>CAKAJE020000388.1:0-379503 GCA_916610135.2 Macropis europaea
AATTGAACAAATGTGATAGAATTACGCAGAATTCTTATATTAACCATAATTTAAGATGATCTAATCGGGTCTCTGATTGCCCTGTCACAGAAGTTCAGCAGTGCATTTTACTCGCCATTTCATGCGCTTTAAGGCGCCGTCTAGCCCAATCCGCTATATGAAATTGGAGCGACGTAAATTGAATAAATGTGATAGAGTTACGCAGAAATCTTATATAAACCATAATATAAAATGATCTCATCGGGTCTCTGATTGCCCTATCAAAGAAGTTTAGTACTGCATTTTACTCGTCACGCCATGCGTTTTAAGGTGCCGCTTAGCCCAATGCGCTATCTGAAATGGGAGCGACGTAAATTGAACAAATGTGATAGAATTTTGCTGAATTCTTATATTAACCATAGTATAATATGATCTATTCGGGTCTCTGATTGCCCTATCATAGAAGTTTAATAGTGCATTTCACTCGTCATTTCATGCGCTTTAAGGTGCCGCCTAGCCCAGTACGCTATCTGAAATAGGGGCGACGTAAATTGAATAAATGTGATAGAATTACGCAGAATTCTTATATTAACCATAATTTAAAATGACCTTGTCGGGTCTCTGATTGCCCTATCCAAGAAGTTTAGTAGTGCATTTTACTCGACATTACATGCGCTTTAAGATGCCACCTAGCCCAATACGCTATCTGAAATAGGGGCGACGTGAATTGAACAAATGTGATAAAATTACGCTGAATTCTTATATTAACCATAATATAAAATGATCTAATCGGGTCTCTGATTGCCCTATCATAGACGTTTAATAGTGCATGTTACTCGTCATTTCATGCGCTTTAAGATGCCGCCTAGCACAATACGCTATCTGAAATAGGAGCGACATAAATTGAACAAATGTGATAGAATTACGCAGAATTCTTATATTAACCATAATATAGAATGATCTAACCGGGTCTTTGATTGCCCTATCATAGAAGGTTAATAGTGCATTTTACTCGTCATTCTACGCGCTTTAAGATGCCGCCTAGTCCAATACGCTATCTGAAATAGGAGCGACGTAAATTGAACAAATGTGATAGAATTACGCTGAATTCTTATATTAATCATAATATAAGATGACCTAATCGGGTCTCTGATTGCCCTATCCAAGAAGTTTAGTAGTGCATTTTACTCGACATTTCATGCCCATTAACATGCCGCTTAGACCAATACGCTATCTGAAATAGGAGCGACGTAAATTGAACAAATGTGATAGAATTACGCTGCATCCTTATATTAATCATAATACAAGATGACCTGATCGGGTCTCTGATTGCCCTATCCTAGAAGTTTAGTATTGCATTTTACTCGCCATTTCATGCGCTTTAAGGTGCAGCCTATCCCAATACGCGACCTGAAATTAGAGCTACGTAAATTAAACAAATGTGATAGAGTTACGACGAATTCTTAAATTAACCATAATATACGACGATCTAATCGGGTCTCTGATTGCCCTATTCTAGAAGTTTAGTAGTGCACTTTACTCGACATTTCATGCGCTTTAAGATGCCGCTTAGACGAATACGCTATCTGAAGCAGGAGCGACGTAAATTGAACAAATTTGATAGAATTACGCAGAATTCTTATATTAACCATAAAATAATATGATCTATACGGGTCACTGATTGCCCTCTCGTAGAAGTTTAATAGTGCATTTTACTCGTCATTTCATGCATTTTAAGGTGCCGCGTATCCCAAATACGCTATCTGAAATAGGAGCGACGTAAATTGAACATATGTGATAAAATTACTCTGAATTCTTTTATTAACAATAATATAAAATGATCTAATCGGGTCTCTGATTACCGTATCACTGAAGTTTAGCAGAGCATTTTAATCGGCATCTCATTCCCTTTAAGATTCTGCTTAGCCTAATACGCTATCTGAAATAGGAGCGACGTAAATTGAACAAATGTGATAGAATTATGCAGAATTCTTATATTAACAGTAATACAAAGATCTAATCGGGTCTCTGATTACCCTATCATAGAAGTTTATTAGTGCATTTCACTCGTCATTTCATGCGCTTTAAGGTGCCGCCTAGCCCAATACGCTATCTGAAATTGGAGCTACGTAAATTGAACAAGTGTGATAGAGTTTCGCTGAATTCTTAAATTAACCATAATATAAAATGATCTAATCGGCTCTCTGTTGGCCTGCACTAGAATTTTAATAGTGCATTTTACTCGTCATTTCATGCGCTTTAAGGTGCCGCCTAGCCCAATACGCTATCTGAAATAGGGGCGACGTATATTGAACAAATGTGATAAAATTAAGCTGAATTCTTATATTAACCATAATATAAAATGATCTAATCGGGTCTCTGATTGCCCTATCATAGAAGATTAGTAGTGCATTTTACTCCTCATTCCACGCGCTTTAAGATGCCGCCTAGCCCAATACGCTCTCTGAAATAGGAGCGACGTAAATTAAACAAATGTGATAGAATTACGCTGCATCCTTATATTAACCATAATATTGTTACGAACACCGTGAAGCCAACCGTGATCGACCCGAAGGGAGCGTTCGATCTGTCGTTAAGGGACGATCGCCGTTATTGATGAAACAGATCAATGAGAGAGTCTGATTGACAGTCAAGGAGACAAGACGCGATATTATAGACTCTGCCATTCCTTGTTTATATCCTCATAATAAACTTATAAGTGTGAACATGTCGTGCGATGATAATCCCCGGCGCAGCATTGGTGTCAGAAGTGGATGGATGTCCCATGCTTTTCGCCCAAGAAGAGGACGTTTCATCGAAGAAGACGAGGGCAGGTTCCGCCCGTGAAGATTTCAAGAAAGAAGTGCGCAAAACTCAAGAGTCAAGAGGAAGGGCGAGAAGTAACCGGGATATCCTCGATATATCGAACGAGCATAGTACCGGCGTCTTGCTCAGGGTTTTTACGTGGTTTTCCCCTGGGACGGAGGACGAATGTCAAGACGTTTGCTGTCTGAAGAAGGCCACAGAGGTTTACATTTAAATCCTTTCGATTTACCTCCTTTTTTTTCAGACAAAGGTACATATCGCTGAGGTTAGCGGCCAAGATGACATCTCATTGAACTGAGGTTAGCCAGAATCTGAAGGCAGGCGCTAGCGGCTCAAGTGAAGTTGGTCGTCAGTAACTGAAGTTTGACGCGGTCGGGACGCCCGCCTTTAAAGGAAGGAGGGCAGTGTTACGAACACCGTGAAGCCAACCGTGATCGACCCGAAGGGAGCGTTCGATCTGTCGTTAAGGGACGATCGCCGTTATTGATGAAACAGATCAATGAGAGAGTCTGATTGACAGTCAAGGAGACAAGACGCGATATTATAGACTCTGCCATTCCTTGTTTATATCCTCATAATAAACTTATAAGTGTGAACATGTCGTGCGATGATAATCCCCGGCGCAGCAATATAAAATGACATTATGGTGTCTCTGATTACCGTATCACTGAAGTTTAGTAGTGCATATTAATCGGCATCTCATTCCCTTTAAGATTCTGCTTAGCCCAATATGCTATCTGAAATAGGAGCTTCGTAAATTGAACAAATGTAATAGAATTTCGCTGAATACTTATATGAATCATAATACAAGATGACCTGATCGTGTCTCTGATTGCCCTATCCTAGTAGTTTAGTAGTGCATTATACTCGCTATTTCATGCGCTTTAAGGTGCCGCCTATCCCAATACGCTATCTGAAACAGGGGCGAAGTAAATTGAACAAATGTGACAAAATTAAGCTGTATTCTTATATTAACCATAATATAAAACGATCTAATCGGGTCTCTGATTGCCCTATCATAGAAGGTTAATAGTGCATTTTACTCCTCATTCCACGCTCTTTCAGATGCCGCCTAGCCCAATACGCTCACTGAAATAGGTGCGACGTAAATTGAACAAATGTGATAGAATTACGCTGCATCCTTATATTAATCATAATATAACATGACCTAATCGGATCTTTGATTGCCCTATCCAAGAAGTTTAGTAGTGCATTTTATTCGACATTTCATGCGCTTTAAGGTGCCACCTAGCCCAATACGCTATCTGAAATAGGGACGACGTAAATTGAACAAATGTGATAAAATTTCGCTGATTTCTTATATTAACAATAATATAAAATGATCTAATCGGATCTCTGATTGCCCTATCATAGAAGTTTAATCGTGCATTTTACTCGGCATTTCATGCGCTTTAAGATGCCACCTATCCCAATACGCTATCTGAAATTGGAGCTACGTAAATTAAACAAATGTGATAGAGTTACGACGAATTCTTAAATTAACCATAATATACGATGATCTAATCGGGTCTCTGATTGCCCTATCATAGAAGTTTAATTGTGCATTTTACTCGTCGGTTCATGCGCTTTAAGGTGCCGCGTAGCCCCATACGCTATCTGAAATAGGACCGACGTAAATTGAACAAATGTGATAGAATTTCCCTGAATTCTTATATTAACCTTAATGTAAAATGATCTAATCGGGTCTCTGTTCGCCCTACCATAGAAGTTTAATCGTGCATGTTACTCGTCCTTTCATGCGCTTTGAGGTGCCGCTTGCCCCATACGCTATCTGAAATAGGTGCGACGTAAATTGAACAAATGTGATAGAATTTCGCTGAATTCTTAAATTAACCATAATATAAAATGATCTAATCGGGTCTCTGTTTACCCTACCCTAGAAGTTCAATAGTGCATTTTACTCGACATTTCATTCGCTTTAATATGCCACCCAGCCCAATACGCTATCTGACATGGGGGCGACGTAAATTGGGCAAATGTGATAAAATTTCTCTGAATTCTTATATTAACCATAGTATAAGATGACCTAATCGGGTCTCTGATTGCCCTATCCGAGAAGGTTAGTACTGCATTTTACTCGACATTTCTTGCGCTTTAAGATGCCACCCATCCCAGTACGCTATCTGAAATAGGAGCGACGTAAATTGAACAAGTGTGATAGAATTACGCAGAATTCTTATATTAACCATAATATAGAATGATCTAATCGGGTCTCTGATTGCCCTATCATAGATGTTTAATAGTGCATTCTACTCGTCATTTCATGCGCTTGAAGGTGCCGTCTAGCCCAATCCGCTATCTTAAATAGGGGCGACGTAAATTGAACAAATGTAATAAAATTACGCCGCATTCTTATATTAACAATAATATAAAATGATATAATCGGGTCTCTGATTGCCCTATTAGAAGTGTAATGGTGCATTTTACTCGTCATTTCATGCGCTTTAAGGTGCCGCCTCGCCCAATACGCTATTTGAAATAGGAACGTCGTAAATTGAACAAATGTGATAGAATTACACAGAATTCGTATCTTAACCATAATTTAAAATGATCTAAACGGGTCTCTGATTGCCCTATCATAGAAGTTTAATAGTGCCTTTTACTCGTCATTTCATGCTCTTCAAGGTGCCGTTTAGCCCAATACGCTATCTGAAATAGGAGCTTCGTAAATTGAACAAATGTGATAGAATTACACTGAATTCTTGTATTAACAATAATATATAATGATCAGAACGGGTCTCTGATTGCCCTATCATAGAAGTTCAACAGTGCATTTCACTCGCCATTTCATTCGCTTTGAGATGCCGCTTAGCCCAATACACTATCTGAAACCCGAGCGACGTAAATTGAACAAATGTGATAGAATTTCGCTGAATTCTTATATTAACCAAAATATAAAATGATCTAATCGGTTCTCTGATTGCCCTACCCTAGAAGTTTAATAGTGCACTTTACTCGCCATTTCATGCGCTTTGAGATGCCGCTTGGCCCAGTACGCTATCTGAAATAGGAGCGACGTAAATTGAACAAACGTGATAGAATTTCGCTGAATTCTTAAATTAACCATAATATAAAATGATCTAATCGGGTCTATGTTTGCCCTACCCTAGAAGTTTAATAGTGCATTTTACTCGCCATTGCATGCGCTTTGAGATGCCGCTTGGCCCAGTACGCTATCTGAAATAGGAGCGACGTAAATTGAACAAATGTGATTGAATTTCGCTGAATTCTTAAATTTACCATAATATAAAATGATCTAATCGGGTCTATGTTTGCCCTACCCTAGAAGTTTAATAGTGCATTTTACTCGCCTTTTCATGCGCTTTGAGATGCTGCTTAGCGCAATACGCTATCTGAAATAGGAGCGGCGTAAATTGAACAAATGTGATAGAATTACGCTGAATTCTCATATTAACCGTAATATAAAATGATCTAATCGGGTCTCTGTTTGCTTTACCATAGAAGTTTAATAGTGCATCTTACTCAGCATTTCATGCGGTTTGAGATGCCGCTTAGCCCAATACGCTATCTGAAATAGGAGCGACGTAAATTGAACAAATGTGATAGAACTACGCTGAATTCTTACATTAACCGTAATATAAAATGATATAATCGGGTCTCTGTTTGCCTTACCCTAGAAGTTGGATAGTGCATTTTACTCGCCATTTCATGCGCTTTGAGATGCCGCTTAGCCCAATACGCTATCTGAAATAGGACCGCCGTAAATTGAACAAATGTGATAGAATTAAGCTGAATTCTTATATTAACCGTAATATAAAATGATCTGATCGGGTCTCTGTTTGCCCTACCCTGGAAGTTTAATAGTGCAATTTACTCGCCATTTCATGCGCTTTGAGAAGCCGCTTAGCCCAATACGCTATCTGAAATAGGAGCGACGTAAATTGAACAAATGTGATAGAATTTCGCTGAATTCTTAAATTATCCATAATACAAAATGATCTAATCGGGTCTCTGTTTGCCCTACCGTTGAAGTTTAATAGTGCATTTTACTCGCCATTTCATGCGCTTTGAGATGCCGCTTGTCCCAATACGCTATCTGAAATGGGAGCGACGTAAATTGAACAAATGTGATAGAATTTCGCTGAATTCTTATATTAACCAAAATATAAAATGATCTAATCGGGTCTCTGTTTGCCCTACCCTAGAAGTTTAATAGTGCAATTTACACGCCATTTCATGCGCTTTGAGATGCCGCTTAGCCCAACACGCTATCTGAGACAGGAGCGACGTAAATTGAACAAATGGGATAGAATTTCGCTGAATTCTTAGATTAACCATAATGTAAAATGATATAATCGGGTCTCTGTTCGCCCAACCCTAGAAGATTAATAGTGCATTTGACTCGACATTCCACACGCTTTAGCATGCCGCCTGGCCCAGTAGGCGATCTGAAATAGGAGCGACGTAAATTGAACAAATGTGATAGAATATCGCTGAATTCTTCAATTAACCGTAATATAAAATGATCTAATCGGATCTCTGTTTGCCGTACCCTAGAAGTTTAATAGTGCAATTTACTCGCCATTTCATGCGCTTTGAGATGGCGCTTAGCCCAATACGCTATCAGAAATAGGAGCGGCGTAAATTGAACAAATGTGATCGAATTTCGCTGAACTCTTATATTATCCATAATGTAAAATGATCTAATCTGGTCTCTGTTTGCCTTACCCTACATGATAAATAGTGCATCTTACTCGCCATTTCATGCGGTTTGAGATGCCGCTTAGCCCAATAGGCTATCTGAAATAGGAGCGACGTAAATTGAACAAATGTGATAGAACTACGCTGAATACTTACATTAACCGTAATATAAAATGATATAATCGGGTCTCTGTTTGTCTTACCCTAGAAGTTTGATAGTGCATTTTACTCGCCATTTCATGCGCTTTGAGATGCCGCTTAGCCCAATACGCTATCTGCAATAGGAGCGACGTAAATTGAACGAATGTGATAGAATTTCGCTGAATTCTTAAATACACCATAATATAAAATGATCTAATCGGGTCTCTGGCTGCCCAACCCTAGATGTTTAATAGTGCATTTTCCTCGCCATTGCATGCGCTTTGAGATGCCGCTTATCCCAATAAGCTATCTCAAATGGGAGCGACGTATATTCAACAAATGTGATTGAATTTCGCTGAATTCTTATATTAACCATAATGTAAAATGATCTAATCGGCTCTCTGGTTGCCCTACCCTAGAAGTTTGATAGTGCATTTTACTCGCCATTTCATGCGCTTTGAGATGCCGCTTAGCCCAATACGCTATCTGAAATAGGAGCGACGTAAATTGAACAAATGTGATAGAATTTCGTTGAATTCTTAAATTAACCATAATATAAAATGATCTAATCGGTTCTCTGTTTGCCCTGCCCTAGAAGTTTAATACTGCACTTTACTCGCCATTTCATGCGCTTTGAGAAGCCGCTTAGCCCAATACGCTATCCGAAATAGGAGCGACGTAAATTGAACAAATGTGATAGAATTTCGCTGAATTCTTAAATTATCCATATTACAAAATGATCTAATCGGGTTTCTGTTTGCCCTACCGTTGAAGTTTAATAGTGCATTTTACTCGCCATTTCATGCGCTTTGAGATGCCGCTTGTCCCAATACGCTATCTGAAATGGGAGCGACGTAAATTGAACAAATGTGATAGAATTTCGCTGAATTCTTATATTAACCAACATATAAAATGATCTAATCGGGTCTCTGTTTGCCCTACCCTAGAAGTTTAATAGTGCAATTTACACGCCATTTCATGCGCTTTGAGATGCCGCTTAGCCCAACACGCTATCTGAGAAAGGAGCGACGTAAATTGAACAAATGGGATAGAATTTCGCTGAATTCTTAGATTAACCATAATGTAAAATGATATAATCGGGTCTCTGTACGCCCAACCCTAGAAGATTAATAGTGCATTTCACTCGACATTCCACACGCTTTAGCATGCCGCTTGGCCCAATACGCTATCTGAAATAGGAGCGGCGTAAATTGAACAAATGTGATAGAATTTCGCTGAATTCTTAAATTAACAATAATATAAAATGATCTAATCAGGTCTCTGTTTGCCTTACCGTAGAAGTTTAATAGTGCATTTCTCTCGTCATTTCATGCGCTTTGAGATGCCGCTTAGGCGAATACGCTATCTGAAATAGGAGCGACATAAATTGAACAAATGTGATAGAATTACGCCGAAGTCTTATACTAACCGTAATTTAAAATGATCTAATCGGGTCTCTGTTTGCCCTACCCTAGAAGTTTAATATTGCAATTTACTCGCAATTTCATGCGCTTTGAGATGCCGCTTAGACCAATACGCTATCTGAAATAGGAGCGACGTAAATTGAACAAACGTGATAGAATTTCGCTGAATTCTTAAATTAACCAGAATATAAAATGATCTAATCGGGTCTATGTTTGCCCTACCCTAGAAGTTTAATAGTGCATTTTACTCGCCATTTCATGCGCTTTGAGATGCCGCTTGTCCCAATACGCTATCTGAAATGGGAGCGACGTAAATTGAACAAATGTGATAGAATTTCTCTGAATTCTTATATTAACCAAAATATAAAATGATCTAATCGGGTCTCTGTTTGCCCTACCCTAGAAGTTTAATAGTGCAATTTACACGCCATTTCATGCGCTTTGAGATGCCGCTTAGCCCAACACGCTATCTGAGAAAGGAGCGACGTAAATTGAACAAATGGGATAGATTTTCGCTGAATTCTTAGATTAACCATAATGTAAAATGATATAATCGGGTCTCTGTTCGCCCAACCCTAGAAGATTAATAGTGCATTTCACTCGACATTCCACACGCTGTAGCATGCCGCCTAGCCCAGTAGGCGATCTGAAATAGGAGCGACGTAAATTGAACAAATGTGATAGAATTTCGCTGCATTCTTCAATTAACCGTATATAAAATGATCTAACCGGATCTCTGTTTGCAGTACCCTAGAAGTTTAATAGTGCAATTTACTCGCCATTTCATGCGCTTTGAGATGCCGCTTAGCCAAGACGCTATCTGAAATAGGAGCGACGTAAATTGAAGAAATGTGATAGAATTACGCTGCATTCTTATATTAACCGATATATAAAATGATCTAATCGGGACTCTGGTTGCCCTACCCTCGAAGTTTAATAGTGCATTTTACTCGCCATTTCATGCGCTTTAAGATGCCGCTTAGCCGAATACGCTATCTGAAATAGGAGCGACGTAAATTGAACAAATGTGATAGAATTAAGCTGAATTCTTATATTAACCGTAATATAAAATGATCTGATCGGCTCTCTGTTTGCCTTACCCTAGAAGTTTAATAGTGCAATTTACTCGCCATTTCATGCGCTTTGAGATGCCGCTTAGCCCAATACGCTATACGAAACAGGAGCGACGTAAATTGAACAAATGTGATAGAATTACGCTGAATTCTTAAATTAACCATAATATGAAATGATCTAATCGGAACACTGGTTGCCCTACCCTAGAAGTTTAATAGTGCATTTTACTCGACATTTCATGCGCTTTAAGATGCCGCTTAGCCGAATACGCTATCTGAAATAAGAGCGACATAAATTGAACAAATGTGATAGAATTACGCCGAAGTCTTATACTAACCGTAATTTAAAATGATCTAATCGGGTCTCTGTTTGCCCTACCCTAGAAGTTTAATAGTGCAATTTACTCGCCAATTCATGCGCTTTGACAAGCCGCTTAGCCCAATACGCTATCTGAAATAGGAGCGACGTAAATTGAACGAATGTGATAGAATTTCGCTGTATTCTTAAATTAACCATAATATAAAATGATCTAATCGGGTCTATGTTTGCCCTACCCTAGAAGTTTAATAGTGCATTTTACTCGCCTTTTCATGCGCTTTGAGATGCTGCTTAGCCCAATACGCTATCTGAAATAGGAGCGACGTAAATTGAACAAATGTGATAGAATTAAGCTGAATCCTCATATTAACCGCAATATAAAATGATCTAATCGGATCTCTGTTTGCCTTACCCTAGAAGTTTAATAGTGCAATTTACTCGCCATTTCATGCGCTTTGAGATGGCGCTTAGCCCAATACGCTATCAGAAATAGGAGCGGCGTAAATTGAACAAATCTGATAGAATTTCGCTGAACTCTTATATTATCCATAATGTAAAATGATCTAACCTGGTCTCTGTTTGCCTTACCCTACATGATAAATAGTGCATCTTACGCGCCATTTCATGCGGTTTGAGATGCCGCTTAGCCCAATAGGCTATCTGAAATAGGAGCGACGTAAATTGAGCAAATGTTATAGAATTTCGCTGAATTCTTATATTAACCAAAATATAAAATGAACTAATCGGGTCTCTGTTTGCCCTACCCTAGAAGTTTAATAGTGCAATTTGCACGCCATTTCATGCGCTTTGAGATGCCGCTTAGCCCAACACGCTATCTGAGAAAGGAGCGACGTAAATTGAACAAATGGGAAAGAATTTCGCTGAATTCTTAGATTAACCATAATGTAAAATGATATAATCGGGTCTCTGTTCACCCAACCCTAGAAGTTTAATAGTGCATTTCACTCGAAATTCCACACGCTGTAGCATGCCGCCTAGCCCAGTAGGCGATCTGAAATAGGAGCGACGTAAATTGAACAAATGTGATAGAATTTCGCTGCATTCTTCAATTAACCGTATATAAAATGATCTAACCGGATCTCTGTTTGCAGTACCCTAGAAGTTTAATAGTGCAATTTACTCGCCATTTCATGCGCTTTGAGATGCCGCTTAGCCAAGACGCTATCTGAAATAGGAGCGACGTAAATTGAAGAAATGTGATAGAATTACGCTGCATTCTTATATTAACCGATATATAAAATGATCTAATCGGGACTCTGGTTGCCCTACCCTCGAAGTTTAATAGTGCATTTTACTCGCCATTTCATGCGCTTTAAGATGCCGCTTAGCCGAATACGCTATCTGAAATAGGAGCGACGTAAATTGAACAAATGTGATAGAATTAAGCTGAATTCTTATATTAACCGTAATATAAAATGATCTGATCGGCTCTCTGTTTGCCTTACCCTAGAAGTTTAATAGTGCAATTTACTCGCCATTTCATGCGCTTTGAGATGCCGCTTAGCCCAATACGCTATACGAAACAGGAGCGACGTAAATTGAACAAATGTGATAGAATTACGCTGAATTCTTAAATTAACCATAATATGAAATGATCTAATCGGAACACTGGTTGCCCTACCCTAGAAGTTTAATAGTGCATTTTACTCGACATTTCATGCGCTTTAAGATGCCGCTTAGCCGAATACGCTATCTGAAATAAGAGCGACATAAATTGAACAAATGTGATAGAATTACGCCGAAGTCTTATACTAACCGTAATTTAAAATGATCTAATCGGGTCTCTGTTTGCCCTACCCTAGAAGTTTAATAGTGCAATTTACTCGCCAATTCATGCGCTTTGACAAGCCGCTTAGCCCAATACGCTATCTGAAATAGGAGCGACGTAAATTGAACGAATGTGATAGAATTTCGCTGTATTCTTAAATTAACCATAATATAAAATGATCTAATCGGGTCTATGTTTGCCCTACCCTAGAAGTTTAATAGTGCATTTCACTCGCCTTTTCATGCGCTTTGAGATGCTGCTTAGCCCAATACGCTATCTGAAATAGGAGCGACGTAAATTGAACAAATGTGATAGAATTAAGCTGAATCCTCATATTAACCGCAATATAAAATGATCTAATCGGATCTCTGTTTGCCTTACCCTAGAAGTTTAATAGTGCAATTTACTCGCCATTTCATGCGCTTTGAGATGCCGCTTAGCCCAATACGCTATACGAAATAGGAGCGACGTAAATTGAACAAATGTGATAGAATTTCGCTGAATTCTTATATTAACCATAATGTAAAATGATCCAATGGGGTCTCTGTTTGTCTTACCCTCGAAGTTTAATAGTGCATTTTACTCGCCATTTCATGCGCTTTGAGATGCCGCTTGGCCCAATACGCTATCTGAAATAGGAGCGACGTAAATAGAACAAGTGTGATAGATTTACGCTGCATCCATATATTAATCATAATATAAGATTACCTAATCGGGTCTCTGATTGCCCTATCCGAGAAGTTTAGTAGTGCATTTTACTCGACACTTCATGCACTTTAAGATGCCGCCTAGCCCAATACGCTATCTGAAATATGGGCGACGTAAATTGAACAAATGTGGTTCAATTACGCTGAATTCTTATATTCACCATAACATAAAATGGTCTAATCGGGTCTCGGATTGCCCTATCATAGATGTTTAATAGTGCATTTTACTCGTCATTTCATGCGCTTTAAGGTGCCGCTTAGCCCAATACGCTATCTGAAGCTGGAGCGACGTAAATTGAACAAATGTGACAGAATTACGCTTAATTCTTATATTGATCATAATATAAGATGACCTGATCGGGTCTCTGATTGCCCTATGATAGAAGTTTGGTTGTGCATTTTAATCGGCATTTCATGCCCTTTAAGAATCTGCTTAGCCCAATACGCTATCTGAAATAGAAGCGACGTAAATTGAACAAATGTGATAGAATTTCGCGGAATTCTTATATTAACCATAATATAAAACGATCTAATCGGGTCTCTGATTGCCCTATCATAGAAGGTTAGTAGTGCATTTTACTCAGCATTCCACGCGCTTTAAGATGCCGTCTAGCAAAATACGCTATCTGAAGTAGGAGCGACCTAAATTGAACAAATGTGATAGAATTACGCACAATTCTTATATTAACCATAGTATTAAATGATCTAATGGGGTCTTTGATTACCCTATCACAGAAGTTTAGTAGTGCATTTTAATCGAAATTTCCTGCCCTTTAAGATTCGGGTTAGCCCAATACGCTATCTGAAATAGGAGCGACGTAAATTGAACAAATGTGATAGAATTACGCTGAATTCTTATATTAACCATAATATAAAATGATCTAATCGGGTCCCTGATTGCCCTATCATAGAAGGTTAGTAGTGCATTTTACTCGGCATTCCACGCTCCTTAAGATGCCGCCTAGCAAAATACGCTATCTGAAATAGGAGCGACGTACATTGAACAAATGTGATAGAATTACGCTGCATTCTTATATTAATCATAATATAAGATGATCTAATCGGGTCTCTAATTACCCTATGATAGAAGTTTAATAGTGCATTTTACTCGCCATTTCGTGCGCTTTAAGGTGCCGCCTAGCCCGAGACGCTATCTGAAGTTGGAGCGACGTAAATTGAACAAATGTGATAGAATTACGCTGAATTCTCATATTAATCATAATATAAGCTGATCTAATCGGGTCTCTGATTGCCGTATCCTAGAAGTTTAGTAGTGCATTTTACTCGACATTTCATGCGCGTTAAGATGCCGCTGAGCCCAATACGCTATCTGAAATAGGAGCGACGTAAATAGAACAAATGTTATAGAATTTCGCTGAATTCTTATATTAACCATAATATAAAATGATCTAATCGGGTCTCTGATTGCCCTATAGTAGAAGGTTATTAGTGCATTTTACTCGTCATTTCATGCGCGTTAAGGAGCCCGTTAGCCCAATACGCTATCTTAAATTGGAGCTACGTAAATTGAACAAGTGTGACAGAGTTTCGCTGAATTCTTAAATTAACCATAATATAAAATCACCTAATCGGGTCTCTGTTTGCCCTACCCTAGAAGTTTAGTAGTGCATTTTAATCGGCATTTCATGCCCTTTAAGATTCTGCTTAGCCCAATACGCTATCTGAAATAGGAGCGACGTAAATTGAACAAATGTGATAGAATTTTGCTGAATTCTTATATTAACCATAATATAAAATGATCTAATCGGGTCCCTGATTGCCCTATCATAGAAGGTTAGTAGTGCATTTTACTCGGCATTCCACGCTCCTTAAGATGCCGCCTAGCAAAATACGCTATCCGAAATAGGAGCGACGTACATTGAACAAATGTGATAGAATTACGCTGAATTCTTATATTAATCATAATATAAGATGATCTAATCGGGTCTCTAATTGCCCTATCATAGAAGTTTAATAGTGCATTTTACTCGCCATTTCGTGCGCTTTGAGGTGCCGCCTAGCCCCATATGCTATCTGAAATAGGAGCGACGTATATTGAACAAATGTGATAGAATTGCGTTGCATCCTTATATTAATCAAAATATAAGATGATCTAATCGGGTCTCGGATTGCCCTATGGTAGAAGGTTAGTAGTGCATTTTACTCGTCATTTCATGCGCTTTAAGGTACCGCCTAGCCCAATACGCTGTCTGAATTTGGAGCTACGTAAATTGAACAAGTGTGATAAAGTTTCGCTGAATTCTTAAATTAACCATAATATAAAATGATCTAATCGGGTCTCAGATTGCCCTATCATAGAAGATTAGTAGTGCATTTTACTCGCCGTTCCATGCGCTTTAAGATGCCGCCTATCCCAATATACTATCTGAAATAGGAGCGACGTAAATTGAACAAATGTGATAGAATTACGCTGCATTCATATATTAATCATAATATAAGATGACCTGATCGGGTCTCTGATTGCCCTATCCGAGAAGTTTAGTAGTGCACTTTACTCGACATTTCATGCGCTTTAAGATGCCGCATAGGCCAATACGCTATCTGAAATTGGAGCTACGTAAATTGACAAACGTGATAGAATTACGCTGAATTCTTATATTAACAATAATATAAAATGATCTAATCGGGACTCAGTTCGACCTACCCTACAAGTATAATAGTGCATTTTACTCGGCACTTCATGCGCTTTGAGATGCCGCTTAGCCCAATACGCTATCTGAAATAGGAGCGACGTAAATAGAACAAGTGTGATAGATTTACGCTGCATCCATATATTAATCATAATATAAGATTACCTAATCGGGTCTCTGATTGCCCTATCCGAGAAGTTTAGTAGTGCATTTTACTCGACACTTCATGCACTTTAAGATGCCGCCTAGCCCAATACGCTATCTGAAATATGGGCGACGTAAATTGAACAAATGTGGTTCAATTACGCTGAATTCTTATATTCACCATAACATAAAATGGTCTAATCGGGTCTCGGATTGCCCTATCATAGATGTTTAATAGTGCATTTTACTCGTCATTTCATGCCCTTTAAGATTCGGGTTAGCCCAATGCGCTATCTGAAATAGAAGCGACGTAAATTGAACAAATGTGATAGAATTACGCAGAATTCTTATATTAACGATAATATTAAATGATCTAATGGGGTCTCCGATTACCCTACCATAGAAGTTTAATAGTGCGTTTTACTCGCCATTTCATGCGGTTTAAGATGACGCCTAGCTCAATACGATATCTGGTGTAGGAGCGACGTGAATTGGACAAATGTGATAGAGTTACGATGAATTCTTAAATTGGCAATAATATAAGATGATCTGATCGGGACTCTCAGTGCCCTATCCTAGAAGTTTTGTAGTGCATTTTGCTCGGAATTTCATACGCTTTAAGGAGCCGTTTAGCCCAATAGGCAATCTGAAATAGGAGCCACGTAAATTGAACAGATTGTGATAGAATTTCGCGGAATTATTATATTAGCCATAATACAAAATGATCTCATCGGGTCTCTGATTGCCCTATCATAGAAGGTTAGTAGTGCATTTTACTCGGCATTCCACCCGCTTTAAGATGCCGCCTAGCAAAATACGCTATCTGAAATAGGAGCGACCTGAATTGAACAAATGTGATAGAGTTACGATGAATTCTTAAATTAACCACAATATAAGATGATCTAATCGGTTCTCTGATTGCCCTATCATAGAAGTTTAATAGTGCATTTTGCTCGGCATTTCATGCGCTTTAAGGTGCCGCTTAGCCCAATACGCTATCTGAAATAGGAGCGACGTAAATTAAAAATGTGATAGAACTTCGCTGAATTCTTATATTAACCATAATATAAAATGATCTAATCGGGTCTCTGTTTGCCGTACCCTAGAAGTTTAGTAGTGCATTTTACTCGTCATTTCATGCGCTTCAAGGTGCCGCTTAGCCAAATACGCTATCTGACATAGGAGCGACGTAAATTGAAGAAACGTGATAGAATTAGGCAGTATCTTTATATTAACCATAATATAATGCGATCTATTCGGGTCTCTGATTTCCCTATCACAGAAGTTTAAGAGTGCATTTTACTCGTCAGTTCATGCGCTTGAAGGTGCCGCCTAGCCCAATACGCTATCTGAAATAGGAGCGACATAAATTGATCAAATGTGATAGAATTACGCAGAATTCTTATATTAACCATAATATAAAATGATCTAATCGGGTCTCTGATTGCCGTATCATAGAAGTTTAATAGTGCATTTTACTCGTCATTTCATGCGCTTTAAGGTGCCGCCTAGCCCAATACGCTATCTGGAATAGGAGCGATATAAATTGAACAAATGTGATAAAATTACGTTGAATACTTATATTAACACTAATACGAAATGATCTAATCGGGTCTCTGATTGCCCTGTCATAGAAGCTTAATAGTGCATTTTACTCGACATTTCATGCGCTTTAAGATGCCACCTAGCCCAATAAGCTATCTGAAATAGGGGCGACGTAAATTGAACAAATGTGATAGAATTACACAGAATTCTTATAATAACCATAATATAATACGATCAATTCAGGTCTCTGATTGCCCTATCATAGAAGTTTAATAGTGCATTTTACTCTACATTCCATGCGCTTTAAGTTGCCGCCTACCCCAATACGCTATCTGAAATAGGAGCGACGTAAATTGAACAAATGTGATAGAATTACGCTGAATTCTTATATTAATCATAATATAAGATGACCTAATCGGGTCTCTGATTGCCCTAACCTAGAAGGTTAGTAGTGCATTTTACTCGGCATTTCATGCGCTTTAAGACGCCGCTTAGCCCAATACGCTATCTGAAATAGGCGCGACGTAAATTGAACAAATGTGATAAAATTTCGCTGAAATCTTAAATGAACCATAGTATAAAATGATCTTCTCGTGTGTCTGTTTGCCCTACCCTAGAAGTTTAATAGTGCATTCTACCCGACATTTCATGCACTTTAAGATGCCACCTAGCCCAATACGCTATCTGAAATAGGGGCGACGTCATTTGAACAAATGTGATAAAATTACGTTGAATTCTTATATTAACAATAACATAAAATGACATAATCGGGCCTCTGTTTGCCCTACCCTAGAAGTTTAATAGTGCATTCTACCCGACATTGCATGCGCTTTAAGATGCCACCTAGCCCAATACGGTATCAGAAATAGGGGCGACGTCAATTGAACAAATGTGATAGAATTACGCTGAATTCTTATATTAATCACAATATAAGATGACCGAATCGGGTCTCTGATTGCCCTATCCTAGAAGGTTAGTAGTGCATTTTACTCTACATTTCATACGCTTTCAGATGCCGCTTAGTCCAATACGCTATCTGAAATTGGAGCTACGTAAATTGAACAAACGTGATAGAATTACGCAGAATTCTTATATTAACCATAATATAATACGATCTATTCGTGTCTCTGATAGCCCTATCATAGAAGTTTAATAGTGCATTTTCTCGCCATTTCATGCGCTTTAAGGTGCCGCTTAGCCCAATACGATATCTGAAATTGGAGCGACATAAATTGAACAAATGTGATAAAATTACGTTGAATTCTTAAATTAACCATAATCTAAAATGATCTAATCGGGTCTGTGTTTGCCCTACCCTAGAAGTTTAACAGTGCATTTTACTCGACGTTTCATGCGCTTTAAGATGCCACCTAGCCCAATACGCTATCTGAAATAGGGGCGAAGTAAATTGAACAAAAGTGATAAAATTTCGCTGAATTCTTATATTATCCATAATATAATACGATCAATTCGGGTCTCTGATTGCCCCATCGTAGAAGTTTGATAGTGCATTTTACTCGTCATTTCATGCGCTTTAAAGTGCTTCTTGGCCCAATACGCTATCTGAAATAGAAGCGACGTAAATTGAACAAAAGTGATAAAATTTCGCTGAATTCTTATATAATCCATAATATAATACGATCTATTCGGGTCTCTGATTGCCCTATCATAGAAGTTTAATAGTGCATTTTATTCGTCATTTCATGCGCTTTAATGTGCCGCTTAGCCCAATACGCTATCTGAAATAGGAGCGACGTAAATTGAACAAATGTGATAGAATTTTGCTGAATTCTCATATTAACCATAATATAATATGATCTATTCGGGTCTCTGATTACCCTATCATAGAAGTTTAATACTGCATTTTACTCGTCACTTCATGCGCTTTAAGGTGCCGCCTAGCCCAATACCCTATCTGAAATAGGAGCGACGTAGATTGAACAAATGTGATAGAATTTTGCTGAATTCTTATATTAACCATAATCTAATACGATCTATTCGGGTCTCTGATTGCCCTATCATAGAAGTTTAATAGTGCATTTTACTCGTCATTTCATGCGCTTTAAGGTGCCGCCTAGCGCGATACGCTATCTGAAATAGGAGAGACATAAATTGAACAAATGTGATAGATTTACGCAGAATTCTTATATTAACCGTAATATAATACGATCAATTCGGGTCTCTGATTGCCCTATTATAGAAGTTTAATAGTGCATTTAATTCGACATTCCATGCGCTTTAAGGTGCCGCCTAGGCCGAAACGCTAACTGAAATAGGAGCGACATAAATTGAACAATTGTGATAGAATTACGCAGAATTCTTAAATTAACCATAATATAATACGATCTATTCGGGTCTCTGATTGCCCTAACATAGAAGTTTAATAGTGCATTTTAATCGTCATTTCATGCGCTTTAGGGTGCCGCCTAGCCCAATACGCTATCTGAAATAGGAGCGATATAAATTGAACAAATGTAATAAAAGTACGTTGAATTCTTAATTTAACCATAATATAAGATGACCTAATCGGGTCTCTGTTATGCCTACCCGAGAAGTTTGGTAGTGCATCTTACTCGACATTTCATGCGCATTAAGGTGCCGCCTAGCCCAATACGCTATCTGAAATAGGATCGATGTAAATTGAACAAATGTGATAAAATTACGTTGAATTCTTATATTAACAATAATATGAAATGATCTAATCGCGTCTCTGTTTGCCCTACCCTCGAAGTTTAGTAGTGCATTTTACTCGACATTTCATGCGCTTTAAGATGCCACCTAGCACAATACGCTATCTGAAATACGGGCGACGTAAATTGTGCAAATGTGATAAAATTTCGCTGAATTCTTATATTAACCATAGTATAAGATGACCTAATCGGGTCTCTGATTGCCCTATCCGAGAAGTTTAGTAGTGCATTTTACTCGACCTTTCATGCGCTTTATGGTGCCACCTAGCCCAGTACGCTATCTGAAATAGGGGCGACGTAAATTGAACGTATGTGATAAAATTACGCAGAATTCGTATATTAACAATAATATAATACGATCTATTCGGGTCTCTGATTGCCCTGACATAGAAGTTTAATAGTGCATTTTACTCGACATTTCATGCGCTTTAAGATGCCTGCTAGCCCAATACGCTATCTGAAATAGGAGCTACGTAAATTGAACAAACGTGATAGAATTACGCAGAATTCTGATATTAACCATAATATAATACGATCTATTCGGTTCTCTGATTGCCCGATCATAGAAGTTTAACAGTGCATTTTACTCGACATTTCATGCGCTTTAAGGTGCCGTCTCGCGCAACACGCTATCTGAAATTGGAGTAATTTGAACAAGTGTGATAGAGTTTCGCTGAATTCTTAAATTAACCATAATATAAAATGATCTAATCGGCTCTCCGTTTGCCCTACCGTAGAATTTTAATAGTGCATTTTACTGGACATTTCTTGCGCTTTATGATGCAACCTAGCCCAATACGCTATTCGCAATAGGGGCGACGTTAATTGAACAAATGTGATAAAATTACGCCGAATTCTTATATTAACAATAATATAAAATGATCTAATCGGGTCTGCGATTACCCTATCATAGAAGTTGAACAGTGCATTTTACTCGTCATTTCATGCGCTTTAAGGTGCCGCTTAGCCCAATACGCTATCTGCAATAGGAGCGACGTAAATTGGACAAATGTGATAAAATTACGTTGAATTCTTATATTAACAATAATATGAAATGATCTAATCGGGTCTGCGATTGTCCTATCATAGAAGTTGAATAGTGCATTCTACTCGTCATTTCATGCGCTTTAAGGTGCCGCTTAGCCCAATACGCTATCTGAAATAGGATCGACGTAAATTTAACAAATGTGATAGAATTTCGCTGAACTCTTATATTAACAATAATAAAATGATCTAATCGGGTCTCTGATTGCCCTATCATAGAAGTTTAGTAGTGCATTTTACTCGTAATTCCATGCGCTTTAAGATGCCGCCTATCCCAATACGCTATCTGAAGTAGGAGCTACGTAAATTGGACAAATGTGATAGAATTACGCTGAATTCGTATATTAACAATAACATAATATGATATATACGGTTCTCTGATTGCCCTATCACAGAAGCTTAATAGTGCATTTTACTCGTCATTTCATGCGCTTTAAGGTGCCGTTTAGCCCAATACGCTGTCTGAAATAGGAGCGACATAAATTGAACAAATGTGATAGAATTACGCTGAATTCTTATATTAATCATAATATAAGATGACCTAATCGGGTCTCTGATTGCACTATCCGAGAAGTTTAGAGGTGCATTTCGCTCCACATTTCATGCGCCTTAAGATGCCGCATAGCCCAATACGCTATCTGAAATTGGAGCTACGTAAATTGAACAAACGTGATAGAATTACGCAGAATTCGTATATTAACAATAACATAATATGATATATACGGTTCTCTGATTGCCATATCATAGAAGTTTAATAGTGCATTTTACTCGTCATTCCATGCGCTTTAAGATGCCGCCTATCCCAATACGCTATCTGAAATAGGAGCGACGTAAATTGAACCAACGTGATAGAATTACGCAGAATTCTTACATTAACCATAATATAATATGATCTATTCTGGTCTCTGATTGCCCTATCATAGAAGTTTAATAGTGCATTTTACTCGTCAGTCCATGCGCTTTAAGATGCCGCCTATCCCAATGCGCTATCTGAAATAGGAGCGACGTAAACTGAACAAATGTGTTAGAATTACGTTAAATTCTTATATTAATCATAATATAAGATGACCTAATCGGGTCTCCGATTGCCCTATCCGAGAAGTTTAGTAGTGCATTTTACTCGCCATTTCACGCGCTTTGAGATGCCGCTTAGCCCATTAAGCTATCTGAAATAGGAGCGACGTAAATTGAACAGATGTGATAGAATTTCCCTGAAATCTTATATTAACCGTAATATAAAATGATCTAATCGGGTCTACCTTTGCCTTACCCTAGAAGTTTAATAGTGCAGTTCACTCGTCGTTTCATGCGCTTTGAGATGCCGCTTAGCCCAATACGCTATCTGAAATGGGAGCGACGTAAATTGAACAAATGTGATAGAATTTCGCTGAATTCTTAAATTAACCATAATATAAAATGATCCAATCGGGTCTCTGTTTGCCCTACCCTAGAAGTTTAATAGTGCATTTTATTCGCCATTTCATGCGCTTTGAGATGCCGCTTAGCCCAATACGCTATCTGAAATAGGAGCGACGTAAATTGAACGAATGTGATAGAATTTCGCTGAATTCTTAAATTAACCATAATATAGAATGATCTAATCGCGACGCTGGTTGCCCTACCCTAGAAGTTTAATAGTGCATTTTACTCGCCATTTCATGCGCTTTGAGATGCCGCTTGGCCCAGTACGCTATCTGAAATAGGAGCGACATAAATTGAACAAACGTGATAGAATTTCGCTGAATTCTTGAATTAACCATAATATGAAATGATCTAATCGGGTCTCTGTTGGCCCCACCCTAGAAGTTTAATAGTGCATTTTACTCGCCATTTCATGCGCTTTGAGATGCCATTTAGCCGAATACGCTATCTGAAATACGAGCGACGTAAATTGAACAAATGTGATAGAATTACGCTGCCTTCTTATATTAACCGTAATATAAAATGATCTAAGCGGGTCTCTGTTTGCTTTACCATAGAAGTTTAATAGTGCATCTTACTCGCCATTTCATGCGCTTTGAGATGCCGCTTAGCCGAATACGCTATCTGAAATAGGAGCGACATAAATTGAACAAATGTGATAGAATTACGCCGAAGTCTTATACTAACCGTAATTTAAAATTATCTAATCGGGTCTCTGTTTGCCCTACCCTAGAAGTTTAATAGTGCAATTTACTCGCCAATTCATGCGCTTTGCGAAGCCGCTTAGCCCAATACGCTATCTGAAATAGGAGCGACGTAAATTGAACAAATGTGATAGAATTTCGCTGAATTCTTAAATTAACCATAATATAAAATGATCTAATCGGGTCTCTGTTTGCCCTACCGTTGAAGTTTAATAGTGCATTTTACTCGCCATTTCATGCGCTTTGAGATGCCGCTTAGACCAATACGCTATCTTAAACACCAGCGACGTAAATTGAACAACTGTGATAGAATTTCGCTGATTTCTTATATTAACCAAAATATAAAATGATCTAATCGGGTCTCTGTTTGCCCTACCCTAGAAGTTTAACAGTGCATTTTACTCGCCATTTCATGCGCTTTGAGATGCCGCTTGGCCCAATACGCTATCTGAAATAGGAGCGACGTAAATTGAACAAATGTGATAGAATTTCGCTGAATTCTTAAATTAACCATAATATAAAATGATCTAATCAGGTCTCTGTTTGCCTTACGCTAGAAGTTTAATAGTGCATTTCACTCCTCATTTCATGCGCTTTGAGATGCCGCTTAGCCCAATACGCTATCTGAAACACGAGCGACGTAAATTGAACAAATGTGATAGAATTTCGCTGAATTCTTATATTAACCAAAATATAAATGATCTAATCGGGTCTCTGTTTGCCCTACCCTAGAAGTTTAATTGTGCAATTTACTCGCCATTTCATGCGCTTTGAGATGCCGCTTAGCCCAATACGCTATCTGAAATAGGAGCGACGTAAATTGAACAAATTTGATAGAACTACGCTGAATTCTTACATTAACCGTATTATAAAATGATATAATCGGGTCTCTGTTTGCCTTACCCTAGAAGTTTGATAGTGCATTTTACTCGCCAATTCATGCGCTTTGAGATGCCGCTTAGCCCAATACGCTATCTGAGATAGGAGCGACGCAAATTGAAGAAATGTGATAGAATTTTGCTGAATTCTTATATTAACCATAATATAATATGATCTAATCGGGCCTCTGATTGCCCTATCATAGAAGTTTAATAGTGAATTTTACTCGCGATTTCAAGCGCTTTGAGGAGCCGTTTAGCACGATACGCTATCTGAAATAGGAGCGACGTAAATTGAACAAATGTGATGGAATTACGCAGAATTCTTATATTAACCATAATATAGAATGATCTAATCGGGTCTTTGATTGACCTATCCGAGAAGTTTAGTAGTTCATTTTGCTCGACATATCATGCGCTTTAAGATGCCACCTAGCTCAATCCGCTATCCGAAATAGGGGCGACGTAAATTGAACAAATGTGATAAAATTTCGCTGAATTCTTATATTAATCATAATATAAGATGACCAAATCGGGTTAGGCCTATCCGAGAAGTTTGGTAGTGCATTTTACTCGACATTTCATGCGCTTTAAGATGACGCCTAGTCCAATACGCTATCTGAAATTGGAGCTACGTAAATTGAACAAACGTGTTAGAACTACGCAGAATTCGTATATTAACCATAATATAATACGATCTATTCGGTTCTCTGATTGCCCTATCGTACAAGTTTAATAGTGCATTTTACTCGCCATTTCATGCGCTTTAAGGTGCCGCCTAGCCCAATCCACTATCTGAAATTGGAGCTACGTAAATTGACCAAATGTGATAAAGTCACGACGAATTCTTAAATTAACCATAATATAAGATGATCTAATCGGGTCTCTGAATGCCCTATCATAGAAGTTTAATAGTGCATTTTACTCGTCATGTCATGCGCTTTAATGTGCCGCTCAGCCCAATACGCTATTTGAAATAAGAGCGAGGTAAATTGAACAAATGTGATAGAATTTCGCTGAATTCTTATATTAACCATAATATAATACGATCTATTCGTGTCTCTGAGTGCCCTACCATAGAAGTTTAATAGTGCATTTTACTCGCGACTTCATGCGCTTTAAGGAGCCGTTTCGCACAATACGCTATCTGAAATAGGAGCGACGTAAATTGAACAAGTGTGATAGAATTACGCTGAATTCTTATATTAACCATAATCTAATACGATCTATTCGGGTCTCTGATTGCCCTATCATAGAAGTTTAATAGTGCATTTATTCGTCATTTCATGCGCTTTAAGGTGCCGCCTAGCGCGATACGCTATCTGAAATAGGAGAGACATAAATTGAACAAATGTGATAGAATTACGCAGAATTCTTATATTAACCGTAATATAATACGATCAATTCGGGTCTCTGATTGCCCTATTATAGAAGTTTAATAGTGCATTTAACTCAACATTTCATGCGCTTTAAGGTGCCGCCTAGGCCGAAACGCTAACTGATATAGGAGCGACATAAATTGAACAATTGTGATAGAATTACGCAGAATTCTTATATTAACCGTAATATAATACGATCAATTCGGGTCTCTGATTGCCCTATCATAGAAGTTTTGTAGCGCATTTTACCCGACATTTCATGCGCTTTAAGATGCCGTCTAGCCCAATCCGCTATCTGAAAGTGGAGATACGTAAATTGAACAAGTGTGATAGAATTTCGCTAAATTCTTATATTAACCATAATATAATATGATCTAATCGGGTCTCTGATTGCCCTATCATAGATGGTTAGTAGTGCATTTTGCTAGTCATTCCACGCGCTTTAAGAAGCCGTCTCGCCAGTACCCTATCTGAAATAGGAGCGACGTAAATTGAACAAATATGATAGAATTACGCAGAATTCTTATATTAAACATAATATAAAATGATCTAATCGGTTCTCAGTTCGACCTATCCTAGAAGTTTAACAGTGCATTTTACTCGGCACTTCATGCGCTTTGAGATGCCGCTTAGCCCAATACGCTATCTGAAATAGGAGCGACGTAAATTGAACAAATGTGATTGAATTTCTCTGAATTCTTATATTAACCATAATATAAAATTATCTAATCGGGTCTCTGATGGCCCTATCAAAGAAGTTTAGTAGTGCATTTTACTCGTCATTTCATCCGCTTGAAGGTGCCGTCTAGCCCTGTCCGCTATCTGAAATTAGAGCTACGTAAATTGAACAAATGTGATAGAATAACGCAGAATTCTTATATTAAACATAATATTAAATTATCTAATGGGGTCTCTGGTTACCCTATCATAGAAGTTTAATAGTGCATTGTACTCGTCATTCCATGCGCTTTAAGATGCCGCCTAGCCCAATACGCTATCTGAAATAGGGGCGACGTAAATTGAACAAATGTGATAAAATTACGCTAAATTCTTATATTAACCATAATATAAAATGATCTAATCGGGTCTCTGATTGCCCTATCATAGAAGGTTAATAGTGCATTTTACTCGTCATTCCACGCGCTTTAAGATGCCGCCTTGCCCCATATGCTATCTGAAATACGAGCGATGTTAATTGAACAAACGTGATAGAATTACGCAGAATTCTTAAATTAACCATAATATAATATGATCTAATCGGGTCTCTGATTGCCCTATCATAGAAGGTTAGTAGTGCATCTTACTCGCCATTCCACGCGCTTTAAGATGCCGTATCGCCCAATACGCTATCTGAAATAGGAGCGTCGTAAATTGAACAAATGTGATAGAATTACGCAGAATTCTTATATTAACATTAATATAATATGATCAATTCTGGTCTCTGATTGCCCTATCATAGAAGTTTAATAGTGCATTTTACTCGTCATTTCATGTGCTTTAAGGTGCAGCCTAGCCCAATACGCTATCTGAAATAGGAGCGACGTAAATTGAACAAATGTTATAGAATTACACTGAATTCTTATATTAATTATAATATAAGATGATCTATTCGGGTCTCTGATTGCCCTATCCTAGAAGTTTAGTAGTACATGTTACCCGACATTTCATGCGCTTTAAGATGCCACCTAGCACAATACGCTATCTGAAATAGGGGCGACGTAAATTGAACAAATGTAATGAAATTACGCCGTATTCTTATATTAACAATAATAGAAAATGATCTAATCATGTCTCCGATTGCCCTATCATAGAAGTTTAATCGTGCATTTTACTCGTAATTTCATGCGCTTTAAGGTGCTGCCTAGCCCAATACGCTATCTGAAATTGGAGATACGTAAATTGAACAAGTGTGATAGAATTTCGCTGAATTATTAAATTAACCATAACATAAAATGATATACTCGGCTCTGTTTGCTCTACCCTAGAATTTTAATAGTGCATTTTACTCGACATTTCATGCGCTTTATGACGCACTCTAGCCCAATACGCTATCTGAAATAGGGGCGACGTAAATTGAACAAACGCGATAAAATAACGCAGAATTCTTATATTAAACATAATATTAAATTATCTAATGGGGTCTCTGGTTACCCTATCATAGAAGTTTAATAGTGCATTGTACTCGTCATTCCATGCGCTTTAAGATGCCGCCTAGCCCAATACGCTATCTGAAATAGGGGCGACGTAAATTGAACAAATGTGATAAAATTACGCTAAATTCTTATATTAACCATAATATAAAATGATCTAATCGGGTCTCTGATTGCCCTATCATAGAAGGTTAATAGGGCATTTTACTCGTCATTCCACGCGCTTTAAGATGCCGCCTTGCCCCATATGCTATCTGAAATACGAGCGATGTTAATTGAACAAACGTGATAGAATTACGCAGAATTCTTAAATTAACCATAATATAATATGATCTAATCGGGTCTCTGATTGCCCTATCATAGAAGGTTAGTAGTGCATCTTACTCGCCATTCCACGCGCTTTAAGATGCCGTATCGCCCAATACGCTATCAGAAATAGCAGCGACGTAAATTGAACTAATGTGATAGGATTACGCTGAATTCTTATATTAATCATAATATAAGATGACATAATCGGGTCTCTGATTGCCCTATCCTAGAAGTTTCGTGGTGCATTTAACTCGACATTTCATGCGCTTTAAGATGCCGCTTAGCCCAATACGCTATCTGAAGTAGGAGCGACGTAAATTGAACCAACGTGATAGAATTACGCAGAATTCTTACATTAACCATAATATAATATGATCTATTCTGGTCTCTGATTGCCCTATCATAGAAGTTTAATAGTGCATTTTACTCGTCAGTCCATGCGCTTTAAGATGCCGCCTATCCCAATGCGCTATCTGAAATAGGAGCGACGTAAACTGAACAAATGTGTTAGAATTACGTTAAATTCTTATATTAATCATAATATAAGATGACCTAATCGGGTCTCCGATTGCCCTATCCGAGAAGTTTAGTAGTGCATTTTGCTCGGCATTCCATGCGCTTTAAGATGCCGCCTATCCCAGTACGCTATCTGAAATAGGAGCGACGTAAATTGAACAAATGTGATAGGATTACGCTGTATTCTTATATTAATCATAATATACGATGACATAATCGGGTCTCTGATTGCCCTATCCTAGAAGCTTAGTAGTGCATTTTACTCGCATTTCATGCGTTTTAAGGTGCCGGTCAGCCCAATACGCTCTATGAAAGAGGAGCGACGTAAATTGAACAAATGTGATAGAATTTCCCTGAAATCTTATATTAACCGTAATATAAAATGATCTAATCGGGTCTACCTTTGCCTTACCCTAGAAGTTTAATAGTGCAGTTCACTCGTCGTTTCATGCGCTTTGAGATGCCGCTTAGCCGAATACGCTATCTGAAATAGGAGCGACATAAATTGAACAAATGTGATAGAATTACGCCGAAGTCTTATACTAACCGTAATTTAAAATGATCTAATCGGGTCTCTGTTTGCCCTACCCTAGAAGTTTAATAGTGCAATTTACTCGCCAATTCATGCGCTTTGCGAAGCCGCTTAGCCCAATACGCTATCTGAAATAGGAGCGACGTAAATTGAACAAATGTGATAGAATTTCGCTGAATTCTTAAATTAACCATAATATAAAATGATCTAATCGGGTCTCTGTTTGCCCTACCGTTGAAGTTTAATAGTGCATTTTACTCGCCATTTCATGCGCTTTGAGATGCCGCTTAGACCAATACGCTATCTTAAACACGAGCGACGTAAATTGAACAAATGTGATAGAATTTCGCTGATTTCTTATATTAACCAAAATATAAAATGATCTAATCGGGTCTCTGTTTGCCCTACCCTAGAAGTTTAACAGTGCATTTTACTCGCCATTTCATGCGCTTTGAGATGCCGCTTGGCCCAATACGCTATCTGAAATAGGAGCGACGTATATTGAACAAATGTGATAGAATTTCGCTGAATTCTTAAATTAACCATAATATAAAATGATCTAATCAGGTCTCTGTTTGCCTTACGCTAGAAGTTTAATAGTGCATTTCACTCCTCATTTCATGCGCTTTGAGATGCCGCTTAGCCCAATACGCTATCTGAAACACGAGCGACGTAAATTGAACAAATGTGATAGAATTTCGCTGAATTCTTATATTAACCAAAATATAAAATGATCTAATCGGGTCTCTGTTTGCCCTACCCTAGAAGTTTAATTGTGCAATTTACTCGACATTTCATGCGCTTTAAGATGCCACCTACCCCAATACGCTATCTGAAATAGGGGCGACGTAAATTGAAGAAATGTGATAGAATTACGCAGAATCCTTATATTAACCACAATTTAATACGATCTATTCGGGTCTCTGATGGCCCTATCATAGAAGGTTAATAGTGCATTTTACTCGTCATTTCATGCGCTTTAAGGTGCCGCCTAGCCCAATACGCTATCTGATATAGGAGCGACATAAATTGAACAAATGTGATGGCATTACGCAGCATTTTTATATTAACCATAATATAATACGATATATATGGGTCTCCGATTGCCCTATCATGGAAGTTTAATAGTGAATTTTACTCGACATTTCATGCGCTTTAAGATGCCAACTAGCCCATCACGCTATCTGAAATAGGCGCGACGTAAATTGAACAAATGTGATAGAGTTACGCAGAATTCTTGTATTAACCATAATATAAAATGATCTAATCGGGTTTCTGTTTGCCCTACCCTAGAAGTTTAATAGTGCATTTTACTCGACATTTCATGCGCTTTAAGATGCCACCTAGCCTAATACGCTATCTGAAATAGGAGCGACGTGAATTGAACAAATGTGATAAAATTTTGCTGAATTCTTATATTAACCATAATATAAGATGTCCTAATCGGGTCTCTGATTGCCCTATCCGAGAAGTTTAGTAGTGCATTTTACTCGACATTTCATGCGCTTTCAGATGCCGCCTAATCCAATAAGCTATCTGAAATTGGAGCTACGTAAATTGAACACACGTGATAGAATTACGCAGAATTCTTATATTAACCATAATATAATACGATCTATTCGGGTCTCTGATTGCCCTATCACAGAAGTTTAATAGTGCATTTTACTCTTCATTCCTTGCGCTTTAAGATGCCACCTAGCCCAATACGCTATCGGAAATAGGAGCGACGTAAATTGAACAAATGTGATTGAATTACGCAGAATTCTTATATTAACCATAATATAAAATGATATAATCAGGTCTCTGATTGCCCTATCGTAGAAGGTTAGTAGGGCATTTTACTCGTCATTCCACGCGCTTTAAGATGCCGTCTAGCCCATTACGCTATCTGAAATTGGAGCGACGTAAATTGAACAAATGCGATAGAATTTCACTGAATTCTTATAATAACAATAATGTAAAATGATCTAATCGGGTCTCTGATTGCCCTATCATAGAAGTTTAGTTGTGCATTTTACTCGTCATTTCATGCGCTTTAAGGTATCGCTTAGCCCAATACGCTATCTGAAATAGGAGCGACGTAAATTGAACAAATGTGATAGAATTACGCAAAATCTTGTATTAACCATAATATAATACGATCTATTCGGGTCTGTGATTGTCCTATCATAGAAGTTTAATGGTGCATTTTACTCGTCATTTCACGCGCTTTAAGATGCCGCCTAGTCCAATACGCTATCTGAAATTGGAGCTACGTAAATTGTACAAATGTGATAAAATTACGTTGAATTCTTATATTAACAATAATATAAAATGATATAATCGGGTCTCTGAGAGCCCTATCATATAAGGTTAGTAGTGCATTTTACTCGACATTCCATACGCTTTAAGATGCCGCCTATCCCAATACGCTATCTGAAATAAGAGCGACGTAAATTGAACAAATGTGATAGAGTTTCGCTGAATTCTTACATTAACCATAATATAAAATGATCTAATCGGGTCTCTGTTTTCCCTAGCCTAGAAGTCTAATAGTTCATTTTACTCGTCACTTCATGCGCATTAAGGTGCCACTTAGCCCAATACGCTATCTGAAATAGGAGCGACGTAAATTGAACAAATGTGATACAATTTCGCTGAATTCTTATATTAACCATATTATAAAATGATCTAATCGGGTCTCTGATTGCCCTATCATAGAAGTTTCATAGTTCATTTTACTCGTCATTACATGCGTTTTAAGGTGCCACCTAGCCCAATACGCTATCTGAAATAGGAGCGACGTAAGTTGAACAAATGTGATAAAATTACGCGGCATTCTTATATTAAGAATAATATAAAATGATATAATCGGGTCTCTGATTGTCCTATCATAGAAGTTTAATAGTGCATTTTACTCGTCATTTCATGCGCTTTAACATGCCGCCTATCCCAATACGCTATCTGAAATTGGAGCGACGTAAATTGAACAAACGTGATAGAATTACGCTGCATTCGTATATTAACCGCAATATAAAATGATCTAATCGGGTCTCTGTTTGCCTGACCCTAGGAGTTTAGTAGTGCATATTGCTCGACATTTCATGCGCTTTAAGATGCCGCTTAGCCCAATACGCTATCTGAAATAGGAGCGACGTAAATTGAACAAATGTGATAAAATTACGTTGAATTCTTATATTAACAATAATATAAAATGATCTAATCGGGTCTCTGATTGCCCTATCAAAGAAGTGTAGTAGTGCATTTTACTCGTCATTTCAAGCGCTTTAAGGTGCCGTTTAGCCCAATCCGCTATCTGAAATTGGAGCTACGTAAATTGAACAAATGTGACAGAGTTACGCAGAATTCTTATATTAACCATAATATAAAATTATCTAATCGTGTCTCTGTTTGCCCTACCCTAGAATTTTAATACTGTATTTTACTCGACATTTCATGCGCATTAAGGTGCCGCCTAGCCCAATATGCTATCTGAAATTGGAGCTACGTAAATTGAACAAGTGTGATAGAGTTTCGCTGAATTCTTAAATTAGCCATAATATAAAATGATCTAATCGGGTCTCTGTTTGCCCTACCCTAGAAGTATAATAGCGCATTTTACTCGACATTTCATGCGCCTTAAGATGCCACCTAGCCCAATACGCTATCTGAAATAGGGGCGACGTAAATTGAACAAATGTGATAAAATTACGCTGGATCCTTATAATAACAATAATATAAAATGATCTAACGGGTCTCTGATTGCCCTATCAAAGAAGGTTAGTAGAGCATTTTACTCCACATTTCGTGCGCTTTAAGATGCCGCTAAGCCCAATGCGCCACCTGAAATTCGAGCGACGTAAATTGAACAAATGTGATAGAATTACGCTGAATTCTTATATAAATCATAATATAACATGATCTAATCGGGTCTCCGATTGCCCTATCCCAGAAGCTTAGTAGTGCATTTTACTCGAAATTTCATGCGCTTTAAGATGCCGCTTAGCCCAATACGCTATCTGAAATACGGGCAACGTAAACTGAACAAATGTGAAAAAAGTACGGTGAATTCTTATATTAACAATACTATAAAATGATCTAATCGGGTCTCTGATTGCCCAATCATAGAAGTTTAATAGTGCATTTTACTCGAAATTTCATGCGCTTTAATATGCCGCTTAGCCCAATACGCTATCTAAAATACGGGCGACATAAATTGAACAAATTTGATAGAATTTCGCTGAATTCTTATATTAACCATAATATAAAATGATCTAATCGGGTCTCTGATTGCCCTGTCATAGATGGTTAGTAGTGCATTTTACTCGTCATTCAACGCGCTTTAAGATGCCGTCTCGCCAATACACTATCTGAAATAGGAGCGACGTAAATTGAACAAATGTGATAGAAATACACTGAATTCTCATATTAACCATAATATAAAATGATCTAATGGGGTCTCTGATTACCTTTTCATAAAAGTTTTATAGTGCATTTTACTCGTCATTTCATGCGCTTTAAGATGCCGGCTAGCCCAATACGCTATCTGAAGTAGGGGCGACGCAAATTGAACATATGTGATAGAATAACGCTGAATTTTTAAATTAACCATAATATAAAATGATCTAATCGGCTCTCTGTTTGCCCGACCCTAGATGTTTAATAGTGCATTGTACCCGACATTTCGTTCGCGTTAAGATGCCGCTTAGCCCAATACACTATTTGCAGTAGGAGCTTCGTAAATTGAACAAATGTAATAGAATTACACTGAATTCTTATATTAATCATAATATAAGATGATCTAATCGGGTCTCTGATTGCCCTATCATAGAAGGTTAGTAGTGCATTTTACTCGCCATTCCACGCTCTTTAAGATGCCGCCTAGCCCAATATACTATCTGCAATAGGAGCGACGTAAATTGAACAAATGTGATAGAATTACGCTGCATTCTTATATTAATCATAATATAAGATGACCTGATCGGGTCTCTGATTGCCCTATCCGAGAAGTATAGTAGGGCATTTTACTCGCCATTTCATGCGCTTTAAGGAGCCGTCTAGCCCAATCTACGTCGTTCAATCTACGCAGCTCCTATTTCGGATAGCGTATTGGTCTAGGCGGCATCTTAAAGCGCGTGAAATGACGAGTAAAATGCACTACTAACCTTCTATGATAGGGCAATCAAAGTCCCGATTAGATCATTCTATATTATGGTTAATACAAGAATTCTGCGTAGTTCTATCACATTTGTTCAATTTACTTCGCTCCTATTTCAAATAGCGTATTGGACTAGGCGGCATCTTAAAGCGCATGAAATGTCGAGTAAAGTGCACTACTAAACTTCTGGGGTAGGGTAAACAGACGGCCGATTACATCATTTTATATTATGATTAATTTAAGAATTCAGAGTAATTCTATCAGATTTGTTCAACTTACGACGCTGCTATTTCAGATACAGTATGGGTCTAAGCGGCATCTTAAAGCGCATGAAATGTCAAGTAAAATGCACCACTAATCTTCTAGTATAGGGCAATCAGAGACCCGATTAGATCATTTTGTATTATGGTTGATATAAGAATTCAGCGAAATTCTATCACATTTGTTCAATTTACGTCGCTCCTATTTCAGATACAGTATGGGTCTAAGCGGCATCTTAAAGCGCATGAAATGGCGAGTAAAATGCAGTACTAAACTTCTCGGATAGGGCAATCGGAGATCCGATTAGGTCATTTTAAATTATGGTTAATATAAGAATTCTGCGTAATTCAATCACATTTGTTCAATTTACGTCGCTCCTATTACAGATAGCGTATTGTGCTAAGCGGCACCTGAAAGCGCATGGAATGACAAGTAAAATGCATTACTAAACTTCTAGGATAGGGCTATCAGAGGCCCGATTAGGTCATCTTATATTATGATTAATATAAGAATTCAGTGTAATTCTATCACATTTGTTCAATTTACGTCGCTCCTATTTCAGATTGCGTATTGGGCTAGGCGGCATCTTACAGCGCGTGGAATGGGGAGGAAAATATACTATTAAACTTCTATGATAGGGCAATCAGAGACCCGATTAGATCATTTTATATTTTGGTTAATATAAGAATTCAGCGAAATTCTATCACATTTGTTCAATTTACGTCGTTCCTATTTCAGATAGCGTATTGGGCTAAGCGGCATCTCAAAGAGCATGAAGTGGCGAATAAAATGCGCTATTAAACTTCAAGGCTAGGCCTAACAGAGATCCGATTACATCATTTTACATTATGGTTAATAAAAGAATTCAGCGAAATTCTATCACATTTGTTCAATTTACATCGCTCCTATTTCAGATAGCGTATTGGGCTAAGCGGCATCTCAAAGGCCATGAAATGACGAGTAAAATGCACTATTAAACTTCTAGGCTAGGGCGAACAGAGACCCGATTAGATCATTTTACATTATGGTTAATAAAAGAATTTAGCGAAATTCTATCACATTTGTTCAATTTACATCGCTCCTATTTCAGATAGCGTATTGGGCTAAGCGGCATCTCAAAGGCCATGAAATGACGAGTAAAATGCACTATTAAACTTCTAGGGTATGGCAAACAGAGACCCGATTAGATCATTTTATATTATGGTTACTTTAAGAATTCAGCGATATTCTATCACATTTGTTCAATTTACGTCGCTCCTATTTCAGATAGCGTATTTGGCAAAGCGGCATCTCAACTCGCATGAAATGTCGAGTGAAATATACTATTAAACTTCTAGGGTAAGGCAAAGAGAGACCCGATTAGATCATTTTATATTACGGTTAATATAAGAATTCAGCGTAATCCTATCACATTTGTTCAATTTACGTCGCTCCTATTTCAGATAGCGTACTGGGCTAGGCGGCATCTTAAAGCGCGTGGAATGGCGAGTAAAATGCACTATTAAACTTCCATGATAGGGCAATCAGAGACCCGATTACATCATTTTATATTATGGTTCATATAAGAATTCAGCGAAATTCTATCACATTTGTTCAATTTACGTCGCTCCAATTTCAGATAGCGTATTGGGCTGAGCGGCATCTCAAAGCGCATGAAATGACGATTAAAATGCACTATTAAACTTCTAGGGAAGGCCAAACAGAGACCCGATTTGATCATTTTACATTAAGGTTAATATAAGAATTTAGCGAAATTCTATCACATTTGTGCAATTTACGTCGCTCATATTTTAGAAAGCGTATTGGGCTAAGCGGCATCTCAAAGCGCATGAAATGGCGAGTAAAATGCACTATTAAACTTCTAGGGTAAGTCAAACAGAGACCCGATTAGATCATTTTACATTAAGGTTAATATAAGAATACAGCGTAATTCTATCACATTTGTTCAACTTACGTCGCTCCTATTTCAGATAGCGTACTGGGCTAGGCGGCATCTTAAAGCGCGTGGAAGGGCGAGTAAAATGCACTACTAAACTTCTACGATAGGGCAATCAGAGGCCCGATTAGATCATTTTATAATTTGGTTAATATAAGATTTCAGGGAAATTCTATCGGATTTGTTCAATTTACGTCGCTCCTACTTCAGATAGCGTATTGGGCTAATCGGCATCCTAAAGCGCGTGGAATGACGAGTGAAATGCACTATTAAACTGCAAGGATAGGGCGAACAGAGACCCGATTAGATCATTTCATATTTTGGTTAATATAAGAATTCAGCGAAATTCTATCACATTTGTTCAATTTACGTCGCCCCTATTTCAGATAGCGTACTGGGCTAGGCGTTATCTTACAGCGCGCGGAATGGCGAGTAGAATGCACTATTAAACTTCTATGATAGGGCAATCAGAGACCCGATTAGATCATTTTATATTTTGGTTAATATAAGTATTCAGCGAAATTCTAGCACATTTGTTCAATTTACGTCGCTCCTATCTCAGATAGCGTATTGGGCAACGCGGCATCTCAAAGCGCATGAACTGGAGAGTAAAATGCACTATTAAACTTCTAGGGTAGGGCAAACAGAGACCCGATTAGATCATTTTATATTAAGGTTAATATAAGAATTCAGCGAAATTCTATCACATTTGTTCAATTTACGTAGCTCCAATTTCAGATAGCGTATTGGGCTGAGCGGCATCTCAAAGCGCATGAAATGATGAGTAAAATGCACTATTAAACTTCTATGATAGGGCAATCAGAGACCCGATTAGATCATTTTATAATATTGTTAAATATAAGAATTCAACGGAATTTTATCACATTTGTTCAATTTATGTCGCTCCTATTTCAGATAGCGTGTTGGGCTAGGCGGCACCTTACTCCGCATGAAATGACGAGTAAAACGCACTATTGAACTTCTATGATAGGGCAATCAGAGACCCGAATTGATCGTATTATATTATGGTTAATATAAGAAATATGCGTAATTCTATCACATTTGTTCAATTTACGTCGCCCCTATTTCAGATAGCGTATTGGGCTAAGTGGCATCTTAAAGCGCATGAAATGTCAAGTAAAATGCACTACTAAACTTCTAGGATAGGGCAATCAGAGACACGATTAGGTCATCTTATATTATGATTAATATATGCATTTAGCGTAATTCTATGACATTTGTTCAATTTACGTCGCTCCTATTTCAGATAGTGTATTGGTCTAAGCGGCATCTTAAAGCGCATCAAATGTCGAGTAAAATGCACTGCTAAACGTCTAGGATAGGGCAAACAGAGACCCGATTAGATCATCGTATATTATGGCTAATTTAACAATTCGTCGTAACTCTATCACATTTGTTTAATTTACGTAGCTCCAATTTCAGATAGCGTATTGGGATAGAGGGCACCTTAAAGCGCATGAAATGACGAGTAAAATGCACTACTATACTTCTTTGATGGCGCTATCAGAGACCCGATTAGATCATTTTATATTATTGTTAGTATAAGAATTCAGCGTAATTTTATCACATTTGTTCAATTTACGTCGGTCCTATTTCAGATATCGTATTGGGACAAGCGGCAGCTTAAAGCGCATGAAATGACGAGCAATATGCACTATTAAACTTCTATGATAGGGCAATCACAGACCTGAAAAGATCGTATTATATTATGGTTAACATAAGAATTATGCGTAATTCTATAACGTTTGTTCAATTTACGTAGCTCCAATTTCAGATGGCGTATAGGGCTAGGTGGCATCTTAAATCGCATGAACTGTCGAGTAAAATGCACTACTAAACTTCTCGGATAGGGCAATCAGAGACCCGATTAGATCGTTTTATATTAATGTTAATATAAGAATTCAACCTAATTTTATCACATTTGTTCGATTTATGTCGCTCCTATTTCAGATAGCGTATTGGGCTAGGCGGCACCTTAAAGCGCATGAAATGTCGAGTAAAATGCACTATTAAACTTCTATGTTAGGGCAACCAGAGACCCGATTAGATCATTTCATATTATTGTTCATATAAGAATTCAACGTAATTCTATCACATTTGTTCAATTTATGTCGCTCCTATTTCAGATAGCGTATTGGGCTAGGCGGCACCTTAAAGCGCATGAAATGACGAGTGAATTGCACTATTAAACTTCTATGACAGGGTAATCAGAGACATGAATATATCGTATTATATTATGGTTAATATAAGAATTCTGCGTAATTCTATCACTTTTGTTCAATTTACGTAGCTCCAATTTCAGATAGCGTATTGGACTAGGCGGCATCTTAAAGCGACTGAAATGTCGAGTAAAATGCACTACTAAACGTCTCGGATAGGGCAATCAGAGACCCGATTAGGTCATCTTATATTATGATTAATATAAGAATTCAGCGTAATCCAATCACATTTGTTCAATTTACGTCGCTCCTATTTCAGATAGCGTATTGGGCTATCCGGCACCTCAAAGCGAATGAAATGACGACAAAACTGCTCTACTAGTCTTCTCAGATAGGGAAAACAGAGACCCGATTAGATCATCTTATATTATGGTTAATATAAGAATTCAGCGAAATTTTATCACATTTGCTCAATTTACGTCGCCCCTATTTCAGATAGCGTATTGGGCTACGCGGCATCTTAAAGCGCATAAAATGTCGAGTAAAATGCACTATTAAACTTCTAGGGTAGGGCAAACAGAGACCCGATTAGATCATTTCATATTACGGTTAATAAAATTATTCTGCGTAATTCTATCACATTTTTTCAATTTATGTCGCTCCTATTTCAGATAGCGTATTGGGCTGGGCGGCACCTTAAAGCGCATGAAGTGAAGAGTAAAACGCACTACTAAACGTCCCGGATAGGGCAATCAGAGACCCGATTAGGTCATCTTATATTATGATTAATATAAGGTTTCAGCGTAATTCTATCACATTTGTTCAATTTACGTCGCTCCATCTTCAGATAGCGTATCGGGATAAGCGGCGCCTAATAGCGCATGAAATGGCGAGCAAAATGCACCATTAAACTTCTATGATAGAGCAATCAGAGACCCGATTGGATCATTTTATATTATGGTTAATATAAGAATTCATCGAAATTCTATCACATTTGTTCAATTTATGTCGCTCCTATTTCATATAGCGTATTGGGCTAAACGGCTCCTTAAAGCGTATGAAATGGCGAGTATAATGCACTATTAAACTTCAATGATAGGGCAATCAGAGACCCTATTAGATCATTTTATATTATGGTTAATATAAGAATTCAGCGAAATTCTATCACATTTGCTCAATTTACGTCGCCCCTATGTCAGATAGCGTATTGGGCTACGCGGCATCATAAAGCGCATAAAATGTCGAGTAAAATGCACTATTAAACTTCTAGGGTAGGGCAAACAGAGACCCGATTAGATCATTTCATATTACGGTTAATAAAATTATTCTGCGTAATTCTATCACATTTTTTCAATTTATGACGCTCCTATTTCAGATAGCGTATTGGCCTGGGCGGCACCTTAAAGCGCATGAAGTGAAGAGTAAAACGCACTACTAAACGTCCCGGATAGGGCAATCAGAGACCCGATTAGGTCATCTTATATTATGATTAATATAAGGTTTCAGCGTAATTCTATCACATTTGTTCAATTTACGTCGCTCCAACTTCAGATAGCGTATCGGGATAAGCGGCGCCTAATAGCGCATGAAATGGCGAGCAAAATGCACCATTAAACTTCTATGATAGAGCAATCAGAGACCCGATTGGATCATTTTATATTATGGTTAATATAAGAATTCATCGAAATTCTATCACATTTGTTCAATTTATGTCGCTCCTATTTCATATAGCGTATTGGGCTAAACGGCTCCTTAAAGCGTGTGAAATGGCGAGTATAATGCACTATTAAACTTCAATGATAGGGCAATCAGAGACCCTATTAGATCATTTTATATTATGGTTAATATAAGAATTCAGCGAAATTCTATCACATTTGTTCAATTTACGTCGCTCCTATTTCAGATAGCGTATTTGACTAGGCGGCACCTTAGAGAGCATGAAATGTCGAGTAAAATGCACTATTAAACTACTCTGATAGGGAAATCAGAGACCCCATTAGATCATTTTATATTATGATTAATATAAGGATGCAGCGTAATTCTATCACATTTGTTCAATTTACGTCGCTCCTATTTCAGATAGCGTATTGGTCTAAGCGGCACCCTAAAGCGCATGAAATGTCGAGTAAAATGCACTACTAACCTTCTATGATAGGGCAATCAGATACCCGATTAGATCATGTTATATTATGGTTAATATAAGAATTCTGCGTAACTCTGTCACATTTGTTCAATTTCCGTAGCTCCAATTTCAGATTGCGGATTGGGCTAGACGGCACCTTAAAGCGCATGAAATGTCGAGTGAAATGCACTACTAATCTTCTTTGATAGGGCAATCAGAGACCCGATTAGATCATTTTATATTATGGTTAATATAAGAATTCAGTGTAATTCTATCACACTTGTTCTATTTACGACGCTCCTATTTCAGATAGCGTGTTGGGCTAAACGGCTCCTTAAAGCGTATGAAATGGCGAGAATAATGTACTATTAAACTACTCTGATAGGGAAATCAGAGACCCCATTAGATCATTTTATATTATGATTAATATAAGGATGCAACGTAATTCTATCACATATGTTCAATTTACGTCGCTCCTATTTCAGATAGCGTATTTTACTAGGGGGCATCTTAAGGCGCGTGGAACGACAAGTAAAATCCACTACTAACCTTCTATGATAGGGGAATCAGAGACCCGATTAGATGATTTTATATTATGGTTAATATAATAATTCCGCGAAATTCTATCACATTTGTTCAATTTACGTCGCCCCTATTTCAGATAGCGTATTGGGCTAGGTGGCATCTTAAAGCGCATGAAATGTCGAATGAAATGCACTGTTAAGCTTCTAGGGTAGCGTAAACAGAGACCCGATTAGGTCATCTTATATTATGGTTAATTTAAGAATTCAGCGAAACTCTATCACACTTGTTCAATTTACATCGCTCCTATTTCAGAGAGCGTATTGGGCTAAGAGGCACCTTGAAGCGCATGAAATGACGAGTCAAATGCACTATTAAGCTTCTGTGATAGGACAATGAGGGACCCGATTAGATCATTTTAATTTATGGTTAAGATAAATATACTGCGTAATTCTATCACATATGTTCAATTTACGTCGCTCCTATTTCATATATCGTTTGGGCTAGGCGGCATCTTAAAGCGCATGAAATGTCCAGTAAAATGCTCTGTTTATCTTCTCGGATTCGACCATCAGAGACCCAATTAAATCATTTTGTATTAATGTTAATAAGAGAATTCAGGGTAATTGTATCACATTTGTCCAATTTACGTCGCCCCTATTTCAGATAGCGTATTGGGCTAGGTGGCATCTTAAAGCGCATGAAATGTCGAATGAAATGCACTGTTAAGCTTCTAGGGTAGCGTAAACAGAGACCCGATTAGGTCATCTTATATTATGGTTAATTTAAGAATTCAGCGAAACTCTATCACACTTGTTCAATTTACGTCGCTCCTATTTCAGAGAGCGTATTGGGCTAAGAGGCACCTTGAAGCGCATGAAATGACGAGTCAAATGCACTATTAAACTTCTATGATAGAGCAATCAGAGACCCGATTAGATCATCTTATATTATGATTAATATAAGAATTCAGTGTAATTCTATCACATTTGTTCCATTTACGACGCTTCTATTTCAGATAGCGTTTTGGGGTAAACGGCACCTTGAAGAGCATGAAATGGCGAGTAAAATGCACTATTAAACTTCTATGATAAAGCAATCAGAGACCCGATTAGGTCATCTTGTATTATGATTAATATAAGAATTCAGCGTAATTCTATAACATTTGTTCAATTTACGTCGCTGCTATTTCAGATAGCGTATTGGGCTAGCCGGCACCTTAAAGCGCATGAAATGACGAACAAATGCACTATGAAACTTCTATGGTAGGGCAATCAGAGACCCGAATAGATCGTATTATAATATGGTTAATATAAGAATGCTGCGTAATTCTATCACGTTTGTTCAATCTACGTAGCTCCAATTTCAGAAAGCGTATTGGGCGAGGCGGCATCTTAAAGCGCATGAAATGTCGAGTAAAACGCACTACTAAACTTCTCTGATAGGGCAATCAGAGACCCGATTAGATATTTTTAAATTATGGTTATGTTAAGAATTCTGCGTAATTCTATCACATTTGTTCAATTTACGACGCTCCTATTTCAGATAGTCAATTGGGCGAGGCGGCATCTTAAAGCGCATGACATGTCGAGTAAAATGCACTACAAAACTTCTAGGAAAGGGCAATCAGAGACCCGATTACGTCATCTTATATTATGATTAATATAAGAATTCATCGTAATTCTATCACATTTGTTCAATTTACGTCGCTCCTATTTCAGATAGCGTATTGGGATAGGCGCCATCTTAAAGCGCATGGACTGAGGAGTAAAATGCACTATTAAGCTTCTATGATACGGCAATCAGAGGCCCGGTTAGATCATTCTATATTATGGTTAATATACGAATTCAGCGAAATTCAATCACATTTGTTCAATTTACGTCGCTCCTATTTCTGATAGCGTAATGGGCTAAGCGGCACCTTAAAGCGCATGAAATGACGAGTAACATGCACTATTAAACTTCTATGATAGGGCAATCAGAGACCCGAGGAGATCGTATTATATTATGATTAATATAAGAATACTGCGTAATTCTATCACATTTTCAATTGACGTAGCTCCAATTTCAGATAGCGTATTGGGCTAGGCGGCACCTTAAAGCGCATGAAATGATGAGTGAAATGCACTATTAAACTTCTATGATCGGGCAATCAGAGACACGAATTGATCGTATGATATTACGGTTGATATAAGAATTCTCCGTAATTCTATCACATATGTTCAATTCACGTCGCCCCTATTTCAGATAGCGTATTGGTCTAGGTGGCATCTTAAAGCGCATGAAATGTCGAGTAAAATGCACTATTAAACTTCTAGGGTAGGGCAAACAGAGACCCGAACAGACCATATTATATTATGGTTAATATAAGAATTCTGCGTAATTCTATCACGTTTGTTCAATTTACGTAGCTCCAAATTCAGATAGCGTATTTGGCTGTGCGGCATCTTAAAGCGCGTGAAATGACGAGAAAATGCTCTGCTAAACTTCTCGGATAGGGCAATCGGAGACCCGATTAGGTCATCTTATATTATGATTAATATAAGAATTCAGCGAAGTTCTATCACATTTGTTCAATTTACGTCGCTCCTATTCCTGATAGCGTATTGGGCAAAGCGGAACCTTCAAGCGCATGAAATGACGAGCAAAATGCACTATTAAACTTCTATGATAGGGCAATCAGAGACCCGATTAGATCCTTTTATATTATTGTTAATATAAGAATTCAGCCTAATTTTATCACATTTGTTCAATTCACGTCGCCCCTATTTCAGAGAGCGTATTGGGCTAGGTGGCATCTTAAAGCGCATGAAATGTTGAATAAAATGCGCTATTAAACTTCTAGGGTAGGGTAATCAGAGACCCGATTAGGTCATCTTATATTATGGTTAATATAAGAATTCAGCGAAATTGTATCACATTTGTTCAATTTACGTCGCTCCTATTTCAGATAGCGTCTTGGGCTAAGCGGCACCTCAAAGCGCATGAAATGGCTAGTAAAATGCACTATTATACTTCTAGGGTAAGGCAAACAGAGACCCGATTAGATCATTTTATATTACGGTTAATATAAGAATTCAGCTTCATTCTATCACATTTGTTCAATTTAAGTCGCTCCTATGTCAGATAGCGTATTGGCCTAAGCGGCATCTCAAAGCGCATGAAATGGCGAGTAAAATGCACTATTAAACTTCTAGGGTTGGGCGAACAGAGAGCCGATTAGATCATTTTATATTGCGGTTAATTTAAGAATTCAGCGAAATTCTATCACATTCCTTCAACTTACGTCGCTTCTATTTCAGATAGCGTATTGGTCTAAGCGGCACCTCAAAGCGCATGAAATGGCGAGTAAAATGCACTATCAAACTTCTAGGGTAGGGCAAAAAGAGACCCGATTAGATCATTTTATATTATGGTTAATTTAAGAATTCAGCGAAATTCTATCACATTTGTTCAATTTACGTTGCACCTATTTCAGATAGCGTATTGGGCTAACAGGCATCTCAAAGCGCATGAAATGGCGAGTAAAATGCACTATCGAACTTCTAGGGTAAGGCAAACAGAGACCCGATGAGATCATTTTATATTACGGTTAATATAAGAATGCAGCGTAATTCTATCATATTTGTTCAATTTACGTCGGTCCCATTTCAGATAGCGTATTGGGCTAAGCGGCATCTCAAAGCGCATGAAATGGCGAGTAAAATGCACTATTAAACTTCTAGGGTAAGGCAACAGAGACCAGATTAGATCATTTTATATTACGGTTAACATAAGAATTCAGCGTAATTCTATCACATTTGTTCAATTGACGTCGCTCCTATTTCAGATCGCCTACTGGGCTATGCGGCATCGTAAAGCGTGTGGAATGTCGAGTGAAATGCAGTATTAAACTTCTAGGGTGGGGCGAACAGAGACCCGATTAGATCATTTTATATTTTGGTTAATATAAGAATTCAGCGAAATTCTATCACATTTGTTCAATTTACGTCGCTCGTGTTTCAGATAGCGTATTGGGCTAAGCGGCATCTCAAAGCGCATGAAATGACGAGTGAAATGCACTATTAAACTTCTAGGGAAAGGCAAACAGGGACCTGATTAGATCATTTTATATTAGGGTTAATTTAAGAATTCAGCGAAATTCTGTCACATTTTTTCAATTTACGTCGCTCCTATTTCAGATAGCGTATTGGGCCAAGCGGCATCACAAAGCGCATGAAATGGCGAGTAAAATGCACTATTAAACTTCAACGGTAGGGCAAACAGAGACCCGATTAGATCATTTTATGTTATGGTTAATTTAAGAATTCAGCGAAATTCTATCACATTTGTTCAATTTACGTCGCTCCTATTTCAGATAGCGTATTGGGCTAAGTGGCTTCTCAAAGCGCATGAAATGGCGAGTAAATTGCACTATTAAACTTCTAGGGTAGGGCAAACAGAGACCCGATTACATCATTATATATTTTGTTTAATATTAGAATTCAGCGAAATTCTATCACATTTGTTCAATTTACGCCGCTCCTATTTCAGATAGCGTATTGGGCTAAGCGGCATCTCAAAGCGCATGAAATGGCGAGTAAAATGTACTATTAAACTTCTAGGGTAGGGCGAACAGAGAGCTGATTAGATCATTTTACTTTATGGATAATATAAGAGTTCAGCGAAATTCTATCACATTTGTTCAATTGACGCCGCTCCTATTTCAGATAGCGTATTGGGCTAAGCGACATCTCAAACCGCATGAAATGACGAGTAAATTGCACTATTAAACTTCTTGGGTACGGCAAACAGAGACCCGATTAGATCATTTTATATTACGGATAATTTAAGAATTCAGCGAAATTCTATCACATTTGTTCAATTTACGTCGCTCCTGTATCAGATAGCGTATTGGGCTAAGCGGCATCTCAAAGCGCATGAAATGGCGAGTAAAATGCACTATTAAACTTCGAGGGTAAGGCAAACAGAGACCCGATTAGATCATTTTAAATTACGGTTAATATAAGAATTCGTCGTAATTCTATCACATTTGTTCAATTTACGTCGCTCCTATTTCAGATAGCGTCTTGGGCTAAGCGGCACCTCAAAGCGCATGAAATGGCGAGTAAAATGCACTATTATACTTCTAGGGTAAGGCAAACAGAGACCCGATTAGATCATTTTATATTACGGTTAATATAAGAATTCAGCTTCATTCTATCACATTTGTTCAATTTAAGTCGCTCCTATGTCAGATAGCGTATTGGCCTATGCGGCATCTCAAAGCGCATGAAATGGCGAGTAAAATGCACTATTAAACTTCTAGGGTTGGGCGAACAGAGAGCCGATTAGATCATTTTATATTGCGGTTAATTTAAGAATTCAGCGAAATTCTATCACATTCCTTCAACTTACGTCGCTTCTATTTCAGATAGCGTATTGGTCTAAGCGGCACCTCAAAGCGCATGAAATGGCGAGTAAAATGCACTATCAAACTTCTAGGGAAGGGCAAACAGAGACCCGATTAGATCATTTTATATTATGGTTAATTTAAGAATTCAGCGAAATTCTATCACATTTGTTCAATTTACGTTGCTCCTATTTCAGATAGCGTATTGGGCTAACAGGCATCTCAAAGCGCATGAAATGGCGAGTAAAATGCACTATCGAACTTCTAGGGTAAGGCAAACAGAGACCCGATGAGATCATTTTATATTACGGTTAATATAAGAATGCAGCGTAATTCTATCATATTTGTTCAATTTACGTCGGTCCCATTTCAGATAGCGTATTGGGCTAAGCGGCATCTCAAAGCGCATGAAATGGCGAGTAAAATGCACTATTAAACTTCTAGGGTAAGGCAAACAGAGACCAGATTAGATCATTTTATATTACGGTTAACATAAGAATTCAGCGTAATTCTATCACATTTGTTCAATTGACGTCGCTCCTATTTCAGATCGCCTACTGGGCTATGCGGCATCGTAAAGCGTGTGGAATGTCGAGTGAAATGCAGTATTAAACTTCTAGGGTGGGGCGAACAGAGACCCGATTAGATCATTTTATATTTTGGTTAATATAAGAATTCAGCGAAATTCTATCACATTTGTTCAATTTACGTCGCTCGTGTTTCAGATAGCGTATTGGGCTAAGCGGCATCTCAAAGCGCATGAAATGACGAGTGAAATGCACTATTAAACTTCTAGGGAAAGGCAAACAGGGACCTGATTAGATCATTTTATATTAGGGTTAATTTAAGAATTCAGCGAAATTCTGTCACATTTTTTCAATTTACGTCGCTCCTATTTCAGATAGCGTATTGGGCCAAGCGGCATCACAAAGCGCATGAAATGGCGAGTAAAATGCACTATTAAACTTCAACGGTAGGGCAAACAGAGACCCGATTAGATCATTTTATGTTATGGTTAATTTAAGAATTCAGCGAAATTCTATCACATTTGTTCAATTTACGTCGCTCCTATTTCAGATAGCGTATTGGGCTAAGTGGCTTCTCAAAGCGCATGAAATGGCGAGTAAATTGCACTATTAAACTTCTAGGGTAGGGCAAACAGAGACCCGATTACATCATTATATATTTTGTTTAATATTAGAATTCAGCGAAATTCTATCACATTTGTTCAATTTACGCCGCTCCTATTTCAGATAGCGTATTGGGCTAAGCAGCATCTCAAAGCGCATGAAATGGCGAGTAAAATGTACTATTAAACTTCTAGGGTAGGGCGAACAGAGAGCTGATTAGATCATTTTACTTTATGGATAATATAAGAGTTCAGCGAAATTCTATCACATTTGTTCAATTGACGCCGCTCCTATTTCAGATAGCGTATTGGGCTAAGCGACATCTCAAAGCGCATGAAATGGCGAGTAAAATGCACTATTAAACTTCTAGGGTAAGGCAAACAGAGACCAGATTAGATCATTTTATATTACGGTTAACATAAGAATTCAGCGTAATTCTATCACATTTGTTCAATTGACGTCGCCCCTATTTCAGATAGCGTACTCGGCTAAGCGGCATCTTAAAGCGCTTGAAATGGCGAGTAAAATGCACTATTAAACTTCTAGGGCAGGGTAAACAGTGACACGATTATATCATTTTACGTTATGGTTAATATAACAATTCAGCGAAATTCTATCACATTTGTTCAATTTACGTCGCTCCTATTTCAGATAGCGTATTGGGCTAAGCGGCAACTCAAAGCGCATGAAATGGCGAGTGAAATGCACTATTAAGCTTCTAGGGTAGGGCAAACAGAGACCTGATTAGATCATTTTATATTACGGATAATTTAAGAATTCAGCGAAATTCTATCACATTTGTTCAATTTACGTCGCTCCTATTTCAGATAGCGTGTTGGGCTAAGCGGCATCTCAAAGCGCATGAAATGGCCAGTAAAATGCACTATTAAACTTCTCGGGTAGGGCAAACAGTGACACGATTATATCATTTTATATTATGGTTAATTTAAGAATTCAGCGAAATTCTATCACATTTGTTCAATTTACGTTGCTCCTATTTCAGATAGCGTATTGGGCTAACAGGCATCTCAAAGCGCATGAAATGGCGAGTAAAATGCACTATCGAACTTCTAGGGTAAGGCAAACAGAGACCCGATGAGATCATTTTATATTACGGTTAATATAAGAATGCAGCGTAATTCTATTATATTTGTTCAATTTACGTCGGTCCCATTTCAGATAGCGTATTGGGCTAAGCGGCATCTCAAAGCGCATGAAATGGCGAGTAAAATGCACTATTAAACTTCTAGGGTAAGGCAAACAGAGACCAGATTAGATCATTTTATATTACGGTTAACATAAGAATTCAGCGTAATTCTATCACATTTGTTCAATTGACGTCGCTCCTATTTCAGATAGCGTATTCGGCTAAGCGGCATCTTAAAGCGCTTGAAATGGCGAGTAAAATGCACTATTAAACTTCTAGGGCAGGGCAAACAGTGACACGATTATATCATTTTACGTTATGGTTAATATAACAATTCAGCGAAATTCTATCACATTTGTTCAATTTACGTCGCTCCTATTTCAGATAGCGTATTGGGCTAAGCGGCAACTCAAAGCGCATGAAATGGCGAGTGAAATGCACTATTAAGCTTCTAGGGTAGGGCAAACAGAGACCTGATTAGATCATTTTATATTACGGATAATTTAAGAATTCAGCGAAATTCTATCACATTTGTTCAATTTACGTCGCTCCTATTTCAGATAGCGTGTTGGGCTAAGCGGCATCTCAAAGCGCATGAAATGGCCAGTAAAATGCACTATTAAACTTCTCGGGTAGGGCAAACAGTGACACGATTATATCATTTTACATTATGGTTAATATAAGAATTCAGCAAAATTCTATCACATTTGTTCAATTTACGTCGCTCCTATTTCAGATAGCGTGTTCGGCTAAGCGGCATCTCAAAGCGCATGAAATGGCGAGTAAAATGGACTATTAATCTTCTAGGGTGAGGCAAACAGAGACACGATTAGAACATTTTATATTAAGGCTTATATAAGAATTCAGCGTAATGCTATCAGATTTGTTCAATTTACGTCGTTCCTATTTCAGATAGCGTACTGGGCTAGGCGGCATCTCAAAGCGCATGCAATGACGAGTGGAATGCACTGTTAAACTTCTAGGTTAGGGCGAACAGAGACGCGATTAGATCATTTTACATTATGGTTAATATAAGAATTCAGCGAAATTCCATCACATTTGTTCAATTTACGTCGCTCCTATTTCAGATAGCGTATTGGGCGAAGCGGCATCTTAAAGCGCGCGGAATGGCGAGTAAAATGCTCTATTAAACTTCTCTGATAGGCCAATCAGAGACGCGATCAGATCATTTTATATTTCTGTTAATATAAGAATTCAGCGAAATTCTATCACATTCCTTCAATTTACGTCGCTCCTATTTCAGATGGCGTACTGGTCTAGGCGGCATCTTAATGCGCGTGCTATGGCGAGTAAAATGCACTATTAAACTTCTAGGGTAGGGCGAACAGAGACCCGGTTAGATCATTTTATATTTTGGTTAATATAAGAATTCAGCTAAATTCTATCACGTTTGTTCAAATAACGTCTCTCCTATTTCAGATAACGTACTGGGCTAGGCGGCATCTCAAAGCGCATGCAATGACGAGTGGAATGCACTATTAAACTTCTAGGTTAGGGCGAACTGAGACCTGATTAGGTCATTTTACATTATGGTTAATATAAGAATTCAGCGAAATTCTATCACATTTGTTCAATTTACGTCGCTCCTATTTCAGATAGCGTACTGGGCTAGACGGCATCTTAAAGCGCGTGAAATGGCGAGTAAAATGCACTATCACACTTCTAGGGTAGGGCGAACAGAGACCCGATTAGATCATTTTCATTATGGTTAATATAAGAATTCAGCGAAATTCTATCACATTTGTTCAAGTTACGCCGCTCCTATTTCAGATAGCGTATTGGGCGAAGCGGCATCTCAAAGCGCATGAAATGGCGAGTAAATTGCACTATTAAACTTCTAGGGTAAGGCAAACAGAGACCCGATTAGATCATTTTATATTACGGTTAATATAAGAATTCAGCGAAATTCTATCACGTTTGTTCGAATAACGTCTCTCATATTTCAGATAACGTACTGGGCTAGGCGGCTTCTCAAAGCGCATGCAATGACGAGTGAAATGCATTATTAAACTTCTAGGGTAGGGCGAACAGAGGCCCGATTAGATCATTTTACATTATGGTTAATTTAAGTATTCAGCAAAATTCTATCACATTTGTTCAATTTACGTCGCTCCTATTTCAGATAGCGTACTGGGCTAGGGGGCATCTTAAAGCGCGTGCAATGACGAGTAAAATGCACTATTAAACTTCTATGATAGGGCAATTAGAGAACCGATTAGATCATTCTATATTTTGGTTAATGTAAGTATTCAGCGAAATTCTATCACATTTGTTCAATTTGCGTCGCTCCTATTTCAGATAGTATATTGGGCTAAGCGGCAGCTCAAAGCGCATGACATGACGAGTGAAATGCACTATTAAACGTCTAGGGCAGGGCAAACAGTGACACGATTATATCATTTTACATTATGGTTAATATAAGAATTCAGCGAAATTCTATCACATTTGTTCAATTTACGTCGCTCCTATTTCAGATAGCGTGTTGGGCTAAGCGGATTCTCAAAGCGCATGAAATGGCGAGTAAAATGGACTATTAATCTTCCAGGGTGAGGCGAACAGAGACCCGATTAGATCATTTTCATTATGGATAATATAAGAATTCAGCGAAATTCTATCACATTTGTTCAATTTACGCCGCTCCTATTTCAGATAGCGTATTGGGCTAAGCGGCATCTCAAAGCGCATGAAATGATGAGTAAAATGCACTGTTAAACTTCTAGGGTAAGGCAAACAGAGACCCGATTAGATCATTTTATATTACGGTTAATATAAGAATTCAGCGTAATTCTATCACATTTGTTCAGTTTACGGCGATCCTATTTCAGATAGCGTATTGGACTAGGCGGCATCTTAACGCGCGTGGAATGGCGAGTAAAATACACTATTAACCATCTATGATAGGGCAATCAGAGACCCGATTAGATCATTTTATATTTTGGTTAATATAAGAATTCAGCGTAATTCTATCACGTTTGTTCAATTTACGTAGCTCCAATTTCAGAGCGTATTGGACTAGGCGGCATCTTCAAGCGCATGAAATGTCGAATAAAATGCACTACTAAACTTCTCGGATAGGGCAATCAGAGACCCGAATAGATCATTCTATATTATGGTTAATATAAGAATTCTGCATAATTCTATCCCATTTGTTCAATTTACGTCGCTCCTATTTCAGATAGCGTATTTTGCTAGGCGGCATCTTAAAGCGCGTGGAATGCCGAGTAAAATACGCTACTAAACTTCTATGATAGGGTAATCAGAGACCCCATTAGATCATTTTATATTATGGTTAATATAAGAATTCTGTGTAACTCTGTCACATTTGTTCAATTTACGTAGCTCCAATTTCAGATTGCGTATTGGGCTAAACGGCTCCTTAATGCGCATGAAATGGCGAGTAAAATGCTCTATCAAACTTCTATAGTAGGGCGAACGGAGAGCCGATTAGATCATTTTACATTATGGTTAATATAAGAATTCAGCGAAATTCTATCACATTTGTTCAATTTACGTCGCTCCTACTTCCGATAGCGTATTGGGCTAGGCGGCACCTTAAAGCGCATGACATGACGAGTGAAATGCACTACTAAACTTCTAGGATAGGGCAATCAGAATCCTGATTAGGTCATCTTATATTATTGTTAATTATGAATTCATCGTAACTCTATAACATTTGTCCAATTCACGTCGCTCCTACACCAGATATCGTATTGAGATAGGCGGAATCTTAAAGCGCATGAAATGTCGCGTAAAATGCACTATTGAACATCTAAGATAGGGCAATCAGAGACCCGATTAGATCATTTTATATTATGGTTAATATAAGATTTCAGCGAAATTCTATCACATTTGTTCAATTTACGTCGCTCCTATTTCAAATAGCGTATTGGGCTAAGCGGCACCTTAAAGCGCATGAAATGTTGAGTAAAATGCACTATTAAACTTCTATGATAGGGCACTCAGAGACCCGATTAGATCATTTTATATTATGGTTAATATAATAATCCTGCGTAATTCTATCCCATTTGTGCAATTTAAGTCGCTCCTATTTCAGATAGCGTATCGGGCTAGGCGGCACCTTAAAGCGCATGAAATGTCGAGTAAAATGCACTACTAAACTTCTCGGATAGGGCAATCAGGGACCCGATTAGGTGATCTTATATTATGGTTATTATAAGAATTCAGCGAAATTCTATCACCTTTGTTCAATTTACGTCGCTCCTATTTCAGATAGCGTATTGGGCTAAGCAGCACCTTAAGGCGCATGAAATGGCGAGTAAAATGCACTATTAAACTTCTAAGATAGGGCAATCAGAGACCCGAATAGATCGTATTATATTATGGTTTATATAAGAATTCTGCGAAATTTTATCACATTTGTTCAATTTACGTCGCCCATATTTCAGATAGCCTATTGGGCAAGGTGGCATCTTAGAGGGCATCAAATGTCGAGTAAAATGCACTATTAAACTTCTAGGGTAGGGCAAACAGAGACCCGATTATATCATCTTATATTATTGTTTATATAAGAATTCAACGTAATTTTATCACATTTGTTCAATTTATATCGCTCCTATTTCAGATAGCGTATTGGGCTAGGTGGCATCTTAAAGCGCATGAAGTGTCGAGTAAAATGCACTATTAAACTTCTATGATAGGGCAATCAGAGACCCGATTGGATCATTTTATATTATTGTTAATATAAGAATTCAACGTAATTTTATCACATTTGTTCAACTTACGTCGCTCCTATTTCAGATAGCGTAATGGGCTAGGCGGCATCTTAAAGCGCGTAGAATGACGAGTAAAATGCACTATTAACTTTCTATGATAGGGCAATCATAGACCCGATTATATCATTCTATATTATGATTAATATAAGAATTCAACGTAATTTTATCACATTTGTCCAATTTATATCGCTCCTACTTCAGATAGCGTATTGGGCTCGGCGGCACCTTAAAGCGCATGAAATGACGAGTAAAATGCACTATTAAACTACTCTGATAGGGCAATCGGAGACCCGAAGAGATCGTATTATGTTATGGTTAATATAAGAATTCTGAGTAATTCTATCACGTTTGTTCAATTTACGTAGCTCCAATTTCAGATAGCGTATTGCGCTAGGTGGCAACTTAAAGCGCATGAAATATCGAGTAAAATGCACTGCTAAACTTCTCGGATAGGGCTAACAGAGACCCGATTAGGTCATCTTATATTATGGTTAATATAAGAATTCAGCGAAAGTTTATCACTTTTGTTCAATTTACGTAGCTCCAATTTCAGATAGCGTATTGGGCTAGGCGGCATCTAAAAGCGCATGAAATGTCGAGTAGAATGCACTATTAAACTTCTAGGGTAGGGTAAGCAGAGACCCGATTATATCATTCTATATTATGGTTGATTTAAGAATTCAGCGAAATTCTATCACATTTGTTCAATTTACGTCGCTCCTATTTCAGATAGCGTATCGGGCTAGGCGGCACCTTAAAGCGCATGAAATGACGAGTAAAATGCACAAATAAACTTCTATGATGGGGCAATCAGAGACCCGAATAGATCGTATTATATTATGGTTAATATAAGAATTCTGCGTAATTCTATCACGTCTGTTCAATTTACGTAACTCCAATTTCAGATAGCGCATTGGACTAGGCGGCATCTTAAAGCGCACGAAATGTCGAGTAAAATGCACTACAAAACTTCTCGGATAGGGCAATCAGAGACCCGAGTAGGTCATCTTATACTATGGTTATTATAAGAATCCAGCGAAATTTTATCACAGTTGTTCAGTTTATGTCGCTCCTATTTCAGATAGCGTATTGGGCCAAGCGGCACCTTAAAGCGCATGAAATGGCGAGTAAGATGCACTACTAACCTTCTAGGATAGGGCAATCAGTGACCCGAATAGATCGTATTATATTATGGCTAATATAAGAATTCTGCGTAATTCTATCACGTTTGTTCAATTTACGTAGCTCCAATTTCAGATAGCGTATCGGACTAGGCGGCATCTTAAAGCGCATGAAATGTCGAGTAAAATGCACTATTAAACTTCTAGGGTAGGGCAAACAGAGACCCGATAAGATCATTTTATATTATGGTTAATTTAAGAATTCAGCGAAATTCTTTCACATTTGTTCAATTCACGTCTCTCCTATTTCAGATAGCGTATTGGGCTAGGCGGCACCTTAAAACGCATGAATTGACGAGTAAAATGCACTATTAAACTTCTGTGATCGGGCAATCAGAGACCCGAATTGGTCGTATTATATTATGGTTAATATAAGAATTCTGCGCAATTCTATCACATTTGTTCAATTTACGTCGCTCCTATTTCTGATAGCGTATTCGGCTAAGCGGCACCTTAAAGCGCATGAAATGACGAGTAACATGCACAAATAAACTTCTATGATAGGGCAATCAGAGACCCGAATAGATCGTATAATATTATGGTTAATATAAGAATTCTGCGTAATTCTATCACGTTTGATGAATTTACGTATCTCCAATTTCAGATAGCGCATTGGACTAGGCGGCATCTTAGAGTGCATGATATATCGAGTAAAATGCACTACTGAAATTCTCGTATAGGGCAATCAGAGACCTGATTAGGTCATCTCATATTATGGTTAATATAAGAATGCAGCGTAATTCTATCACATTTGTTCAACTTACGTCGCTCCTATTTCTGATAGCGTATTGGGCTAGGTGGCACCTTATAGCGCATGAAATTTCGAGTAAAATGCACTATTAAACTTCTATGGTAGGGCACTCAGAGACCCGAATAGATCGTATTATATGATGGTTAATATAAGAATTCTGCGTAATTCTATCACATTTGTTCAATTTACGTCGCCCCAATTTCAGATAGCGTATTGGGCTAGGTGGCATCTTAAAGCGCATGAAATGTCGAGTAAAATGTACTATTAAACTTCTAGGGTAGGACAAACGGAGACCCGATTAGATCATTTTATATTATGGTTAATTTAAGAATTCAGCGAAATTCTATCACATTTGTTCAATTTACGTCGCTCCTCTTTCAGGTAGCGTATTCGACGAGGCGGCATCTCAAAGCGCATGAAATATCGAGTAAAATGCACGACTAAACGTCTCGGATAGGGCAATCAGAGACCCGATTAGATCATTTTATATTATGGTTAATATAAGAACTCAGCGAAATTCTATCACATTTGTTCAATTTACGTCTCTCCTATTTCAGATAGCGTATTGGGCTAAGCGGCACCTTAAAGCGCATGAACAGACGAGTAAAATGCACTATTAATCTTCTATGATGGGGCAATCAGAGACCCGATTAAATCATTCTATTATTATGGTTAATATAAGAATTCTGCGTAATTCTATCACATTTGTTCAATTTACGTCGCTCCTATTTCAGATAGCGTATTGGGCCAAGCGCACCTTAAAGCGCATGAAATGACGAGTAAGATGCACTACTAAAATTCTCGTATAGGGCAATCAGAGACCTGATTAGGTCATCTCATATTATGGTTAATATAAGAATGCAGCGTAATTCTATCACATTTGTTCAACTTACGTCGCTCCTATTTCTGATAGCGTACTTGGCAAGGTGGCATCTTAAAGCGCGTGGAATGGCGAGTAAAATGCATAATTAAACTTCTATGGTAGCGCAATCAGAGACCCGATTAGATCATTTTATATTATGGTTAATATAAGAATTCAGCGAAATTCTATCACATTTGTTCAATTTACGTCGCTCCTCTTTCAGGTAGCGTATTGGGCTAAGCGGCATCTCAAAGGGCCTGAAATGGCGAGCAAAATGCACTATTAAACTTCTAGGGTAGGGCAAACAGAGACCCGATTAGATCATTTTATATTATGGTTAATATAAGAATTCAGCGAAATTCTATCACATTTGTTCAATTTACGTCGCTCCTATTACAGTTAGCGTATTGGGCTAAGCGGCATCTCAAAGCGCATGAGATGACGAGTGAAATGCACTATTAAACTTCTAGGGTAGGGCGAACAGAGACCCGATTAGATCATTTTACATTAAGGTTAATATAAGAATTCAGGGAAATTCTACCACATTTGTTCAATTTACGTCGCTCCTATTTCAGATAGCGTATTGGGCTAAGCGGCATCTCAAAGCGCATGAAATGGCGAGTAAGATGCTCTACTAAACTTCTATGATAGGACAATCAGAGACCCGATTAGATCATTTTATATTATTGTTAATATAAGAATTCAACGTAATCTTATCACACTTGTTCAATTTATATCGCTCCCATTTCAGATAGCGTATTGGGCTAGGCAGCACCTTAAAGCGCATGAAATGACGAGTAAAATGCACTACTAAACTTCTCGGATAGGACAAACAGAGACCCGATTAGGTCATCTTATACTATGTTTAATATAAGAATTCGCGAAATTTTATCACATTTGCTCAATTTACGTCGCCTCTATTTCCGATATTGTATTGGGCAAGATGGCATCTTAAAGAGCATGAAATGTCGAATAAAATGCACTATTAAACTTCTCGGGTAAGGTAAACAGAGACCCGATTATATCATTTTATATTATGGTTGATTTAAGAATTCAGCGAAATTCTATCACATTTGTTCAATTTACGTCGCTCCTATTTCAGATAGCGTATCGGGCTAGGCGGCACCATAAGCCGCACGAAATAACGAGAAAAATGCATTATTAAACCTCTATGACAGGGCAATCAGAGACCCGAATTGATCGTATTATATTACGGTTAATATAAGTATTCTGCGTAATTCTATCACATTTGTTCAATTTACGGCGCCCCTATTTCAGATAGCGTATTGGGCTAAGCGGCATCTTAAAGCGCATGAAATGTCGAGTAAACTGCACTACTAAACTTCTGGGATAGGGCAATCAGGGACCCGATTAGGTGATCTTATATTATGGTTATTATAAGAATTCAGCGAAATTCTATCACATTTGTTCAATTTACGTCGCTCCTATTTCAGATAGCGTATTGGGCTAAGCAGCACCTTAAGGCGCATGAAATGGCGAGTAAAATGCACTATTAAACTTCTATGATAGGGCAATCAGAGACCCGAATAGATCGTATTATATTATGGTTTATATAAGAATTCTGCGAAATTTTATCACATTTGTTCAATTTACGTCGCCCATATTTCAGATAGCCTATTGGGCAAGGTGGCATCTTAGAGGGCATCAAATGTCGAGTAAAATGCACTATTAAACTTCTAGGGTAGGGCAAACAGAGACCCGATTATATCATCTTATATTATTGTTTATATAAGAATTCAACGTAATTTTATCACATTTGTTCAATTTATATCGCTCCTATTTCAGATAGCGTATTGGGCTAGGCGACACATTAAAGCGCATGACATGACGAGTAAAATGCACTATTAAACATCTATGATAGGGCAACCAGAGAACCGAAAAGATCGTATTATATTATGGTTAATATAAGAATTCTGCGTAATTCTATCACATTTGCTCAATTTATGTCGCTCCTATTTCAGATAGCGTATTGGACTAGGCGGCACATTAGAGCGCATGAAATGTCGAGTAAGATGCACTACCAAACTTCGCGGATAGGGCTAACAGAGACCCGATTAGGTCATCTTATATTATGGTTAATATAAGAATTCAGCGAAATTTTATCACTTTTGTTCAATTTACGTCGCTCCTATTTCAGATAGCGTATTGGGCTAGGCGGCACCTTAAAACGCATGAATTGACGAGTAAAATGCACTATTAAACTTCTGTGATAGGGCAATCAGAGACCGGAATTGCTCGTATTATATTATGGTAAATATAAGAATTCTACGTAATTCTATCACATTTGTTAATTTACGTCGCCCCTATTTCAGATAGCGTATTGGGCTAGGTGGCATCTTAAAGCGCATGAAATGTCGAGTAAAATGCACTGTTAAACTTCTAGGGTAGGGCAAACAGAGACCCGATTAGATCATTTTAGATTATGGTTAATTTAAGAATTCAACGTAATTTTATCACATTTGTTCAATTTATACCGCTCCTATTTCAGATAGCGTATTGGGCTAGGCGGCACCTTAAAACGCATGAATTGACGAGTAAAATGCACTATTAAACTTCTGTGATAGGGCAATCAGAGACCGGAATTGAGCGTATTATATTATGGTTAATATAAGAATTCTACGTAATTCTATCACATTTGTTCAATTTACGTCGCCCCTATTTCAGATAGCGTATTGGGCTAGGTGGCATCTTAAAGCGCATGAAGTGTCGAGTAAAATGCACTATTAAACTTCTATGATAGGGCAATCAGAGACCCGATTAGATCATTTTATATTATTGTTAATATAAGAATACAACGTAATTTTATCACATTCGTTCAACTTACGTCGCTCCTATTTCAGATAGCGTAACGGGCTAGCCGGCATCTTAAAGCGCGTAGAATGACGAGTAAAATGCACTATTAACCTTCTATGATAGGGCAATCAGAGACCCGATTAGGTCATCTTATATTATGGTTAATTTAAGAATTCAGCGAAATTCTATCACATTTGTTCAATTTACGTCGCTCCTATTTCAGATAGCGTATTGGGGCAAGCGACACCTTAAAGCGCATGAAATGACGAGTAACATGCACTATTAAACTTCTATGATGGGGAATCAGAGACCCGAATTGATCGTATTATATTATGGATAATATAAGAATTCTTCGTAATTCTAGCACATTTGTTCAATTTAGGTCGCCCCTATATCAGATAGCGTATTGGGCTAGGTGGCTTCTTAAAGCGCATGAAATGTCGAGTAAAATGCACTATTATACTTCTAGGGTAGGGCAAACAGAGACCCGATTAGATCATTTTATATTATGGTTAATATAATAATCCTGCGTAATTCTATCCCATTTGTTCAATTTACGTCGCTCCTATTTCAGATAGCGTATTTTGCTAGGCGGCATCTTAAAGCGCGTGGAATGCCGAGTAAAATACGCTACTAAACTTCTATGATAGGGTAATCAGAGACCCCATTAGATCATTTTATATTATGGTTAATATAAGAATTCTGTGTAACTCTGTCACATTTGTTCAATTTACGTAGCTCCAATTTCAGATTGCGTATTGGGCTAAACGGCTCCTTAATGCGCATGAAATGGCGAGTAAAATGCTCTATCAAACTTCTATAGTAGGGCGAACGGAGAGCCGATTAGATCATTTTACATTATGGTTAATATAAGAATTCAGCGAAATTCTATCACATTTGTTCAATTTACGTCGCTCCTACTTCCGATAGCGTATTGGGCTAGGCGGCACCTTAAAGCGCATGACATGACGAGTGAAATGCACTACTAAACTTCTAGGATAGGGCAATCAGAATCCTGATTAGGTCATCTTATATTATTGTTAATTATGAATTCATCGTAACTCTATAACATTTGTCCAATTCACGTCGCTCCTACACCAGATATCGTATTGAGATAGGCGGAATCTTAAAGCGCATGAAATGTCGCGTAAAATGCACTATTGAACATCTAAGATAGGGCAATCAGAGACACGATTAGATCATTTTATATTATGGTTAATATAAGAATTCAGCGAAATTCTATCACATTTGTTCAATTTACGTCGCTCCTATTTCAAATAGCGTATTGGGCTAAGCGGCACCTTAAAGCGCATGAAATGTTGAGTAAAATGCACTATTAAACTTCTATGATAGGGCACTCAGAGACCCGATTAGATCATTTTATATTATGGTTAATATAATAATCCTGCGTAATTCTATCCCATTTGTGCAATTTAAGTCGCTCCTATTTCAGATAGCGTATCGGGCTAGGCGGCACCTTAAAGCGCATGAAATGTCGAGTAAAATGCACTACTAAACTTCTCGGATAGGGCAATCAGGGACCCGATTAGGTGATCTTATATTATGGTTATTATAAGAATTCAGCGAAATTCTATCACCTTTGTTCAATTTACGTCGCTCCTATTTCAGATAGCGTATTGGGCTAAGCAGCACCTTAAGGCGCATGAAATGGCGAGTAAAATGCACTATTAAACTTCTAAGATAGGGCAATCAGAGACCCGAATAGATCGTATTATATTATGGTTTATATAAGAATTCTGCGAAATTTTATCACATTTGTTCAATTTACGTCGCCCATATTTCAGATAGCCTATTGGGCAAGGTGGCATCTTAGAGGGCATCAAATGTCGAGTAAAATGCACTATTAAACTTCTAGGGTAGGGCAAACAGAGACCCGATTATATCATCTTATATTATTGTTTATATAAGAATTCAACGTAATTTTATCACATTTGTTCAATTTATATCGCTCCTATTTCAGATAGCGTATTGGGCTAGGCGACACATTAAAGCGCATGACATGACGAGTAAAATGCACTATTAAACATCTATGATAGGGCAACCAGAGAACCGAAAAGATCGTATTATATTATGGTTAATATAAGAATTCTGCGTAATTCTATCACATTTGCTCAATTTATGTCGCTCCTATTTCAGATAGCGTATTGGACTAGGCGGCACATTAGAGCGCATGAAATGTCGAGTAAGATGCACTACCAAACTTCGCGGATAGGGCTAACAGAGACCCGATTAGGTCATCTTATATTATGGTTAATATAAGAATTCAGCGAAATTTTATCACTTTTGTTCAATTTACGTCGCTCCTATTTCAGATAGCGTATTGGGCTAGGCGGCACCTTAAAACGCATGAATTGACGAGTAAAATTCACTATTAAACTTCTGTGATAGGGCAATCAGAGACCGGAATTGCTCGTATTATATTATGGTTAATATAAGAATTCTACGTAATTCTATCACATTTGTTCAATTTACGTCGCCCCTATTTCAGATAGCGTATTGGGCTAGGTGGCATCTTAAAGCGCATGAAATGTCGAGTAAAATGCACTATTAAACTTCTATGATAGGGCAATCAGAGACCCGATTGGATCATTTTATATTATTGTTAATATAAGAATTCAACGTAATTTTATCACATTTGTTCAACTTACGTCGCTCCTATTTCAGATAGCGTAATGGGCTAGGCGGCATCTTAAAGCGCGTAGAATGACGAGTAAAATGCACTATTAACTTTCTATGATAGGGCAATCATAGACCCGATTATATCATTCTATATTATGATTAATATAAGAATTCAACGTAATTTTATCACATTTGTCCAATTTATATCGCTCCTACTTCAGATAGCGTATTGGGCTCGGCGGCACCTTAAAGCGCATGAAATGACGAGTAAAATGCACTATTAAACTACTCTGATAGGGCAATCGGAGACCCGAAGAGATCGTATTATGTTATGGTTAATATAAGAATTCTGAGTAATTCTATCACGTTTGTTCAATTTACGTAGCTCCAATTTCAGATAGCGTATTGGGCTAGGTGGCAACTTAAAGCGCATGAAATGTCGAGTAAAATGCACTGCTAAACTTCTCGGATAGGGCTAACAGAGACCCGATTAGGTCATCTTATATTATGGTTAATATAAGAATTCAGCGAAATTTTATCACTTTTGTTCAATTTACGTAGCTCCAATTTCAGATAGCGTATTGGGCTAGGCGGCATCTAAAAGCGCATGAAATGTCGAGTAGAATGCACTATTAAACTTCTAGGGTAGGGTAAGCAGAGACCCGATTATATCATTCTATATTATGGTTGATTTAAGAATTCAGCGAAATTCTATCACATTTGTTCAATTTACGTCGCTCCTATTTCAGATAGCGTATTGGGCTAGGCGGCACCTTAAAGCGCATGAAATGACGAGTAAAATGCACAAATAAACTTCTATGATGGGGCAATCAGAGACCCGAATAGATCGTATTATATTATGGTTAATATAAGAATTCTGCGTAATTCTATCACGTCTGTTCAATTTACGTAACTCCAATTTCAGATAGCGCATTGGACTAGGCGGCATCTTAAAGCGCACGAAATGTCGAGTAAAATGCACTACAAAACTTCTCGGATAGGGCAATCAGAGACCCGAGTAGGTCATCTTATACTATGGTTATTATAAGAATCCAGCGAAATTTTATCACAGTTGTTCAGTTTATGTCGCCCCTATTCCAGCCAGCGTATTGGGCTAGGTGGCATCTTAAAGCGCATGAAATGTCGAGTAAAATGCACTATTAAACTTCTAGGGTAGGGCAAACGGAGACCCGATTAGATCATTTTATATTATGGTTAATTTAAGAATTCAGCGAAATTCTATCACATTTGTTCAATTTATTTCGCTCCTATTTCAGATAGCGTATTGGGCTAGACGGCATCTTAAAGCGCATGAAATGACGAGTAAAATGTACTATTAAACTTCTATGATATGGCAATCAGAGACCCGATTAGATCATTTTATATTATTGTTAATATAAGAATTCTGTGTAATTCTCTCACATTTGTTCAATTTACGTCACTCCTATTTCAGATAGCGTATTGGGCTATACGGCACCTTAAAGCGCATGAAATGACGAGTAAAATGCACTATTAAGCTTCTATGATAGGGCAATCAGAGACCCGATTAGGTCATCTTATATTACGGTAAATATAAGAATTCAGCGAAACTTTATCACATTTGTACAATTTACGTCGCCCCTATTCCAGACAGCGTATTGGGCTTGGTGGCATCCTAACGCGCATCAAGCGTCGAGCAAAATGCGCTATTAAACTTCTAGAGTAGGGCAATCAGAGACCCGAATAGATCGTAATATATTATGGTTAATATAAGAATTCTGCGTAATTCTATCACGTTTGTTCAATTTACGTAGCTCCAATTTCAGATAGCGTGTTGGGCTAGGCCGCATCTTAAAGCGCATGAAATGACGAGTAACATGCACTACTAAACTTCTATGATAGGGCAATCAGAGACCCGAATAGATCGTATAATATTATGGTTAATATAAGAATTCTGCGTAATTCTATCACGTTTGATGAATTTACGTATCTCCAATTTCAGATAGCGCATTGGACTAGGCGGCATCTTAGAGTGCATGATATATCGAGTAAAATGCACTACTGAAATTCTCGTATAGGGCAATCAGAGACCTGATTAGGTCATCTCATATTATGGTTAATATAAGAATGCAGCGTAATTCTATCACATTTGTTCAACTTAGGTCGCTCCTATTTCAGATCGCGTATTGGGCTAAGCGGCATCTCAAAGCACATGAAATGGCGAATAAAATGCACTATTAAATTTCTAGGGTAGGGCAAACAGAGTCCCGATTAGATCATTTTATATTATGGTTAATTTAAGGATTCAGCAAAATTCTATCACATTCGTTCAATTTACGTCGTTCCTATTTCAGATAGCGTACTGTGCTAGGCGGCATCTTAAAGCGCGCGGAATGGCGAGTAAAATGCACTATTAAACTTCTAGGGTAGGGCAAACAGAGACCCGATTACATCATTTTATATTAAGGTTAATTTAAGAATTCAGCGAAATTCTATCATATTTGTTCAATTTACGTCGCTCCTATTTCAGATAGCGTATTGGGCTAAGCGGCATCTCAAAGCGCATGAAATGAAGAGTAAAATGTACTACTAAACTTCTAGGATAAGGCAAACAGAGACCCGATTAGATCATTTTAAATTACGGTTAATATAAGAATTCAGCGTAATTCTATCACATTTGTTCAACCTACGTCGCTCCTGTTTCAGATAGCGTACTGCGCTAGGCGGCATCTTAAAGCGCGTGGAATGGCGAGTAAAATGCACTACTAAACTTCTATGATAGGGCAATCAGAGACCCGATTAGATCATTTTATATTTTGGTTAATATAAGAATTCAGCGAAATTCTATCACATTTGTTCAATTTACGTCGTTCCACTCTCAAATAGTGTTCTGGGCTAGGCGGCATCTCAAAGCGCGCGGAATGTCGAGTACAATGCACTATTAAACTTCTATGATAGGGCAATTAGAGACCCGATTAGATCATTTTATATTTTGGTTAAAATAAGAATTCAGCGAAATTCTATCACATTTGTTCAATTTACGTCGCTCCTATTTCAGATAGCATATTGGGCTAAGCGACACCTCAAAGCGCATGAAATGACGAGTGAAATGCACTATTAAACTTCTTGGGTAGGGCGAACAGAGATCCGATTACATCATTTTATATTATGGTTAATTTAAGAATTCAGCGAAATTCTATCACATTTGTTCAACTTACGTCGCTCCTATTTCAGATAGCGTATTGGGCTAAGCGGCATCTCAAGGGGCATGAAATGGCGAATAAAATGCACTATTAAACTTCTAGGCTAGGGCGAACAGAGGCCCGATTAGATAATTTCACATTATGGTTAATAAAAGAATTCAGCGAATTTCTATCACATTTGTTCAACTTAGGTCGCTCCTATTTCAGATAGCGTATTGGGCTAAGCGGCATCTCAAAGCACATGAAATGGCGAGTAAAATGCACTATTAAACTTCTAGGGTAGGGCAAACAGAGTCCCGATTAGATCATTTTATATTATGGTTAATTTAAGAATTCAACGAAATTCTATCACATTTCTTCAACTTAGGTCGCTCCTATTTCAGATAGCGTATTGGGCTAGGCGGCATCTTAAAGCGCGCAGAATGGCACGTAAAATGCACTATTAAACTTCTATGATAGGGCGAACAGAGACCCGATTAGATCATTTCACATTATGGTTAATAAAAGAATTCAGCGAAATTCTATCACATTTGTTCAACTTAGGTCGCTCCTATTTCAGGTCGCGTACTGTGCTAGGCGGCATCTTAAAGCGCGCAGAATGGCGAGTAAAATGCACTATTAAACTTCTATGATAGGGCAATCAGAGACCCGATTAGATCATTTTACATTAAGATTAATATAAGAATTCAGCGAAATTCTATCACATTTGTTCAACTTAGGTCGCTCCTATTTCAGATAGCGTATTGGGCTAAGCGGCATCTCAAAGCGCATGAAATGGCGAATAAAATGCACTATTAAATTTCTAGGGTAGGGCAAACAGAGTCCCGATTAGATCATTTTATATTATGGTTAATTTAAGAATTCAGCAAAATTCTATCACATTTGTTCAATTTACGTCGTTCCTATTTCAGATAGCGTACTGTGCTAGGCGGGATCTTAAAGCGCGCGGAATGGCGAGTAAAATGCACTATTAAACTTCTAGGGTAGGGAAAACAGAGACCCGATTACATCATTTTATATTAAGGTTAATTTAAGAATTCAGCGAAATTCTATCATATTTGTTCAATTTACGTCGCTCCTATTTCAGATAGCGTATTGGGCTAAGCGGCATCTCAAAGCGCATGAAATGGCGAGTAAAATGTACTACTAAACTTCTAGGATAAGGCAAACAGAGACCCGATTAGATCATTTTAAATTACGGTTAATATAAGAATTCAGCGTAATTCTATCACATTTGTTCAACTTACGTCGCTCCTATTTCAGGTAGCGTACTGGGCTAGGCGGCATCTTAAAGGGCGTGGAATGGCGAGTAAAATGCACTACTAAACTTCTATGATAGGGCAATCAGAGAACCGATTAGATCATTTTATATTTTGATTAATATAAGATTTCAGGGAAATTCTATCACATTTGTTCAATTTACGTCGCTCCTATTTCAGATAGCGTATTGGGCTAAGCGGCATCTCAAAGCGCATGAAATGGCGAATAAAATGCACTATTAAACTTCTAGGCTAGGGCGAACAGAGACCCGATTAGATCATTTTACATTAAGATTAATATAAGAACTCAGCGAAATTCTATCACATTTATTCAATTTACGTCGCTCCTATATCAGATAGCGTATTGGGCTAAGCGGCATCTCAAAGCGCATGAAATGGCGAGTCAAATGCACTATTAAACTTCTAGGGTAAGGCAAACAGATACCCGATTAGATCATTTTATATTACGGTTAATATAAGAATTCAGCGTAATTCTATCACATTCGTTCAACCTACGTCGCTCCTATTTCAGATAGCGTACTGCGCTAGGCGGCATCTTAAAGCGCGTGGAATGGCGAGTAAAATGCACTACTAAACTTCTATGATAGGGCAATCAGAGACCCGATTAGATCATTTTATATTTTGGTTAATATAAGAATTCAGCGAAATTCTATCACATTTGTTCAATTTACGTCGTTCCTCTCTCAAATAGTGTTCTGGGCTAGGCGGCATCTCAAAGCGCGCGGCATGTCGAGTACAATGCACTATTAAACTTCTATGATAGGGCAATTAGAGACCCGATTAGATCATTTTATATTTTGGTTAAAATAAGAATTCAGCGAAATTCTATCACATTTGTTCAATTTACGTCGCTCCTATTTCAGATAGCTTATTGGGCTAAGCGGCATCTCAAAGCGCATGAAATGGCGAGTAAAATGCACTATTAAACTTCTAGGGTAAGGCAATCAGAGTCCCGATTAGATCATTTTATATTTTGGTTAATATAAGAATTCAGCGAAATTCTATCACATTTGTTCAATTTACGTCGCTCCTATTTCAGATAGCTTATTGGGCTAAGCGGCATCTCAAAGCGCATGAAATGGCGAGTAAAATGCACTATTAAATTTCTAGGGTAGGGCAATCAGAGTCCCGATTAGATCATTTTATATTTTGTTTAATATAAGATTTCAGGGAAATTCTATCACATTTGTTCAACTTACGTCGCTCCTATTTCAGATAGCGTATTGGGCTAAGCGGCATCTCAAAGCGCATGAAATGGCGAGTAAAATGCACTATTAAACTTCTAGGGTAGGGCAAACAGAGTCCCGATTGGATCATTTTATATTATGGTTAATATAAGAATTCAGCAAAATTCTATCACATTTGTTCAATTTACGTCGTTCCTATTTCAGATAGCGTACTGTGCTAGGCGGCATCTTAAAGCGCGCAGAATGGCGAGTAAAATGCACTATTAAACTTCTAGGGTAGGGCAAACAGAGACCCGATTAGATCATTTTATATTATGGTTAATTTAAGAATTCAACGAAATTCTATCACATTTGTTCAACTTAGGTCGCTCCTATTTCAGATAGCGTATTGGGCTAAGCGGCATCTCAAAGCGCATGAAATGGCGAGTAAAATGCACTATTATACATATAGGGTAGGGCAAACAGAGTCCCGATTAGATCATTTTATATTATGGTTCATTTAAGAATTCAGCAAAATTCTATCACATTTGTTCAATTTACGTCGCTCCTATTTCTGTTACCTTATTGGGCTAAGCGGCATCTCAAAGCGCATGAAATGACGAGTGAAATGCACTATTAAACTTCTAGGGTAGGGCGAACGGAAACCCGATTAGATCATTTTACATTAAGGTTGATACAATAATTCAGCGAAATTCTATCACATTTGTTCAATTTACATCGCTCCTATTTCAGATAGCGTACTGTGCTAGGCGGCACCTTAAACCGCGTGGAAGGGCGAGTAAAATGCACTACTAAACTTCTATGATAGGGCAATCAGAGAACCGATTAAATCACTTTATATTTTGGTAAATATAAGAATTCAGCGAAATTCTATCACATTTGTTCAATTTACGTCGCTCCTATTTCAGAGAGCGTATTGGGCTAAGCGGCATCTCAAAGCGCATGAAATGTCGAGTAAAATGCACTATTAAACTTCTAGGGTAAGGCAAACAGAGACCCGATTAGATGATTTTATATTACGGTTAATATAAGAATTCAGCGTAATTCTATCACATTCGTTCAACTTACGTCGCTCCTATTTCAGATAGCGTACTGTGCTAGGCGGCATCTTAAAGCGCGTGGAAGGGCGAGTAAAATGCACTACCAAACTTCTATGATAGGGCATTCAGAGAGCTGATTAAATCGCTTTATATTTTGGTAAATATAAGAATTCAGCGAAATTCTATCACATTTGTTCAATTTACGTCGCTCCTATTTCAGAGAGCGTATTGGGCTAAGCGGCATCTCAAAGCGCATGAAATGCCGAGTGAAATGCACTATTAATCTTCTAGGGTAGGGCGAACAGAGACCCGATTAGATCATTTTACGTTAAGGTTAATATAAGAATTCAGCGAAATTCTCTCACATTTGTTCAATTTACGTCGCTGATATTTCAGATAGCGTATTGGGATAAGCGGCACCTTAAAGCGCATGAAATGCCGAGCGAAATGCACCATTAAACTTCTATGATAGAGCAATCAGAGACCCGATTAGATCAATTCATATGATGGTTAATATAAGAATTCCGCGAAATTCTATCACATTAGTTCAATTTACGTCGCTTCAACTTCGGATAGCGTATTGGGCTAGGCGGCACATTAAAGCGCATGAAATGACGAATAAAATGCACTATTAAACTTCTATGATATGGCAATCAGAGACCCGATTTGATCATTTTAAATTATGGTTAATATAAGAATTCAGCGAAATTCTATCACATTTGTTCAATTTACGTCGCTCCTATTTCAGATGGCGTATTGGGCTAGGAGGCACCTTAGAGCGCATGAAATGACGTGTAAAATGCACTATTAAACTTCTATGATAGGGCCATCAGAGACCCGATTAGATCGTTTTAAATTATGGTTAATATAAGAATTCCGCGAAATTCTATCACATTAGTTCAATTTACGTCGCTTCAACTTCGGATAGCGTATTGGGCTAGGCGGCACATTAAAGCGCATGAAATGACGAATAAAATGCACTATTAAACTTCTATGATATGGCAATCAGAGACCCGATTTGATCATTTTAAATTATGGTTAATATAAGAATTCAGCGAAATTCTATCACATTTGTTCAATTTACGTCGCTCCTATTTCAGATGGCGTATTGGGCTAGGCGGCACCTTAGAGCGCATGAAATGACGTGTAAAATGCACTATTAAACTTCTATGATAGGGCAATCAGAGACCCGATTAGATCATTTTAAATTATGGTTATTATAAGAATTCGACGAAATTCTACCACATTTGTTCAATTTACGTCGCTCCTATTTCAGATGGCGTATTGGGTTAGGCGGCACCTTAAAGCGCATGAAATGACGTGTAAAATGCACTATTAAACTTCTATGATAGGGCAATCAGAGACCCGATTAGATCGCTTTAAATTATGGTTAATATAAGAATTCTGCGTAATTCTATCACATTTGTTCAATTTACGTCGCTGCTATTTCAGAATGCGTATTGGGCGAGGCGGCACCTTAAAGCGCAGAAGTGTCGAGTAAAATGCACTACTAAACTTCTCGGATAGGGCAATCAGAGACCCGATTATGTCATCATATATTATGATTAATATGTTACGGTCCGGTAGGCGCTAAATTTTCGAAAAATTTATCGCGACGTTTTCCGGAGTAACTGTAGTTCGTAACGTAATTTTGAGCCACGCGGCAGGTACGTCCGCGTCTACTCGGGGTTTTTCCCGCAAGGGACTCGCTGATGAAAACAAAAAGGAACTTACCGACGTAGGTCTCTGGGGCGGCGGATCCTTTGTTTCGGTCCTCCAGGTATATCGGCTGCGTGCTGGATTCCTCAATTGGCACGTTCTAGGCTCGGCTTTTCTCGTTCTTTTTGCCCCAGAAGGTTTTCAAGACTTTGCGGCGACGAGGAATACGAACGGATAACGACAGAGGGTTTGAAGAATCACGCACTGATTTTAGCTTAACAAAATGTTAATATATTCTTCGATAATTGTACAAATCTTAATGTTAAATTAAACTATGCTAGTCTAGATTAAAATTACGTTGAACAATGGTTTTAGTTTAGAATGAAATAGTAAAAGCAAGATCCGCCCACGATGCGGAATGGAAGTTGAAAATTGAAATTGTTTGAGTTCGATATTGAATGTTAGGATCCGCACGCGATGCGGAATGGAAAATGGAAAAGCGACACGTAGCTTCGGCCTCCCGGGGCCGAATGAGTAACTGTGACTGCCCGAGACCGACTGTCTCGATCGACTGCCTGACTGCTACTGACTGCCCGACTGCTACCGACCGACTGCTCGCAGGCTCCCGCTGGTCAGCCTGGAGGGGATGAGCCGGTAGTGGGGGTAGCGCACTCGCTGCGTTCAGCGGCGGTGCGCTCCCGCCTCAGGGAGGGGATGGCGCGCTTAGCTAGCCCCTACCTGAATATTCGACGGCGCGTGTTTCTATAGTTTTGGCGCGCTTATTCAAATTATTCGGGTTTCGGTTTTCGCTATATGACGGTAATTATTATTATTATATATATATAGGTGTGTGTGCGTGTGTATGTGTGTGTGTGTCGTACAATACGTGTGATTGTGTATGTGTGCTTATAATTAATACAGGTTTTTATTCTAGATCTGAAGGCGCAAACTAACTATTCTAAATCAAACGTCACCGTGTGACGTAACACCTCCCCCCTTGGCAAAGAAATCTTTACGCAGAAAGATTTCTGGTGTGACGGTCGGATATATTTTGGGAGTTTCGGAGTCCTCGAAAATCGCACTGTCGCGAGTGTCCTTTTCGAATTTATGCTCGGTGGGTAAGGGGGTTTGGGGAACACACTCCACTTTCTCACTTTCAGTGTTGAACTGTTTGTTGTCCCTGCGTCCCAGGAAGAGTATGAAATGCGTGAGTGAACTCCAAAAAGCTGCCACGAGATGGATGCTCCACCCATACATGGAATGTAGAACGATGCCATTGATTGCCAGGTTGATGAAGGCCTTTATGACCCTGATGGCGAAGTAAATTCCGATCAAGCCAGCACTGATTGAGCCGAATTGCATGAAACTCGACCATATTTTCTCGCCGGTTGATTTGGCGATTTTCTGCAGGGATTCCTCATCTAAGAGATTGAATAATTGAACGTTATTGGGTAAGTACTGCTTCCCTGTTGCTCCTTGCGCGATAGAATTTATAATTGCTGATTTTTCAATCGGGAACATAATGTGTTCTCGCAATTTGTTGAGATCTTCTGGCGAGTAGATTCCACCATTTGCGAGATTTTGCGGGTCCACGTATTTCCAGGATGACTGCGTCATGGGCTTCAATGGTGACGGAGGAAGAGATTCGACTAATTTTGGAGTGACTCTGTACCATGTACCATGGAGTTTGTACATGATTGGTATCAACTCGCTGCAATCTCGTACGGTTCCGGTGATGGTAAGAATTCTATTCTTTGGCGTTAGAAAATAGGATTGGTTCCTGTACGTTACAGGCAATTCATTGAAACACTTGTCTGTCTTCCGGATTTGGCACGCGATTGGAATACATTTTACAATGTGCATCGCTTCTCCTGCCGGAACGGCCATGTGACCCGGCTGCTTTGTAATAGCGGCGGCCACGTCTTCGGGCGAAGTATGAATCAAGGTGAGTGCATTACGTAGTACCTGTTGTTCTAGGGCGCACTTCTGTTTGACGGTATCCTTGTACAGCTGAACTATTTGTGTTTTTATATGTTTTTCGACGTAGACGAATTTTGAGTTAACATAAGTAAATATATCTAAGTTACTGGTAGGAGTTTTGCCTCTGGTCTTGAACTTTCCGCCTTTCGTAGTTTCCAAAATGAATAGCTTCGGGTGTTCGGTTTTAATAAAAGTGTAACCGCACACCTGTGTTTTACTGGTTTCCGTTAGAGCGAACGTCGTTTCGTCTGATGTAACCGTGTATACAGTTGGACCATTTTCTGTCGAGATTTTCGTTGTAAGACCTTCGAAAAGTACGTCGTAGTTATTGAAATGGCAATAGTCCACAGGTGCATTTTCCCAGAAGGTGTGTCCGTCCTCTGAGTCCATGCATGAGCCCAAATTGAGAAAGCAATGTTGTCCGGAGCGCAGGAAGATTTCATTTGTGGTAAGTTTGACTGGTGCTATGTAATTTCTAGTTGTTACATGCACGACGGCCTGAACTACGACATTGTTCCAGGTACCGTAAGGGTCGCTGTACGTTGTGCCTGAACATCGTCCTTCTTGGTCGATGGATCCGGCGAGGGTGAGGCTCCTGGATGCAGTGGAATTTGGAACTATTCCGCTGAGTTGCGCGGACGGCGTGATGTAGATTGTTCCCGTATTATGCAAGTTCTGGCAGGCATCTCTGGTTGTTGTCGGAATATATTGCTGCCTGCCGTTATGTACTATAGAAACGTGTGAGTACATACCGCAATAATATATGGTTCGATCAATTTCGACTTTGCATTGGATGATGCTGGCCTCGTTGAAGTCAGCTAGCTGGAGCAGCTGGATTTCTCGTTCCTCGGTGGTCGGCTCGCTATTCGGAATTTCACAGTGTGGAGGGTCGATCGTGGAGAATGTCGAAACGTTAAGGGTTTGGCCACCGCAATCGTAGCCTATCAATGCAGAAACTGTCGCGGCAGATACGCACAACACTATGATTCTCGCGAACATGTTGACGGACTGAGGTTTCGCCGTGAAATGTCTGTGGCTGTATTACGCAATGTCTCTGTTCGTGTTCCGCATTGAGTGGGGGTTCACTTTATCGCTGGGTCGTGGGGGGAAATTTCGCGAGCTTAAGTTTATTCGCGTGTACAATTTTGAACTTATTTTTAATCTTAATTTTTATATTTTCCTTAGAAATAATTTCTACAACTGCGTACGGTCCAGAATATTGATCGTCAAATTTTCCTTTTCGAGGCTCCTTCAAAAGGAAGACTTTATCGCCTACTTTGAATCTCTGCTCATTTAATTTTCGGTCGTGGTAAAATTTCGACTTGGTTTTTGCCACGCGGAGATTACTTCCAGCCTTTGCCTGCGTGACGGTGATCTTAGTTTTTAAATCTAGCAGATACTGCGCATATGATTCGTTGTCTAACGTAGTTTGATTCGCATCCGCGGTTGGTACTCGCGCAAGCCTTCCACAAAACGCGTTCGTGAGGGGTGAATAATGTGCCTTCGTGTACGCTTGTGTTGTAACTAAACGTGGCAAGATCGAGCCACTCATCCCAGTTGTTTCGCGATATATATTGCTTTAAATATTCGGTCAGCACGTGGTGTGACCGTTCTATAGAGCCGTTGGTTTGCGGGTGAAACGCGGTGGTTTTGAATTGCGCGATTCTGAATTGTCTAGCGACTGCCTTCATCAGGGAACTTGTGAAATTGGTTCCTTGGTCGGTTAGTATCGCTTTTGGAGCACCGAAACGGCAAATAAAAATTTTGATAAATGCGTCAGCTGTATCCAGGGCGCTCGGGTTTTTGAGTGGGATGGCAAGGGAGTATTTAGTAAGGAGATCTTGGATAGTTAGTATGTACTGGAAACCGGAGGAAGTTGGAGGAAGGGGACCCATGATGTCAAGAGATATTTTGTCGAAGGCTCGTCCCGGAGTGTCCGTCAGTGTCATAGGTAGTTTCGTCTTTGTTCTGGTTAATTTTTTTAATTGGCAACTGGCGCAAGTCGTAACAAAATTTCGAACGTCTGTTTTTAATGTTGGCCAGTAGTATTTTTCGCGTATTCTTCGATAAGTCTTGGTGACTCCTTTGTGTCCACCGTAAGAGGACAGGTGATTTTCCTCGAGGATATCCCTTCGTCTCGATTCAGGAGGGATTTGAGTTTCGTGGGTACACGTCATAATCCTAACGCTAGTGGTCGCGAATAATTCTATTAGAATTCGCTTAATGTCGCTCCATTGCACGTTATCTAGAGCTGTGTGTGATATGGAAAAAGAGGGTAATTGCAGTTCCGTGATAATATTGTAAAGTGAACGTAATGACTCTAGGACGTCGTTGTATGCGGCTGAGTGTAAGCTCGTAGATTTTACTGGAAGTTGGATTATATGGTGGTTCCCTATTTTATTTACTTTACCGCGGCCGATTTGCGCGTCTTTCGTTAATCTTAATTTTCTTTGCAGAGCTAATTCGATTGCGCCTGTATCGAGTGGCTGTCCGTCCTGTGTCGTGAAGCAAACTAGGTTATCGGGTCTCATGGTTAAACGATCGCGAGTTGAGATGCACGTCTGTCTGGGAAGTTCCGCTATAGGATTTGGTGTGTCAAATATTTCCATGTCGTCAGAGTCACTGTCTCCGTCTTTTCCTGTTTCAGGTTCTGACGTGGCAGGCTGTGGAGAAGGAGAAGAGGAGAGCGGTTCGTCACTGTTGCTACGTGGAGGTGCAGTGGGGGAACGACTACGCGGAGAGGTGAATGCTGTGAGTGGGGATCTTGAAGAAGATGGCGGCTTCGCGATGGCGGTCGAGTCGCTTGCGCTTGGCGCTCTGGGTATAGGAGAGGGAATTCTGGGCGGAGTTTGAAAGAAAAATGGTGTTTTAGGAATGGAGTTTCCTGGATTTTTAGGAACGGCCTGTGTTCGTTGAGACGGATATGCATCGGAGAGATTTTCTTCGGATGATGAGGGGTCGGATTGTATCGGGAGTGTTTTTACAGGATTCCTGGAGAGAGCGTCGGCGTTTTGGTTGATTTTTCCTGCTTTGTATTGGATTTTATAATCGTATTCGTCGAGTTTTAGGCGCCAGCGTAACAAACGTGAAGTTGGATCTTTCACCGAGTTCATCCATACTAATGGACGATGATCCGTGACTAAAGTGAATTTATGGCCATAGACATAGGGCCTGAAGTGTTGCACAGCGTAGACGATCGCTAGACACTCTTTTTCTATCGTGCTGTAGTTTAATTCGGCTCCGTGAAGCAACCGTGATGTGAATGCGATGGGTCGATCTTGCCCGATTTCCCCTTGGCTAAGAATTCCCCCGACGGCGTATCCGGACGCGTCGGTTGTAATGACGAAAGGTTTAGAAAAGTCCGGATATTGCAATACCGGCTCCGTGCATAGGACAGTGCGTAAAGTTTTAAAAGCTCTTTCCTGATCTATACCCCATTCAAACTTCTTATCCTTCTTTAGAAGGCTTGTGAGTGGTTTCGAGATTTTTGAGAATTTATCTATAAATCTGCGGTAATAACCCGCCAGGCCCAAAAACTCCCGCACGTTTTTCGCATTCTCGGGCTGAGGATAATCTCTCACGGCGGATACCTTTTTTGGACATGGTTTGACGCCGTCTTCACCTATAATATGGCCGAGATACGCGACCTCGTGACATAGAAATTTGCATTTTGTGGCCTGTAACTTAAGGTTTGCGCGCCTAAGCCTTTCCGCTAGTTTTTGAAATTTATCACGGTGTTCCGAAAGTGAGCGAGCGTAAATTACTATGTCGTCAAGGTACACAAAGAGTTCCGTTCCTTGAAGACCCGATAAAATGTTATCCATGAGCCTTTGGAACGTGGCTGGCCCGTTCTTTAGGCCGAAAGGCATCCTTTTGAATTCGTAGTGACCGTACGGAGTCGAGAAGGCAGTTTTCGCTGCGTCTTCGGTGTCCATACCGATCTGGTGAAAACCACTGGCGAGGTCAAAGACGCTGAAATACTTCGCGCTCCCGAGCTGGTCGAGAATATCCACTATATTAGGTAGTGGGTACGCGTCGGAAATGGATTTTTCGTTTAATGCTCGATAGTCAATGACCATGCGCCAGCGTTTCTTGCCGTTTTCGTCAGCCTTTTTGGGCACGATCCATAAAGGGCTGTTATAGGGTGAGGTGGACGGACTTACTATGTCGCTTTCGAGGAGTTCCCTCATTTGCCTATTTATCTCCTCTTTATGGATCGGCGGATACCTATATTGCTTCACGTGGATCGGTATGGTATCCGTCGTTGGTATCTTATGGACTACCGCGTTCGTTTTCTCCAGGTAATCGCCTTGGAGATGGAAGAGGTCATTATAATCCTCGACAAGTTCTCGAATATGCTCGAACTCTTCCGGGTTTGCGCGGCTAGTATCTATCGCCTTCATTGTTTCTTGTATGCGTTCCTCCGGTGTGAGGATGGATTTTGATTTGGAATTAGAAATAGTATTAGAACGCGAGTCAGAATTGGATTTGGATTGCGGTTTAGACGTCGAGCTCGAGCATGACTTGGGAACATCGTTGTCGCGCGATTTAGGTTTGGAAAAACAAGAATTTAGAATGGCGTGAATTTGGGAACGAGATTTTGAATTCGATTCAGTGTGATTTTCCCGTTCCGTGTTTTCGATGGCGGTCGCTAATTCAACCTCTTCCAGCTCCATGGTCGGCATGGAAAAAGTTACTTTTTCGCTTGACGTATTGACGCAACGTACGTATGCTTTACCGCCTCGATTTGTAACGAGTGAATCGAAGATCATCACGTATGGTGCGATCTCCTGTTTCGCAATGTACCCGGTCGGTGGGCCTTTCACGCGTACCGTTATGCACGCATTTGTGCGACCCTCCAGAGTGATTTCTCGCGGATTTGAAAATGAAATCTCACATCCCTTCCAGAGAATTGATTCTTTAAGATATGAGATTTCTGCTCCCTCCTTGAGGAACGCGGAACCGAGGATCCCATTCGTTGAGATCGGGAATGAATTCGCGACTATATAAAACTTGACCCTGGAGCCGCATATTTCTATGTTCGTGGCTCCTAAAGTATTGACGTGCCCGTCAGTTATTCCGGTAATCTTTATTATATCGTTCGGATCGAGTTCCGTTTCTGGTTTTAATACGCCTACTTTGATCAAATTAGGCTCGGCGCCTGTATCGATCATGAGGGTCGCAGCGTCTAAGAATTCCGGAGAATCGAGTGTCACGTGTGGAACGGCGGATTCCGATGAAAGTTTTACCGTGGCTATTTTTAATTTTCTTCTGTTATCTGGTGGACCGTCTTTTTGTTGTTTTCCTCTCGGCGCGGCCCGTCGTTGTTCGAGAGGTTTCGGTCGTTTCCCTGACGCTGGGAATTATATTCGCGTTTCCTGCACTCGTGGATATCGTGGCCCGGGTTTTTACAATATCGGCAGAATTTCTCCGACTTCGAGTCGCGGCGGTCGCGGCTATTACGGAAGCTCTCGGTGTTACGTTCATCTCGCGAGTAATAATTTTCTCTCGCGGGAGATCTGTTCGCGTAAGACGCGGATGATCGTGATGTTTCTTCGCGGTGGGTGGGTCGGGTGTTATCCCTCCCTTCGGAATGTAATGACGCGGAGTGCCAAGCGTCTCGCGATGACGTGTATCGCTGCGGGACGGGTCGATCGTCAGAATACGATGACGTCATGCGCCAGGCATCTCGCGATGACGTGTATCGCTGTGGGACGGGGTGACCGTAGTTTGATCTGCGTGCGTGTTCGAAAGAGTCTCGGCGCTCCGGAGTCTTATCGCGGTGCTCGGAAAAATAAACGCGACGTTCTTGTTGAGCATTCCTGCCATATCTCAACCCGTCGAGTTCGTATTGCTTATATGTTTCGATAGCTTCGTCGAAAACGATGTTTAACGGCGCGTCTTTCATCGCGCGGAGGTCAGAGCGGAGTCTTGGAATTAGGCCGTTAATGAAACTCTGCACCGTGAGATCGTTTACATTTCGATGGACGGTGTTTTGCCTCTCACAATCGATGATCGCGGTACGCAGATCTTTCACCCGACTTATATAATCTAAAATATGTTCGTTTTGCCCTTGAAATATATTTGTCATTTCCCCACGAAAATGGTCGACGGTTTTATTCGGGCTAAAGACATCGTTCAATCTATTACACAGACTATCTATAGTAACGCAATTTTCGTCCTCTACCGCGATGTAGGCGCGTCCACGTAGTTTATTTATAATTAATTTGGTTAACGTCCTCTCAACGTGCGACGGCACGATATCGCGGGCACGACGGCAAGCTCGACTGAATTGAAATACCGTGGAATTACTTCCGTCGAAGGATGGAACAGAATCGGCCGCTTCCTTGAGAGAATAATTCAGGTGCTCGTGCCCATGTGCGCGTGGAGGAGAAGGCACGCGTTGCACTCCGTATTCATGGAATTCGCGTGTCTCCGGCATGCTACGTGGCTTTGACTCGGCGCGAGCTTCCTCTAACTCTTTCCTTGTTTTCTCTAAATCCGCGCGGAGATCGTCGGTCGAATCTAGCTCGCGGGACCGTGTCTCTAGAGCGCGAGCTTCATCGCGGAGTCTACGTTCTTTGTCGTGCAATTGCTTTTGCATTGCGAGTAATTCTGCCTCGGCGGCTGTCGGCTGAACCTCCGAAGTTGTCTTTCGTCCGCGCGTGTCCATGCTTGCGAGCGTTACGATAAATATTCCACGACTCAGATAAATTCGAATGGAATATTTATTCAGATCCCACCGCTGCCACCAAAATCTGTTACGGTCCGGTAGGCGCTAAATTTTCGAAAAATTTATCGCGACGTTTTCCGGAGTAACTGTAGTTCGTAACGTAATTTTGAGCCACGCGGCAGGTACGTCCGCGTCTACTCGGGGTTTTTCCCGCAAGGGACTCGCTGATGAAAACAAAAAGGAACTTACCGACGTAGGTCTCTGGGGCGGCGGATCCTTTGTTTCGGTCCTCCAGGTATATCGGCTGCGTGCTGGATTCCTCAATTGGCACGTTCTAGGCTCGGCTTTTCTCGTTCTTTTTGCCCCAGAAGGTTTTCAAGACTTTGCGGCGACGAGGAATACGAACGGATAACGACAGAGGGTTTGAAGAATCACGCACTGATTTTAGCTTAACAAAATGTTAATATATTCTTCGATAATTGTACAAATCTTAATGTTAAATTAAACTATGCTAGTCTAGATTAAAATTACGTTGAACAATGGTTTTAGTTTAGAATGAAATAGTAAAAGCAAGATCCGCCCACGATGCGGAATGGAAGTTGAAAATTGAAATTGTTTGAGTTCGATATTGAATGTTAGGATCCGCACGCGATGCGGAATGGAAAATGGAAAAGCGACACGTAGCTTCGGCCTCCCGGGGCCGAATGAGTAACTGTGACTGCCCGAGACCGACTGCCTCGATCGACTGCCTGACTGCTACTGACTGCCCGACTGCTACCGACCGACTGCTCGCAGGCTCCCGCTGGTCAGCCTGGAGGGGATGAGCCGGTAGTGGGGGTAGCGCACTCGCTGCGTTCAGCGGCGGTGCGCTCCCGCCTCAGGGAGGGGATGGCGCGCTTAGCTAGCCCCTACCTGAATATTCGACGGCGCGTGTTTCTATAGTTTTGGCGCGCTTATTCAAATTATTCGGGTTTCGGTTTTCGCTATATGACGGTAATTATTATTATTATATATATATAGGTGTGTGTGCGTGTGTCTGTGTGTGTGTGTCGTACAATACGTGTGATTGTGTATGTGTGCTTATAATTAATACAGGTTTTTATTCTAGATCTGAAGGCGCAAACTAACTATTCTAAATCAAACGTCACCGTGTGACGTAACAAATATAAGAATTCAGCGTAATTCTATCACATTTGTCAATTTATGTCTCTCCTATTTCAGATAGCGTATTGGGTTAGGCGGCACCTTAAAGCGCATGAAATGACGAGTAAAATGCACTATTAAACTTCTATGATAGGTCAATCAGAGACCCGAATATATCGTATTATATTATGGTTAATTTAAGAATTCTGCGTACTTCTATCACGCTTGTGTAACTTACGTAGCTCCAATTTCAGATAGCGTATTGGGGTAGGCGGCACTTTAAAGCGCATGAAATGGCGAGTAAAATGCACTATTAAGCTTCTATGATAGAGCAACCAGCGACCCGATTAGATCATTTTATATTATGGTTAATATAAGAATTCTGCGTAATTCTATCGCATTTGTTCAATTTACGTCGCTCCTATTTCAGATAGCGTATTGGGCGAGGCGACATCTTAAAGCGCATGATATGTCGAGTAAAATGCACTACTAAACTTCTCGGATAGGGCAATCAGAGACCCGCAGAGGTCTTCTTATATTATGATTAATATAAGAATACAGCGTAATTCTATCACATTTGTTCAAATTACGTCGCTCCTATTTCAGATAGTATATTGGGCTAGGCGGCATCTTAAAGCGCGTGGAATGACGAGTAAAATGCACTCCTAACCTTCTATGATAGGGCAATCAGAGACCCGATTAGATCATTTTATATTATGGTTAATATAAGAATTCAGCGAAATTCTTTCATATTTGTCAATTTACGTCGCTCCTATTTCAGATAGTGTATTGGGCTAAGCGGCATCTTAGAGCGCATTATATGACGTGGAAAATGCGCTATTAAACTTCTATGATAGCGCAGTCAGAGACCCGATTAGATCATTTTAAATTATGGTTAATATAAGAATTCTTGCGTAATTCTATCACATTTGTTCAATTTACGGCGCTCCTATTTCAGATAGCGTATTGGGCGCGGCGGCATCTTAAAGCGCATGAAATGTCGAGTAAAATATACTACTAAACTCCTCGGATAGGACAATCAGAGACCGGATTGGGTCATCTTATATTATGATTAATATAAGAATTCAGCGTAATTCTATCACACTTGTTCAATTTACGTCGCTCCAACTTCAGATAGCGTATTGGGATAAGCGGCACCTTAAAGCGCACGAAATGCCGAGCAAAACGCACTATTAAACTTCTATGATAGAGCAATCAGAGACCCGATTAGACCATTTTATATTATGATTAATATAAGAACTCCGCGAAATTCTATCACATTTGTTCAATTTACGTCGCTCCTATTTCAGATAACCTATTGGGCTAAATGGCACATTAAAGCACATGAAATGGTGAGTGAAATGCACTATTAAACTTCTATGATAGGGCAATCAGAGACCCGATTAGATCATTTTATATTATGGTTAATATAAGAATTCCGCGAAATTCTATCACATTTGTTCAATTTACGTCGCTGCTATTTCAGATAGCGTATTGGGCGAGGCGGCATCTTAAAGCGCATGAAATGTCGAGTAAAATGCAATATTAAACTTCTATGATAGGACAATCAGACACCCGAATAGATCGTATTATATTATGGTTAATATAAGAATTCTGCGTAATTCTATCACATTTGTTCAATTTACTTCGCCCCTATTTCAGATAGCGTATTGGGCTAGGCGGCACCTTAAAGCGCATGAAATGACGTGTAAAATGCACTATTAAACTTCTATGATAGGGCAATCAGAGACCCGATTAGATCGCTTTAAATTATGGTTAATATAAGAATTCTGCGTAATTCTATCACATTTGTTCAATTTACGTCGCTGCTATTTCAGAATGCGTATTGGGCGAGGCGGCACCTTAAAGCGCAGAAATGTCGAGTAAAATGCACTACTAAACTTCTCGGATAGGGCAATCAGAGACCCGATTATGTCATCATATATTATGATTAATATAAGAATTCAGCGTAATTCTATCACATTTGTTCAATTTACGTCGCTCCTATTTCAGATAGTATATTGGGCTAGGCGGCATCTTGAAGCGCGTGGAATGACGAGTAAAATGCACTACTAACCTTCTATGACAGGTCAATCAGAGACCCGATTAGATCATTTTATATTATGATTAATATAAGAACTCCGCGAAATTCTACCACATTTGTTCAATTTACGTCGCTCCTATTTCAGGTAACCTATTGGGCTAAACGGCACATTAAAGCGCATGAAATGGCGAGTGAAATGCACTATTAAACTTCTATGATAAGGCAATCAGAGACCCGATTAGATCATTTTATATTATAGTTGATTTAAGAATTAAGCGAAACTTTATCACACTTGTTCAATTTACGTAGCTCCAATTTCAGCTAGCGTATTGGGCTAGGCGGCACCATAAAGCGCATGAAATGTCGAGTACAATGCACTACTAAACTTCTATGATAGGGCAATCAGAGACCCGAATAGATCATATTATACTCTGGTTAATATAAGAATTCTGCGTAATTCTATCACGTTTGTTCAGTTTACGCAGCTCCAATTTCAGATAGCGTATTGGGCTAGTTGGCATATTAAAGCGCATGAAATGTCAAGTTAAAATTCACTAGTAAACTTCTAGGGTAGGGCAAACAGAGACCCGATTAGATCATTTCATATTATGGTTAACTTAAGAATTCAGCAAAATTCTATCACATTTGTTCAATTTACATCGCTCCTATTTCAGATAGCGTATTGGGCCAGGCGGCACCTTAAAGTGCATGAAATGACTAGTAAAATGCACTATTAAACTTCTAGGGAAGGGCAAACAGAGACCCGATTAGATCATTTTATATTATGGTTAATTTAAGAATTCAACGAAATTCTATCACATTTGTTCAACTTAGGTCGCTCCTATTTCAGATAGCGTATTGGGCTAAGCGGCATCTCAAAACGCATGAAATGGCGAGTAAAATGCACTATTAAACTTCTAGGGTAGGGCAAACAGAGGCCCGATTAGATCATTTTATATTATGGTTAATTTAAGAATTCAGCAAAATTCTATCACATTTGTTCAATTTACGTCGTTCCTATTTCAGACAGCGTACTGTGCTAGGCGGCATCTTAAAGCGCGCAGAATGGCGAGTAAAATGCACGATTAAACTTCTATGATAGGGCAATCAGAGACCCGATTAGATCATTTTATATTTTGGTTAATATAAGAATTCAGCGAAATTCTATCACATTTGTTCAATTTACGTCGTTCCTATCTCAAATAGTGTTCTGGGCTAGGCGGCATCTTAAAGCGCGCGGAATGTCGAGTAAAATGCACTGTTAAACATCTAGGATAAGGCAAACAGAGACCCGATTAGATCATTTTATATTACGGTTAATATAAGAATTCAGCATAATTCTATCACATTTGTTCAACTTACGCCGCTCCTATTTCAGATAGCGGATTGGCCTAAGCGGCATCGCAAAGCGCATGAAATGTCGAGTAAAATGCACTATTAAACTTCTAGGGTAGGGCAAACAGAGACCCGATTAGATCATTTTATATTATGGTTAATTTAAGAATTCAGGAATGTTCTATCACATTTGTTCAATTTACGTCGCTCCTATTTCAGATAGCGTACTAGGCTAGGCATCATCTAAAAGCGCATGAAATGGCGAGTAAAATGCACTATTAAACTTCTAGGGTAAGGCAAACAGAGACCCGATTAGACCATTTTATATTTTGGTTAATATATGAATTCAGGGAAATTCTATCACATTTGTTCAATTTACGTCGCTCCTATTTCAGATAGCGTGTTGAACTAAGCGGCATCTCAAAGCGCATGAAATGGCGAGTAAAATGCACTATTATACTTCTAGGGTAGGGCCAACAGAGACCCGATTTGATCATTTTATATTATGGTTAATTTAAGAATTCAGGAATGTTCTATCACATTTGTTCAATTTACGTCGCTCCTATTTCAGATAGCGTACTAGGCTAGGCGGAATCTCAAAGCGCATGAAATGGCGAGTAAAACGCACTATTAAACTTCTAGGGTAAGGCAAACAGAGACCCGATTAGATCATTTTATATTACGGTGAATATAATATTTCAGCGTAATTCTATCACATTTGTTCAACTTACGTCGCTCCTATTTCAGATAGCGTACTGGGCTAGGCGGCAACTTAAAGCGCGTGGAATGGCGAGTAAAATGCACTATTAAACTTCTATGACAGGGGAATCAGAGACCCGATTAGATCATTTTATATTATGTTTAATTTAAGAATTCAGCAATGTTCTATCACATTTGTTCAATTTACGTCGCTCCTATTTCAGATGGCGTACTGGGATAGGCGGCATCTTAAAGCGCTTGGAATGGCGAGTAAAATGCACTATTAAACTTCTATGATAGGGGAATCAGAGACCCGATTAGATCATTTTATATTTTGGTTAATATTAGTGTTCTGCGAAATTCTTTCACATTTATTCAATTTACGTCGCTCCTACTTCAGACAGCGAATTGGGCTAAGCGGCATCTCAAAGCGCATGAAATGACGAGTGAAATGCACTATTAAACTTCTAGGGTATTGCGAATAGAGACCCGATTAGATCATTTTACATTAAGCTTTATATAAGAATTCAGCGAAATCCTATCACATTTGTTCAATTTAAGTCGCTGATATTTCAGATAGCGTGTTGAACTATGCGGCATCTCAAAGCGCATGAAATGGCGAGTAAAATGCACTATTATATTTCTAGGGTAGGGCAAACAGTACCCGATTTGATCATTTTATATTATGGTTAATTTAAGAATTCAGGAATGTTCTATCACATTTGTTCAATTTACGTCGCTCCTATTTCAGATAGCGTACTAGGCTAGGCGGCACCTCAAAGCGCATGAAATGGCGAGTAAAATGCACTATTAAGCTGCTAGGGTAGGGCAAACAGAGACCCGATTAGTTCATTTTATATTATGCTTAATTTAAGAATTCAGCCAAATTCTAGCACATTTGTTCAACTTACGCCGCTCCTATTTCAGATGGCGGATTGGCCTATGCGGCATCGCAAAGCGCATGAAATGTCGAGTAAAATGCACTATTAAACTTCTAGGGTAGGGCAAACAGAGACCCGATTAGATCATTTTATGTTATGGTTAATTTAAGAATTCAGCAAAATTCTATCGCATTTGTTCAATTTACGTCGATCCTGTTTCAGATAGCGTACTGGGCTAGCCGGCATCTTAAAGCGCGTGGAATGACGAGTGAGATGCACTATTAAACTTCTAGGGTAGGGCAAACAGAGACCAGATTAGATCATTTTATATTATGGTTAATTTAAGAATTCAGCGAAATTCTATCACATTTGTTCAATTTACGTCGCTCCTATTTCAGATAGCGTATTGGGCTAAGCGGCACCTCAAAGCTTATGAAATGGAGAGTAAAATGCACTATTAAACTTGTAGGGTAGGGCAAACAGAGACCAGATTAGATCATTTTATATTATGGTTAATTTAAGAATTCAGCGAAATTCTATCACATTTGTTCAATTTACGTCGCTCCTATTTCAGATAGCGTATTGGGCTAAACGGCACCTCAAAGCGCATGAAATGGCGAGTAAAATGCACTATTAAACTTCTAGGGTACGGTAAACAGAGACCCGATTAGATCATTTTATATTATGGTTAATTTAAGAATTCAGCGAAATTCTATCACATTTGTGCAATTTACGTCGCTCCTATTTCAGATAGCGTACCGGGCTAGGCGGCATCTTAAAGCGCGTGGAATGGCGAGTATAACGCACTATTAACCTTCTATGATGTGGCAATCAGAGACCAGATTAGATCATTTTGTATTACGGTTAATACAAGAATTCAGCGTAATTCTATCACATTTGTTAAATTTACGTCGCTCCTATTTCAGATAGCGTACTGGGCTAGCCGGCATCTTAAAGCGCGTGGAATGACGAGTGAGATGCACTATTAAACTTCTAGGGTAGGGCAAACAGAGACCAGATTAGATCATTTTATATTATGTCTAATTTAAGAATTCAGCGAAATTCTATCACATTTGTTCAATTTACGTCGCTCCTATTTCAGATAGCGTATTGGGCTAAGCGGCACCTCAAAGCGCATGAAATGGCGAGTAAAATGCACTATTAAACTTGTAGGGTAGGGCAAACAGAGACCAGATTAGGTCATTTTATATTATGGTTAATTTAAGAATTCAGCGAAATTCTATCACATTTATTCAACTTACGTTGCTCCTATTTCAGATAGCGTACTGGGCTAGACGGCATCTTAAAGCGCGTTGAATGGCGAATAAAATGCACTATTATACTTCTATGATAGGGCAATCAGACACCCGATTAGGTCATTTTTTATTTTGTTTAATATAAGATTTCAGGGAAATTCTATCACATTTGTTCAATTTACGTCGCTCCTATTCCAGATAGCGTATTGGGCTAAGCGGCATCTCAAAGCGCATGAAATGGCGAATAAAATGCACTATTAAACTTCTAGGCTACGACGAACAGAGACCCGATTAGATCATTTTACATTATGGTTAATGAAAGAATTCAGCGAAATTCTATCACATTTGTTCAATTTACGTCGCTCCTCTTCCAGATAGCGTATCGGGATAAGCGGCATCTCAATGCGCATGAAATGGCGAGTAAAATGCACTGTTAAACATCTAGGATAAGGCAAACAGAGACCCGATTAGATCATTTTATATTACGGTTAATATAAGAATTCAGCATAATTCTATCACATTTGTTCAACTTACGCCGCTCCTATTTCAGATAGCGGATTGGCCTAAGCGGCATCGCAAAGCGCATGAAATGTCGAGTAAAATGCACTATTAAACTTCTAGGGTAGGGCAAACAGAGACCCGATTAGATCATTTTATATTATGGTTAATTTAAGAATTCAGGAATGTTCTATCACATTTGTTCAATTTACGTCGCTCCTATTTCAGATAGCGTACTAGGCTAGGCGGCATCTAAAAAGCGCATGAAATGGCGAGTAAAATGCACTATTAAACTTCTAGGTAAGGCAAACAGAGACCCGATTAGATCATTTTATATTTTGGTTAATATAAGAATTCAGGGAAATTCTATCACATTTGTTCAATTTACGTCGCTCCTATTTCAGATAGCGTGTTGAACTAAGCGGCATCTCAAAGCGCATGAAATGGCGAGTAAAATGCACTATTATACTTCTAGGGTAGGGCAAACAGAGACCCGATTTGATCATTTTATATTATGGTTAATTTAAGAATTCAGGAATGTTCTATCACATTTGTTCAATTTACGTCGCTCCTATTTCAGATAGCGTACTAGGCTAGGCGGCATCTCAAAGCGCATGAAATGGCGAGTAAAATGCACTATTATACTTCTAGGGTAGGGCAAACAGAGACCCGATTTGATCATTTTATATTATGGTTAATTTAAGAATTCAGGAATGTTCTATCACATTTGTTCAATTTACGTCGCTCCTATTTCAGATAGCGTACTAGGCTAGGCGGCATCTCAAAGCGCATGAAACGGCGAGTAAAATGCACTATTAAACTTCTAGGGAAAGGCCAACAGAGACCCGATTAGATCATTTCATATTACGGTGAATATAATATTTCAGCGTAATTCTATCGCATTTGTTCAACTTACGTCGCTCCTATTTCAGATAGCGTACTGGGATAGGCGGCATCTTAAAGCGCGTGGAATGGCGAGTAAAATGCACTATTACACTTCTATGATAGGGGAATCAGAGACCCGATTAGATCATTTTATATTTTGGTTAATATAAGAATTCAGCGAAATTCTATCACATTTGTTCAATTTACGTCGCTCCTATTTCAGATAGCGTATTGGGCTAAGCAGCACCTTAAGGCGCATGAAATGGCGAGTAAAATGCACTATTAAACTTCTATGATAGGGCAATCAGAGACCCGAATAGATCGTATTATATTATGGTTTATATAAGAATTCTGCGAAATTTTATCACATTTGTTCAATTTACGTCGCCCATATTTCAGATAGCCTATTGGGCAAGGTGGCATCTTAGAGGGCATCAAATGTCGAGTAAAATGCACTATTAAACTTCTAGGGTAGGGCAAACAGAGACCCGATTATATCATCTTATATTATTGTTTATATAAGAATTCAACGTAATTTTATCACATTTGTTCAATTTATATCGCTCCTATTTCAGATAGCGTATTGGGCTAGGCGACACATTAAAGCGCATGACATGACGAGTAAAATGCACTATTAAACATCTATGATAGGGCAACCAGAGAACCGAAAAGATCGTATTATATTATGGTTAATATAAGAATTCTGCGTAATTCTATCACATTTGCTCAATTTATGTCGCTCCTATTTCAGATAGCGTATTGGACTAGGCGGCACATTAGAGCGCATGAAATGTCGAGTAAGATGCACTACCAAACTTCGCGGATAGGGCTAACAGAGACCCGATTAGGTCATCTTATATTATGGTTAATATAAGAATTCAGCGAAATTTTATCACTTTTGTTCAATTTACGTCGCTCCTATTTCAGATAGCGTATTGGGCTAGGCGGCACCTTAAAACGCATGAATTGACGAGTAAAATGCACTATTAAACTTCTGTGATAGGGCAATCAGAGACCGGAATTGCTCGTATTATATTATGGTAAATATAAGAATTCTACGTAATTCTATCACATTTGTTAATTTACGTCGCCCCTATTTCAGATAGCGTATTGGGCTAGGTGGCATCTTAAAGCGCATGAAGTGTCGAGTAAAATGCACTATTAAACTTCTATGATAGGGCAATCAGAGACCCGATTAGATCATTTTATATTATTGTTAATATAAGAATACAACGTAATTTTATCACATTCGTTCAACTTACGTCGCTCCTATTTCAGATAGCGTAACGGGCTAGCCGGCATCTTAAAGCGCGTAGAATGACGAGTAAAATGCACTATTAACCTTCTATGATAGGGCAATCAGAGACCCGATTAGGTCATCTTATATTATGGTTAATTTAAGAATTCAGCGAAATTCTATCACATTGTTCAATTTACGTCGCTCCTATTTCAGATAGCGTATTGGGCCAAGCGACACCTTAAAGCGCATGAAATGACGAGTAACATGCACTATTAAACTTCTATGATGGGGAATCAGAGACCCGAATTGATCGTATTATATTATGGATATATAAGAATTCTTCGTAATTCTAGCACATTTGTTCAATTTAGGTCGCCCCCTATATCAGATAGCGTATTGGGCTAGGTGGCTTCTTAAAGCGCATGAAATGTCGAGTAAAATGCACTATTATACTTCTAGGGTAGGGCAAACAGAGACCCGATTAGATCATTTTATATTATGGTTAATATAATAATCCTGCGTAATTCTATCCCATTTGTTCAATTTACGTCGCTCCTATTTCAGATAGCGTATTTTGCTAGGCGGCATCTTAAAGCGCGTGGAATGCCGAGTAAAATACGCTACTAAACTTCTATGATAGGGTAATCAGAGACCCCATTAGATCATTTTATATTATGGTTAATATAAGAATTCTGTGTAACTCTGTCACATTTGTTCAATTTACGTAGCTCCAATTTCAGATTGCGTATTGGGCTAAACGGCTCCTTAATGCGCATGAAATGGCGAGTAAAATGCTCTATCAAACTTCTATAGTAGGGCGAACGGAGAGCCGATTAGATCATTTTACATTATGGTTAATATAAGAATTCAGCGAAATTCTATCACATTTGTTCAATTTACGTCGCTCCTACTTCCGATAGCGTATTGGGCTAGGCGGCACCTTAAAGCGCATGACATGACGAGTGAAATGCACTACTAAACTTCTAGGATAGGGCAATCAGAATCCTGATTAGGTCATCTTATATTATTGTTAATTATGAATTCATCGTAACTCTATAACATTTGTCCAATTCACGTCGCTCCTACACCAGATATCGTATTGAGATAGGCGGAATCTTAAAGCGCATGAAATGTCGCGTAAAATGCACTATTGAACATCTAAGATAGGGCAATCAGAGACACGATTAGATCATTTTATATTATGGTTAATATAAGATTTCAGCGAAATTCTATCACATTTGTTCAATTTACGTCGCTCCTATTTCAGATAGCGTATTGGGCTAAGCGGCACCTTAAAGCGCATGAAATGTTGAGTAAAATGCACTATTAAACTTCTATGATAGGGCACTCAGAGACCCGATTAGATCATTTTATATTATGGTTAATATAATAATCCTGCGTAATTCTATCCCATTTGTGCAATTTAAGTCGCTCCTATTTCAGATAGCGTATCGGGCTAGGCGGCACCTTAAAGCGCATGAAATGTCGAGTAAAATGCACTACTAAACTTCTCGGATAGGGCAATCAGGGACCCGATTAGGTGATCTTATATTATGGTTATTATAAGAATTCAGCGAAATTCTATCACCTTTGTTCAATTTACGTCGCTCCTATTTCAGATAGCGTATTGGGCTAAGCAGCACCTTAAGGCGCATGAAATGGCGAGTAAAATGCACTATTAAACTTCTAAGATAGGGCAATCAGAGACCCGAATAGATCGTATTATATTATGGTTTATATAAGAATTCTGCGAAATTTTATCACATTTGTTCAATTTACGTCGCCCATATTTCAGATAGCCTATTGGGCAAGGTGGCATCTTAGAGGGCATCAAATGTCGAGTAAAATGCACTATTAAACTTCTAGGGTAGGGCAAACAGAGACCCGATTATATCATCTTATATTATTGTTTATATAAGAATTCAACGTAATTTTATCACATTTGTTCAATTTATATCGCTCCTATTTCAGATAGCGTATTGGGCTAGGCGACACATTAAAGCGCATGACATGACGAGTAAAATGCACTATTAAACATCTATGATAGGGCAACCAGAGAACCGAAAAGATCGTATTATATTATGGTTAATATAAGAATTCTGCGTAATTCTATCACATTTGCTCAATTTATGTCGCTCCTATTTCAGATAGCGTATTGGACTAGGCGGCACATTAGAGCGCATGAAATGTCGAGTAAGATGCACTACCAAACTTCGCGGATAGGGCTAACAGAGACCCGATTAGGTCATCTTATATTATGGTTAATATAAGAATTCAGCGAAATTTTATCACTTTTGTTCAATTTACGTCGCTCCTATTTCAGATAGCGTATTGGGCTAGGCGGCACCTTAAAACGCATGAATTGACGAGTAAAATTCACTATTAAACTTCTGTGATAGGGCAATCAGAGACCGGAATTGCTCGTATTATATTATGGTTAATATAAGAATTCTACGTAATTCTATCACATTTGTTCAATTTACGTCGCCCCTATTTCAGATAGCGTATTGGGCTAGGTGGCATCTTAAAGCGCATGAAGTGTCGAGTAAAATGCACTATTAAACTTCTATGATAGGGCAATCAGAGACCCGATTGGATCATTTTATATTATTGTTAATATAAGAATTCAACGTAATTTTATCACATTTGTTCAACTTACGTCGCTCCTATTTCAGATAGCGTAATGGGCTAGGCGGCATCTTAAAGCGCGTAGAATGACGAGTAAAATGCACTATTAACTTTCTATGATAGGGCAATCATAGACCCGATTATATCATTCTATATTATGATTAATATAAGAATTCAACGTAATTTTATCACATTTGTCCAATTTATATCGCTCCTACTTCAGATAGCGTATTGGGCTCGGCGGCACCTTAAAGCGCATGAAATGACGAGTAAAATGCACTATTAAACTACTCTGATAGGGCAATCGGAGACCCGAAGAGATCGTATTATGTTATGGTTAATATAAGAATTCTGAGTAATTCTATCACGTTTGTTCAATTTACGTAGCTCCAATTTCAGATAGCGTATTGGGCTAGGTGGCAACTTAAAGCGCATGAAATGTCGAGTAAAATGCACTGCTAAACTTCTCGGATAGGGCTAACAGAGACCCGATTAGGTCATCTTATATTATGGTTAATATAAGAATTCAGCGAAATTCTATCACTTTTGTTCAATTTACGTAGCTCCAATTTCAGATAGCGTATTGGGCTAGGCGGCATCTAAAAGCGCATGAAATGTCGAGTAGAATGCACTATTAAACTTCTAGGGTAGGGTAAGCAGAGACCCGATTATATCATTCTATATTATGGTTGATTTAAGAATTCAGCGAAATTCTATCACATTTGTTCAATTTACGTCGCTCCTATTTCAGATAGCGTATCGGGCTAGGCGGCACCTTAAAGCGCATGAAATGACGAGTAAAATGCACAAATAAACTTCTATGATGGGGCAATCAGAGACCCGAATAGATCGTATTATATTATGGTTAATATAAGAATTCTGCGTAATTCTATCACGTCTGTTCAATTTACGTAACTCCAATTTCAGATAGCGCATTGGACTAGGCGGCATCTTAAAGCGCACGAAATGTCGAGTAAAATGCACTACAAAACTTCTCGGATAGGGCAATCAGAGACCCGAGTAGGTCATCTTATACTATGGTTATTATAAGAATCCAGCGAAATTTTATCACAGTTGTTCAGTTTATGTCGCCCCTATTCCAGCCAGCGTATTGGGCTAGGTGGCATCTTAAAGCGCATGAAATGTCGAGTAAAATGCACTATTAAACTTCTAGGGTAGGGCAAACGGAGACCCGATTAGATCATTTTATATTATGGTTAATTTAAGAATTCAGCGAAATTCTATCACATTTGTTCAATTTATTTCGCTCCTATTTCAGATAGCGTATTGGGCTAGACGGCATCTTAAAGCGCATGAAATGACGAGTAAAATGTACTATTAAACTTCTATGATATGGCAATCAGAGACCCGATTAGATCATTTTATATTATTGTTAATATAAGAATTCTGTGTAATTCTCTCACATTTGTTCAATTTACGTCACTCCTATTTCAGATAACGTATTGGGCTATACGGCACCTTAAAGCGCATGAAATGACGAGTAAAATGCACTATTAAGCTTCTATGATAGGGCAATCAGAGACCCGATTAGGTCATCTTATATTACGGTAAATATAAGAATTCAGCGAAACTTTATCACATTTGTACAATTTACGTCGCCCCTATTCCAGACAGCGTATTGGGCTTGGTGGCATCCTAACGCGCATCAAGCGTCGAGCAAAATGCGCTATTAAACTTCTAGAGTAGGGCAATCAGAGACCCGAATAGATCGTAATATATTATGGTTAATATAAGAATTCTGCGTAATTCTATCACGTTTGTTCAATTTACGTAGCTCCAATTTCAGATAGCGTGTTGGGCTAGGCCGCATCTTAAAGCGCATGAAATGACGAGTAACATGCACTACTAAACTTCTATGATAGGGCAATCAGAGACCCGAATAGATCGTATAATATTATGGTTAATATAAGAATTCTGCGTAATTCTATCACGTTTGATGAATTTACGTATCTCCAATTTCAGATAGCGCATTGGACTAGGCGGCATCTTAGAGTGCATGATATATCGAGTAAAATGCACTACTGAAATTCTCGTATAGGGCAATCAGAGACCTGATTAGGTCATCTCATATTATGGTTAATATAAGAATGCAGCGTAATTCTATCACATTTGTTCAACTTAGGTCGCTCCTATTTCAGATCGCGTATTGGGCTAAGCGGCATCTCAAAGCACATGAAATGGCGAATAAAATGCACTATTAAATTTCTAGGGTAGGGCAAACAGAGTCCCGATTAGATCATTTTATATTATGGTTAATTTAAGGATTCAGCAAAATTCTATCACATTCGTTCAATTTACGTCGTTCCTATTTCAGATAGCGTACTGTGCTAGGCGGCATCTTAAAGCGCGCGGAATGGCGAGTAAAATGCACTATTAAACTTCTAGGGTAGGGCAAACAGAGACCCGATTACATCATTTTATATTAAGGTTAATTTAAGAATTCAGCGAAATTCTATCATATTTGTTCAATTTACGTCGCTCCTATTTCAGATAGCGTATTGGGCTAAGCGGCATCTCAAAGCGCATGAAATGAAGAGTAAAATGTACTACTAAACTTCTAGGATAAGGCAAACAGAGACCCGATTAGATCATTTTAAATTACGGTTAATATAAGAATTCAGCGTAATTCTATCACATTTGTTCAACCTACGTCGCTCCTGTTTCAGATAGCGTACTGCGCTAGGCGGCATCTTAAAGCGCGTGGAATGGCGAGTAAAATGCACTACTAAACTTCTATGATAGGGCAATCAGAGACCCGATTAGATCATTTTATATTTTGGTTAATATAAGAATTCAGCGAAATTCTATCACATTTGTTCAATTTACGTCGTTCCACTCTCAAATAGTGTTCTGGGCTAGGCGGCATCTCAAAGCGCGCGGAATGTCGAGTACAATGCACTATTAAACTTCTATGATAGGGCAATTAGAGACCCGATTAGATCATTTTATATTTTGGTTAAAATAAGAATTCAGCGAAATTCTATCACATTTGTTCAATTTACGTCGCTCCTATTTCAGATAGCATATTGGGCTAAGCGACACCTCAAAGCGCATGAAATGACGAGTGAAATGCACTATTAAACTTCTTGGGTAGGGCGAACAGAGATCCGATTACATCATTTTATATTATGGTTAATTTAAGAATTCAGCGAAATTCTATCACATTTGTTCAACTTACGTCGCTCCTATTTCAGATAGCGTATTGGGCTAAGCGGCATCTCAAGGGGCATGAAATGGCGAATAAAATGCACTATTAAACTTCTAGGCTAGGGCGAACAGAGGCCCGATTAGATAATTTCACATTATGGTTAATAAAAGAATTCAGCGAATTTCTATCACATTTGTTCAACTTAGGTCGCTCCTATTTCAGATAGCGTATTGGGCTAAGCGGCATCTCAAAGCACATGAAATGGCGAGTAAAATGCACTATTAAACTTCTAGGGTAGGGCAAACAGAGTCCCGATTAGATCATTTTATATTATGGTTAATTTAAGAATTCAACGAAATTCTATCACATTTCTTCAACTTAGGTCGCTCCTATTTCAGATAGCGTATTGGGCTAGGCGGCATCTTAAAGCGCGCAGAATGGCACGTAAAATGCACTATTAAACTTCTATGATAGGGCGAACAGAGACCCGATTAGATCATTTCACATTATGGTTAATAAAAGAATTCAGCGAAATTCTATCACATTTGTTCAACTTAGGTCGCTCCTATTTCAGGTCGCGTACTGTGCTAGGCGGCATCTTAAAGCGCGCAGAATGGCGAGTAAAATGCACTATTAAACTTCTATGATAGGGCAATCAGAGACCCGATTAGATCATTTTACATTAAGATTAATATAAGAATTCAGCGAAATTCTATCACATTTGTTCAACTTAGGTCGCTCCTATTTCAGATAGCGTATTGGGCTAAGCGGCATCTCAAAGCGCATGAAATGGCGAATAAAATGCACTATTAAATTTCTAGGGTAGGGCAAACAGAGTCCCGATTAGATCATTTTATATTATGGTTAATTTAAGAATTCAGCAAAATTCTATCACATTTGTTCAATTTACGTCGTTCCTATTTCAGATAGCGTACTGTGCTAGGCGGGATCTTAAAGCGCGCGGAATGGCGAGTAAAATGCACTATTAAACTTCTAGGGTAGGGAAAACAGAGACCCGATTACATCATTTTATATTAAGGTTAATTTAAGAATTCAGCGAAATTCTATCATATTTGTTCAATTTACGTCGCTCCTATTTCAGATAGCGTATTGGGCTAAGCGGCATCTCAAAGCGCATGAAATGGCGAGTAAAATGTACTACTAAACTTCTAGGATAAGGCAAACAGAGACCCGATTAGATCATTTTAAATTACGGTTAATATAAGAATTCAGCGTAATTCTATCACATTTGTTCAACTTACGTCGCTCCTATTTCAGGTAGCGTACTGGGCTAGGCGGCATCTTAAAGGGCGTGGAATGGCGAGTAAAATGCACTACTAAACTTCTATGATAGGACAATCAGAGAACCGATTAGATCATTTTATATTTTGATTAATATAAGATTTCAGGGAAATTCTATCACATTTGTTCAATTTACGTCGCTCCTATTTCAGATAGCGTATTGGGCTAAGCGGCATCTCAAAGCGCATGAAATGGCGAATAAAATGCACTATTAAACTTCTAGGCTAGGGCGAACAGAGACCCGATTAGATCATTTTACATTAAGATTAATATAAGAACTCAGCGAAATTCTATCACATTTATTCAATTTACGTCGCTCCTATATCAGATAGCGTATTGGGCTAAGCGGCATCTCAAAGCGCATGAAATGGCGAGTCAAATGCACTATTAAACTTCTAGGGTAAGGCAAACAGATACCCGATTAGATCATTTTATATTACGGTTAATATAAGAATTCAGCGTAATTCTATCACATTCGTTCAACCTACGTCGCTCCTATTTCAGATAGCGTACTGCGCTAGGCGGCATCTTAAAGCGCGTGGAATGGCGAGTAAAATGCACTACTAAACTTCTATGATAGGGCAATCAGAGACCCGATTAGATCATTTTATATTTTGGTTAATATAAGAATTCAGCGAAATTCTATCACATTTGTTCAATTTACGTCGTTCCTCTCTCAAATACTGTTCTGGGCTAGGCGGCATCCCAAAGCGCGCGGCATGTCGAGTACAATGCACTATTAAACTTCTATGATAGGGCAATTAGAGACCCGATTAGATCATTTTATATTTTGGTTAAAATAAGAATTCAGCGAAATTCTATCACATTTGTTCAATTTACGTCGCTCCTATTTCAGATAGCTTATTGGGCTAAGCGGCATCTCAAAGCGCATGAAATGGCGAGTAAAATGCACTATTAAACTTCTAGGGTAAGGCAATCAGAGTCCCGATTAGATCATTTTATATTTTGGTTAATATAAGAATTCAGCGAAATTCTATCACATTTGTTCAATTTACGTCGCTCCTATTTCAGATAGCTTATTGGGCTAAGCGGCATCTCAAAGCGCATGAAATGGCGAGTAAAATGCACTATTAAACTTCTAGGGTAGGGCAATCAGAGTCCCGATTAGATCATTTTATATTTTGTTTAATATAAGATTTCAGGGAAATTCTATCACATTTGTTCAACTTACGTCGCTCCTATTTCAGATAGCGTATTGGGCTAAGCGGCATCTCAAAGCGCATGAAATGGCGAGTAAAATGCACTATTAAACTTCTAGGGTAGGGCAAACAGAGTCCCGATTGGATCATTTTATATTATGGTTAATATAAGAATTCAGCAAAATTCTATCACATTTGTTCAATTTACGTCGTTCCTACTTCAGATAGCGTACTGTGCTAGGCGGCATCTTAAAGCGCGCAGAATGGCGAGTAAAATGCACTATTAAACTTCTAGGGTAGGGCAAACAGAGACCCGATTAGATCATTTTATATTATGGTTAATTTAAGAATTCAACGAAATTCTATCACATTTGTTCAACTTAGGTCGCTCCTATTTCAGATAGCGTATTGGGCTAAGCGGCATCTCAAAGCGCATGAAATGGCGAGTAAAATGCACTATTATACATATAGGGTAGGGCAAACAGAGTCCCGATTAGATCATTTTATATTATGGTTCATTTAAGAATTCAGCAAAATTCTATCACATTTGTTCAATTTACGTCGCTCCTATTTCTGTTACCTTATTGGGCTAAGCGGCATCTCAAAGCGCATGAAATGACGAGTGAAATGCACTATTAAACTTCTAGGGTAGGGCGAACGGAAACCCGATTAGATCATTTTACATTAAGGTTGATACAATAATTCAGCGAAATTCTATCACATTTGTTCAATTTACATAGCTCCTATTTCAGATAGCGTACTGTGCTAGGCGGCACCTTAAACCGCGTGGAAGGGCGAGTAAAATGCACTACTAAACTTCTATGATAGGGCAATCAGAGAACCGATTAAATCACTTTATATTTTGGTAAATATAAGAATTCAGCGAAATTCTATCACATTTGTTCAATTTACGTCGCTCCTATTTCAGAGAGCGTATTGGGCTAAGCGGCATCTCAAAGCGCATGAAATGTCGAGTAAAATGCACTATTAAACTTCTAGGGTAAGGCAAACAGAGACCCGATTAGATGATTTTATATTACGGTTAATATAAGAATTCAGCGTAATTCTATCACATTCGTTCAACTTACGTCGCTCCTATTTCAGATAGCGTACTGTGCTAGGCGGCATCTTAAAGCGCGTGGAAGGGCGTGTAAAATGCACTACCAAACTTCTATGATAGGGCATTCAGAGAGCTGATTAAATCGCTTTATATTTTGGTAAATATAAGAATTCAGCGAAATTCTATCACATTTGTTCAATTTACGTCGCTCCTATTTCAGAGAGCGTATTGGGCTAAGCGGCATCTCAAAGCGCATGAAATGCCGAGTGAAATGCACTATTAATCTTCTAGGGTAGGGCGAACAGAGACCCGATTAGATCATTTTACGTTAAGGTTAATATAAGAATTCAGCGAAATTCTCTCACATTTGTTCAATTTACGTCGCTGATATTTCAGATAGCGTATTGGGATAAGCGGCACCTTAAAGCGCATGAAATGCCGAGCGAAATGCACCATTAAACTTCTATGATAGAGCAATCAGAGACCCGATTAGATCAATTCATATGATGGTTAATATAAGAATTCCGCGAAATTCTATCACATTAGTTCAATTTACGTCGCTTCAACTTCGGATAGCGTATTGGGCTAGGCGGCACATTAAAGCGCATGAAATGACGAATAAAATGCACTATTAAACTTCTATGATATGGCAATCAGAGACCCGATTTGATCATTTTAAATTATGGTTAATATAAGAATTCAGCGAAATTCTATCACATTTGTTCAATTTACGTCGCTCCTATTTCAGATGGCGTATTGGGCTAGGAGGCACCTTAGAGCGCATGAAATGACGTGTAAAATGCACTATTAAACTTCTATGATAGGGCCATCAGAGACCCGATTAGATCGTTTTAAATTATGGTTAATATAAGAATTCCGCGAAATTCTATCACATTAGTTCAATTTACGTCGCTTCAACTTCGGATAGCGTATTGGGCTAGGCGGCACATTAAAGCGCATGAAATGACGAATAAAATGCACTATTAAACTTCTATGATATGGCAATCAGAGACCCGATTTGATCATTTTAAATTATGGTTAATATAAGAATTCAGCGAAATTCTATCACATTTGTTCAATTTACGTCGCTCCTATTTCAGATGGCGTATTGGGCTAGGCGGCACCTTAGAGCGCATGAAATGACGTGTAAAATGCACTATTAAACTTCTATGATAGGGCAATCAGAGACCCGATTAGATCATTTTAAATTATGGTTATTATAAGAATTCGACGAAATTCTACCACATTTGTTCAATTTACGTCGCTCCTATTTCAGATGGCGTATTGGGTTAGGCGGCACCTTAAAGCGCATGAAATGACGTGTAAAATGCACTATTAAACTTCTATGATAGGGCAATCAGAGACCCGATTAGATCGCTTTAAATTATGGTTAATATAAGAATTCTGCGTAATTCTATCACATTTGTTCAATTTACGTCGCTGCTATTTCAGAATGCGTATTGGGCGAGGCGGCACCTTAAAGCGCAGAAGTGTCGAGTAAAATGCACTACTAAACTTCTCGGATAGGGCAATCAGAGACCCGATTATGTCATCATATATTATGATTAATATGTTACGGTCCGGTAGGCGCTAAATTTTCGAAAAATTTATCGCGACGTTTTCCGGAGTAACTGTAGTTCGTAACGTAATTTTGAGCCACGCGGCAGGTACGTCCGCGTCTACTCGGGGTTTTTCCCGCAAGGGACTCGCTGATGAAAACAAAAAGGAACTTACCGACGTAGGTCTCTGGGGCGGCGGATCCTTTGTTTCGGTCCTCCAGGTATATCGGCTGCGTGCTGGATTCCTCAATTGGCACGTTCTAGGCTCGGCTTTTCTCGTTCTTTTTGCCCCAGAAGGTTTTCAAGACTTTGCGGCGACGAGGAATACGAACGGATAACGACAGAGGGTTTGAAGAATCACGCACTGATTTTAGCTTAACAAAATGTTAATATATTCTTCGATAATTGTACAAATCTTAATGTTAAATTAAACTATGCTAGTCTAGATTAAAATTACGTTGAACAATGGTTTTAGTTTAGAATGAAATAGTAAAAGCAAGATCCGCCCACGATGCGGAATGGAAGTTGAAAATTGAAATTGTTTGAGTTCGATATTGAATGTTAGGATCCGCACGCGATGCGGAATGGAAAATGGAAAAGCGACACGTAGCTTCGGCCTCCCGGGGCCGAATGAGTAACTGTGACTGCCCGAGACCGACTGCCTCGATCGACTGCCTGACTGCTACTGACTGCCCGACTGCTACCGACCGACTGCTCGCAGGCTCCCGCTGGTCAGCCTGGAGGGGATGAGCCGGTAGTGGGGGTAGCGCACTCGCTGCGTTCAGCGGCGGTGCGCTCCCGCCTCAGGGAGGGGATGGCGCGCTTAGCTAGCCCCTACCTGAATATTCGACGGCGCGTGTTTCTATAGTTTTGGCGCGCTTATTCAAATTATTCGGGTTTCGGTTTTCGCTATATGACGGTAATTATTATTATTATATATATATAGGTGTGTGTGCGTGTGTATGTGTGTGTGTGTCGTACAATACGTGTGATTGTGTATGTGTGCTTATAATTAATACAGGTTTTTATTCTAGATCTGAAGGCGCAAACTAACTATTCTAAATCAAACGTCACCGTGTGACGTAACACCTCCCCCCTTGGCAAAGAAATCTTTACGCAGAAAGATTTCTGGTGTGACGGTCGGATATATTTTGGGAGTTTCGGAGTCCTCGAAAATCGCACTGTCGCGAGTGTCCTTTTCGAATTTATGCTCGGTGGGTAAGGGGGTTTGGGGAACACACTCCACTTTCTCACTTTCAGTGTTGAACTGTTTGTTGTCCCTGCGTCCCAGGAAGAGTATGAAATGCGTGAGTGAACTCCAAAAAGCTGCCACGAGATGGATGCTCCACCCATACATGGAATGTAGAACGATGCCATTGATTGCCAGGTTGATGAAGGCCTTTATGACCCTGATGGCGAAGTAAATTCCGATCAAGCCAGCACTGATTGAGCCGAATTGCATGAAACTCGACCATATTTTCTCGCCGGTTGATTTGGCGATTTTCTGCAGGGATTCCTCATCTAAGAGATTGAATAATTGAACGTTATTGGGTAAGTACTGCTTCCCTGTTGCTCCTTGCGCGATAGAATTTATAATTGCTGATTTTTCAATCGGGAACATAATGTGTTCTCGCAATTTGTTGAGATCTTCTGGCGAGTAGATTCCACCATTTGCGAGATTTTGCGGGTCCACGTATTTCCAGGATGACTGCGTCATGGGCTTCAATGGTGACGGAGGAAGAGATTCGACTAATTTTGGAGTGACTCTGTACCATGTACCATGGAGTTTGTACATGATTGGTATCAACTCGCTGCAATCTCGTACGGTTCCGGTGATGGTAAGAATTCTATTCTTTGGCGTTAGAAAATAGGATTGGTTCCTGTACGTTACAGGCAATTCATTGAAACACTTGTCTGTCTTCCGGATTTGGCACGCGATTGGAATACATTTTACAATGTGCATCGCTTCTCCTGCCGGAACGGCCATGTGACCCGGCTGCTTTGTAATAGCGGCGGCCACGTCTTCGGGCGAAGTATGAATCAAGGTGAGTGCATTACGTAGTACCTGTTGTTCTAGGGCGCACTTCTGTTTGACGGTATCCTTGTACAGCTGAACTATTTGTGTTTTTATATGTTTTTCGACGTAGACGAATTTTGAGTTAACATAAGTAAATATATCTAAGTTACTGGTAGGAGTTTTGCCTCTGGTCTTGAACTTTCCGCCTTTCGTAGTTTCCAAAATGAATAGCTTCGGGTGTTCGGTTTTAATAAAAGTGTAACCGCACACCTGTGTTTTACTGGTTTCCGTTAGAGCGAACGTCGTTTCGTCTGATGTAACCGTGTATACAGTTGGACCATTTTCTGTCGAGATTTTCGTTGTAAGACCTTCGAAAAGTACGTCGTAGTTATTGAAATGGCAATAGTCCACAGGTGCATTTTCCCAGAAGGTGTGTCCGTCCTCTGAGTCCATGCATGAGCCCAAATTGAGAAAGCAATGTTGTCCGGAGCGCAGGAAGATTTCATTTGTGGTAAGTTTGACTGGTGCTATGTAATTTCTAGTTGTTACATGCACGACGGCCTGAACTACGACATTGTTCCAGGTACCGTAAGGGTCGCTGTACGTTGTGCCTGAACATCGTCCTTCTTGGTCGATGGATCCGGCGAGGGTGAGGCTCCTGGATGCAGTGGAATTTGGAACTATTCCGCTGAGTTGCGCGGACGGCGTGATGTAGATTGTTCCCGTATTATGCAAGTTCTGGCAGGCATCTCTGGTTGTTGTCGGAATATATTGCTGCCTGCCGTTATGTACTATAGAAACGTGTGAGTACATACCGCAATAATATATGGTTCGATCAATTTCGACTTTGCATTGGATGATGCTGGCCTCGTTGAAGTCAGCTAGCTGGAGCAGCTGGATTTCTCGTTCCTCGGTGGTCGGCTCGCTATTCGGAATTTCACAGTGTGGAGGGTCGATCGTGGAGAATGTCGAAACGTTAAGGGTTTGGCCACCGCAATCGTAGCCTATCAATGCAGAAACTGTCGCGGCAGATACGCACAACACTATGATTCTCGCGAACATGTTGACGGACTGAGGTTTCGCCGTGAAATGTCTGTGGCTGTATTACGCAATGTCTCTGTTCGTGTTCCGCATTGAGTGGGGGTTCACTTTATCGCTGGGTCGTGGGGGGAAATTTCGCGAGCTTAAGTTTATTCGCGTGTACAATTTTGAACTTATTTTTAATCTTAATTTTTATATTTTCCTTAGAAATAATTTCTACAACTGCGTACGGTCCAGAATATTGATCGTCAAATTTTCCTTTTCGAGGCTCCTTCAAAAGGAAGACTTTATCGCCTACTTTGAATCTCTGCTCATTTAATTTTCGGTCGTGGTAAAATTTCGACTTGGTTTTTGCCACGCGGAGATTACTTCCAGCCTTTGCCTGCGTGACGGTGATCTTAGTTTTTAAATCTAGCAGATACTGCGCATATGATTCGTTGTCTAACGTAGTTTGATTCGCATCCGCGGTTGGTACTCGCGCAAGCCTTCCACAAAACGCGTTCGTGAGGGGTGAATAATGTGCCTTCGTGTACGCTTGTGTTGTAACTAAACGTGGCAAGATCGAGCCACTCATCCCAGTTGTTTCGCGATATATATTGCTTTAAATATTCGGTCAGCACGTGGTGTGACCGTTCTATAGAGCCGTTGGTTTGCGGGTGAAACGCGGTGGTTTTGAATTGCGCGATTCTGAATTGTCTAGCGACTGCCTTCATCAGGGAACTTGTGAAATTGGTTCCTTGGTCGGTTAGTATCGCTTTTGGAGCACCGAAACGGCAAATAAAAATTTTGATAAATGCGTCAGCTGTATCCAGGGCGCTCGGGTTTTTGAGTGGGATGGCAAGGGAGTATTTAGTAAGGAGATCTTGGATAGTTAGTATGTACTGGAAACCGGAGGAAGTTGGAGGAAGGGGACCCATGATGTCAAGAGATATTTTGTCGAAGGCTCGTCCCGGAGTGTCCGTCAGTGTCATAGGTAGTTTCGTCTTTGTTCTGGTTAATTTTTTTAATTGGCAACTGGCGCAAGTCGTAACAAAATTTCGAACGTCTGTTTTTAATGTTGGCCAGTAGTATTTTTCGCGTATTCTTCGATAAGTCTTGGTGACTCCTTTGTGTCCACCGTAAGAGGACAGGTGATTTTCCTCGAGGATATCCCTTCGTCTCGATTCAGGAGGGATTTGAGTTTCGTGGGTACACGTCATAATCCTAACGCTAGTGGTCGCGAATAATTCTATTAGAATTCGCTTAATGTCGCTCCATTGCACGTTATCTAGAGCTGTGTGTGATATGGAAAAAGAGGGTAATTGCAGTTCCGTGATAATATTGTAAAGTGAACGTAATGACTCTAGGACGTCGTTGTATGCGGCTGAGTGTAAGCTCGTAGATTTTACTGGAAGTTGGATTATATGGTGGTTCCCTATTTTATTTACTTTACCGCGGCCGATTTGCGCGTCTTTCGTTAATCTTAATTTTCTTTGCAGAGCTAATTCGATTGCGCCTGTATCGAGTGGCTGTCCGTCCTGTGTCGTGAAGCAAACTAGGTTATCGGGTCTCATGGTTAAACGATCGCGAGTTGAGATGCACGTCTGTCTGGGAAGTTCCGCTATAGGATTTGGTGTGTCAAATATTTCCATGTCGTCAGAGTCACTGTCTCCGTCTTTTCCTGTTTCAGGTTCTGACGTGGCAGGCTGTGGAGAAGGAGAAGAGGAGAGCGGTTCGTCACTGTTGCTACGTGGAGGTGCAGTGGGGGAACGACTACGCGGAGAGGTGAATGCTGTGAGTGGGGATCTTGAAGAAGATGGCGGCTTCGCGATGGCGGTCGAGTCGCTTGCGCTTGGCGCTCTGGGTATAGGAGAGGGAATTCTGGGCGGAGTTTGAAAGAAAAATGGTGTTTTAGGAATGGAGTTTCCTGGATTTTTAGGAACGGCCTGTGTTCGTTGAGACGGATATGCATCGGAGAGATTTTCTTCGGATGATGAGGGGTCGGATTGTATCGGGAGTGTTTTTACAGGATTCCTGGAGAGAGCGTCGGCGTTTTGGTTGATTTTTCCTGCTTTGTATTGGATTTTATAATCGTATTCGTCGAGTTTTAGGCGCCAGCGTAACAAACGTGAAGTTGGATCTTTCACCGAGTTCATCCATACTAATGGACGATGATCCGTGACTAAAGTGAATTTATGGCCATAGACATAGGGCCTGAAGTGTTGCACAGCGTAGACGATCGCTAGACACTCTTTTTCTATCGTGCTGTAGTTTAATTCGGCTCCGTGAAGCAACCGTGATGTGAATGCGATGGGTCGATCTTGCCCGATTTCCCCTTGGCTAAGAATTCCCCCGACGGCGTATCCGGACGCGTCGGTTGTAATGACGAAAGGTTTAGAAAAGTCCGGATATTGCAATACCGGCTCCGTGCATAGGACAGTGCGTAAAGTTTTAAAAGCTCTTTCCTGATCTATACCCCATTCAAACTTCTTATCCTTCTTTAGAAGGCTTGTGAGTGGTTTCGAGATTTTTGAGAATTTATCTATAAATCTGCGGTAATAACCCGCCAGGCCCAAAAACTCCCGCACGTTTTTCGCATTCTCGGGCTGAGGATAATCTCTCACGGCGGATACCTTTTTTGGACATGGTTTGACGCCGTCTTCACCTATAATATGGCCGAGATACGCGACCTCGTGACATAGAAATTTGCATTTTGTGGCCTGTAACTTAAGGTTTGCGCGCCTAAGCCTTTCCGCTAGTTTTAGAAATTTATCACGGTGTTCCGAAAGTGAGCGAGCGTAAATTACTATGTCGTCAAGGTACACAAAGAGTTCCGTTCCTTGAAGACCCGATAAAATGTTATCCATGAGCCTTTGGAACGTGGCTGGCCCGTTCTTTAGGCCGAAAGGCATCCTTTTGAATTCGTAGTGACCGTACGGAGTCGAGAAGGCAGTTTTCGCTGCGTCTTCGGTGTCCATACCGATCTGGTGAAAACCACTGGCGAGGTCAAAGACGCTGAAATACTTCGCGCTCCCGAGCTGGTCGAGAATATCCACTATATTAGGTAGTGGGTACGCGTCGGAAATGGATTTTTCGTTTAATGCTCGATAGTCAATGACCATGCGCCAACGTTTCTTGCCGTTTTCGTCAGCCTTTTTGGGCACGATCCATAAAGGGCTGTTATAGGGTGAGGTGGACGGACTTACTATGTCGCTTTCGAGGAGTTCCCTCATTTGCCTATTTATCTCCTCTTTATGGATCGGCGGATACCTATATTGCTTCACGTGGATCGGTATGGTATCCGTCGTTGGTATCTTATGGACTACCGCGTTCGTTTTCTCCAGGTAATCGCCTTGGAGATGGAAGAGGTCATTATAATCCTCGACAAGTTCTCGAATATGCTCGAACTCTTCCGGGTTTGCGCGGCTAGTATCTATCGCCTTCATTGTTTCTTGTATGCGTTCCTCCGGTGTGAGGATGGATTTTGATTTGGAATTAGAAATAGTATTAGAACGCGAGTCAGAATTGGATTTGGATTGCGGTTTAGACGTCGAGCTCGAGCATGACTTGGGAACATCGTTGTCGCGCGATTTAGGTTTGGAAAAACAAGAATTTAGAATGGCGTGAATTTGGGAACGAGATTTTGAATTCGATTCAGTGTGATTTTCCCGTTCCGTGTTTTCGATGGCGGTCGCTAATTCAACCTCTTCCAGCTCCATGGTCGGCATGGAAAAAGTTACTTTTTCGCTTGACGTATTGACGCAACGTACGTATGCTTTACCGCCTCGATTTGTAACGAGTGAATCGAAGATCATCACGTATGGTGCGATCTCCTGTTTCGCAATGTACCCGGTCGGTGGGCCTTTCACGCGTACCGTTATGCACGCATTTGTGCGACCCTCCAGAGTGATTTCTCGCGGATTTGAAAATGAAATCTCACATCCCTTCCAGAGAATTGATTCTTTAAGATATGAGATTTCTGCTCCCTCCTTGAGGAACGCGGAACCGAGGATCCCATTCGTTGAGATCGGGAATGAATTCGCGACTATATAAAACTTGACCCTGGAGCCGCATATTTCTATGTTCGTGGCTCCTAAAGTATTGACGTGCCCGTCAGTTATTCCGGTAATCTTTATTATATCGTTCGGATCGAGTTCCGTTTCTGGTTTTAATACGCCTACTTTGATCAAATTAGGCTCGGCGCCTGTATCGATCATGAGGGTCGCAGCGTCTAAGAATTCCGGAGAATCGAGTGTCACGTGTGGAACGGCGGATTCCGATGAAAGTTTTACCGTGGCTATTTTTAATTTTCTTCTGTTATCTGGTGGACCGTCTTTTTGTTGTTTTCCTCTCGGCGCGGCCCGTCGTTGTTCGAGAGGTTTCGGTCGTTTCCCTGACGCTGGGAATTATATTCGCGTTTCCTGCACTCGTGGATATCGTGGCCCGGGTTTTTACAATATCGGCAGAATTTCTCCGACTTCGAGTCGCGGCGGTCGCGGCTATTACGGAAGCTCTCGGTGTTACGTTCATCTCGCGAGTAATAATTTTCTCTCGCGGGAGATCTGTTCGCGTAAGACGCGGATGATCGTGATGTTTCTTCGCGGTGGGTGGGTCGGGTGTTATCCCTCCCTTCGGAATGTAATGACGCGGAGTGCCAAGCGTCTCGCGATGACGTGTATCGCTGCGGGACGGGTCGATCGTCAGAATACGATGACGTCATGCGCCAGGCATCTCGCGATGACGTGTATCGCTGTGGGACGGGGTGACCGTAGTTTGATCTGCGTGCGTGTTCGAAAGAGTCTCGGCGCTCCGGAGTCTTATCGCGGTGCTCGGAAAAATAAACGCGACGTTCTTGTTGAGCATTCCTGCCATATCTCAACCCGTCGAGTTCGTATTGCTTATATGTTTCGATAGCTTCGTCGAAAACGATGTTTAACGGCGCGTCTTTCATCGCGCGGAGGTCAGAGCGGAGTCTTGGAATTAGGCCGTTAATGAAACTCTGCACCGTGAGATCGTTTACATTTCGATGGACGGTGTTTTGCCTCTCACAATCGATGATCGCGGTACGCAGATCTTTCACCCGACTTATATAATCTAAAATATGTTCGTTTTGCCCTTGAAATATATTTGTCATTTCCCCACGAAAATGGTCGACGGTTTTATTCGGGCTAAAGACATCGTTCAATCTATTACACAGACTATCTATAGTAACGCAATTTTCGTCCTCTACCGCGATGTAGGCGCGTCCACGTAGTTTATTTATAATTAATTTGGTTAACGTCCTCTCAACGTGCGACGGCACGATATCGCGGGCACGACGGCAAGCTCGACTGAATTGAAATACCGTGGAATTACTTCCGTCGAAGGATGGAACAGAATCGGCCGCTTCCTTGAGAGAATAATTCAGGTGCTCGTGCCCATGTGCGCGTGGAGGAGAAGGCACGCGTTGCACTCCGTATTCATGGAATTCGCGTGTCTCCGGCATGCTACGTGGCTTTGACTCGGCGCGAGCTTCCTCTAACTCTTTCCTTGTTTTCTCTAAATCCGCGCGGAGATCGTCGGTCGAATCTAGCTCGCGGGACCGTGTCTCTAGAGCGCGAGCTTCATCGCGGAGTCTACGTTCTTTGTCGTGCAATTGCTTTTGCATTGCGAGTAATTCTGCCTCGGCGGCTGTCGGCTGAACCTCCGAAGTTGTCTTTCGTCCGCGCGTGTCCATGCTTGCGAGCGTTACGATAAATATTCCACGACTCAGATAAATTCGAATGGAATATTTATTCAGATCCCACCGCTGCCACCAAAATCTGTTACGGTCCGGTAGGCGCTAAATTTTCGAAAAATTTATCGCGACGTTTTCCGGAGTAACTGTAGTTCGTAACGTAATTTTGAGCCACGCGGCAGGTACGTCCGCGTCTACTCGGGGTTTTTCCCGCAAGGGACTCGCTGATGAAAACAAAAAGGAACTTACCGACGTAGGTCTCTGGGGCGGCGGATCCTTTGTTTCGGTCCTCCAGGTATATCGGCTGCGTGCTGGATTCCTCAATTGGCACGTTCTAGGCTCGGCTTTTCTCGTTCTTTTTGCCCCAGAAGGTTTTCAAGACTTTGCGGCGACGAGGAATACGAACGGATAACGACAGAGGGTTTGAAGAATCACGCACTGATTTTAGCTTAACAAAATGTTAATATATTCTTCGATAATTGTACAAATCTTAATGTTAAATTAAACTATGCTAGTCTAGATTAAAATTACGTTGAACAATGGTTTTAGTTTAGAATGAAATAGTAAAAGCAAGATCCGCCCACGATGCGGAATGGAAGTTGAAAATTGAAATTGTTTGAGTTCGATATTGAATGTTAGGATCCGCACGCGATGCGGAATGGAAAATGGAAAAGCGACACGTAGCTTCGGCCTCCCGGGGCCGAATGAGTAACTGTGACTGCCCGAGACCGACTGCCTCGATCGACTGCCTGACTGCTACTGACTGCCCGACTGCTACCGACCGACTGCTCGCAGGCTCCCGCTGGTCAGCCTGGAGGGGATGAGCCGGTAGTGGGGGTAGCGCACTCGCTGCGTTCAGCGGCGGTGCGCTCCCGCCTCAGGGAGGGGATGGCGCGCTTAGCTAGCCCCTACCTGAATATTCGACGGCGCGTGTTTCTATAGTTTTGGCGCGCTTATTCAAATTATTCGGGTTTCGGTTTTCGCTATATGACGGTAATTATTATTATTATATATATATAGGTGTGTGTGCGTGTGTATGTGTGTGTGTGTCGTACAATACGTGTGATTGTGTATGTGTGCTTATAATTAATACAGGTTTTTATTCTAGATCTGAAGGCGCAAACTAACTATTCTAAATCAAACGTCACCGTGTGACGTAACAAATATAAGAATTCAGCGTAATTCTATCACATTTGTCAATTTATGTCTCTCCTATTTCAGATAGCGTATTGGGTTAGGCGGCACCTTAAAGCGCATGAAATGACGAGTAAAATGCACTATTAAACTTCTATGATAGGTCAATCAGAGACCCGAATATATCGTATTATATTATGGTTAATTTAAGAATTCTGCGTACTTCTATCACGCTTGTGTAACTTACGTAGCTCCAATTTCAGATAGCGTATTGGGGTAGGCGGCACTTTAAAGCGCATGAAATGGCGAGTAAAATGCACTATTAAGCTTCTATGATAGAGCAACCAGCGACCCGATTTGATCATTTTATATTATGGTTAATATAAGAATTCTGCGTAATTCTATCGCATTTGTTCAATTTACGTCGCTCCTATTTCAGATAGCGTATTGGGCGAGGCGACATCTTAAAGCGCATGATATGTCGAGTAAAATGCACTACTAAACTTCTCGGATAGGGCAATCAGAGACCCGCAGAGGTCTTCTTATATTATGATTAATATAAGAATACAGCGTAATTCTATCACATTTGTTCAAATTACGTCGCTCCTATTTCAGATAGTATATTGGGCTAGGCGGCATCTTAAAGCGCGTGGAATGACGAGTAAAATGCACTCCTAACCTTCTATGATAGGGCAATCAGAGACCCGATTAGATCATTTTATATTATGGTTAATATAAGAATTCAGCGAAATTCTTTCATATTTGTCAATTTACGTCGCTCCTATTTCAGATAGTGTATTGGGCTAAGCGGCATCTTAGAGCGCATTATATGACGTGGAAAATGCGCTATTAAACTTCTATGATAGCGCAGTCAGAGACCCGATTAGATCATTTCAAATTATGGTTAATATAAGAATTCTTGCGTAATTCTATCACATTTGTTCAATTTACGGCGCTCCTATTTCAGATAGCGTATTGGGCGCGGCGGCATCTTAAAGCGCATGAAATGTCGAGTAAAATATACTACTAAACTCCTCGGATAGGACAATCAGAGACCGGATTGGGTCATCTTATATTATGATTAATGTAAGAATTCAGCGTAATTCTATCACACTTGTTCAATTTACGTCGCTCCAACTTCAGATAGCGTATTGGGATAAGCGGCACCTTAAAGCGCACGAAATGCCGAGCAAAACGCACTATTAAACTTCTATGATAGAGCAATCAGAGACCCGATTAGACCATTTTATATTATGATTAATATAAGAACTCCGCGAAATTCTATCACATTTGTTCAATTTACGTCGCTCCTATTTCAGATAACCTATTGGGCTAAATGGCACATTAAAGCACATGAAATGGTGAGTGAAATGCACTATTAAACTTCTATGATAGGGCAATCAGAGACCCGATTAGATCATTTTATATTATGGTTAATATAAGAATTCCGCGAAATTCTATCACATTTGTTCAATTTACGTCGCTGCTATTTCAGATAGCGTATTGGGCGAGGCGGCATCTTAAAGCGCATGAAATGTCGAGTAAAATGCAATATTAAACTTCTATGATAGGACAATCAGACACCCGAATAGATCGTATTATATTATGGTTAATATAAGAATTCTGCGTAATTCTATCACATTTGTTCAATTTACTTCGCCCCTATTTCAGATAGCGTATTGGGCTAGGCGGCACCTTAAAGCGCATGAAATGACGTGTAAAATGCACTATTAAACTTCTATGATAGGGCAATCAGAGACCCGATTAGATCGCTTTAAATTATGGTTAATATAAGAATTCTGCGTAATTCTATCACATTTGTTCAATTTACGTCGCTGCTATTTCAGAATGCGTATTGGGCGAGGCGGCACCTTAAAGCGCAGAAATGTCGAGTAAAATGCACTACTAAACTTCTCGGATAGGGCAATCAGAGACCCGATTATGTCATCATATATTATGATTAATATAAGAATTCAGCGTAATTCTATCACATTTGTTCAATTTACGTCGCTCCTATTTCAGATAGTATATTGGGCTAGGCGGCATCTTGAAGCGCGTGGAATGACGAGTAAAATGCACTACTAACCTTCTATGACAGGTCAATCAGAGACCCGATTAGATCATTTTATATTATGATTAATATAAGAACTCCGCGAAATTCTACCACATTTGTTCAATTTACGTCGCTCCTATTTCAGGTAACCTATTGGGCTAAACGGCACATTAAAGCGCATGAAATGGCGAGTGAAATGCACTATTAAACTTCTATGATAAGGCAATCAGACACCCGATTAGATCATTTTATATTATAGTTGATTTAAGAATTAAGCGAAACTTTATCACACTTGTTCAATTTACGTAGCTCCAATTTCAGCTAGCGTATTGGGCTAGGCGGCACCATAAAGCGCATGAAATGTCGAGTACAATGCACTACTAATCTTCTATGATAGGGCAATCAGAGACCCGAATAGATCATATTATACTCTGGTTAATATAAGAATTCTGCGTAATTCTATCACGTTTGTTCAGTTTACGCAGCTCCAATTTCAGATAGCGTATTGGGCTAGTTGGCATATTAAAGCGCATGAAATGTCAAGTTAAAATTCACTAGTAAACTTCTAGGGTAGGGCAAACAGAGACCCGATTAGATCATTTCATATTATGGTTACCTTAAGAATTCAGCAAAATTCTATCACATTTGTTCAATTTACATCGCTCCTATTTCAGATAGCGTATTGGGCCAGGCGGCACCTTAAAGTGCATGAAATGACTAGTAAAATGCACTATTAAACTTCTAGGGAAGGGCAAACAGAGACCCGATTAGATCATTTTATATTATGGTTAATTTAAGAATTCAACGAAATTCTATCACATTTGTTCAACTTAGGTCGCTCCTATTTCAGATAGCGTATTGGGCTAAGCGGCATCTCAAAACGCATGAAATGGCGAGTAAAATGCACTATTAAACTTCTAGGGTAGGGCAAACAGAGGCCCGATTAGATCATTTTATATTATGGTTAATTTAAGAATTCAGCAAAATTCTATCACATTTGTTCAATTTACGTCGTTCCTATTTCAGACAGCGTACTGTGCTAGGCGGCATCTTAAAGCGCGCAGAATGGCGAGTAAAATGCACGATTAAACTTCTATGATAGGGCAATCAGAGACCCGATTAGATCATTTTATATTTTGGTTAATATAAGAATTCAGCGAAATTCTATCACATTTGTTCAATTTACGTCGTTCCTATCTCAAATAGTGTTCTGGGCTAGGCGGCATCTTAAAGCGCGCGGAATGTCGAGTAAAATGCACTGTTAAACATCTAGGATAAGGCAAACAGAGACCCGATTAGATCATTTTATATTACGGTTAATATAAGAATTCAGCATAATTCTATCACATTTGTTCAACTTACGCCGCTCCTATTTCAGATAGCGGATTGGCCTAAGCGGCATCGCAAAGCGCATGAAATGTCGAGTAAAATGCACTATTAAACTTCTAGGGTAGGGCAAACAGAGACCCGATTAGATCATTTTATATTATGGTTAATTTAAGAATTCAGGAATGTTCTATCACATTTGTTCAATTTACGTCGCTCCTATTTCAGATAGCGTACTAGGCTAGGCGGCATCTAAAAGCGCATGAAATGGCGAGTAAAATGCACTATTAAACTTCTAGGGTAAGGCAAACAGAGACCCGATTAGATCATTTTATATTTTGGTTAATATATGAATTCAGGGAAATTCTATCACATTTGTTCAATTTACGTCGCTCCTATTTCAGATAGCGTGTTGAACTAAGCGGCATCTCAAAGCGCATGAAATGGCGAGTAAAATGCACTATTATACTTCTAGGGTAGGGCAAACAGAGACCCGATTTGATCATTTTATATTATGGTTAATTTAAGAATTCAGGAATGTTCTATCACATTTGTTCAATTTACGTCGCTCCCATTTCAGATAGCGTACTAGGCTAGGCGGCATCTCAAAGCGCATGAAATGGCGAGTAAAATGCACTATTATACTTCTAGGGTAGGGCAAACAGAGACCCGATTTGATCATTTTATATTATGGTTAATTTAAGAATTCAGGAATGTTCTATCACATTTGTTCAATTTACGTCGCTCCAATTTCAGATAGCGTACTAGGCTAGGCGGCATCTCAAAGCGCATGAAACGGCGAGTAAAATGCACTATTAAACTTCTAGGGAAAGGCCAACAGAGACCCGATTAGATCATTTCATATTACGGTGAATATAATATTTCAGCGTAATTCTATCGCATTTGTTCAACTTACGTCGCTCCTATTTCAGATAGCGTACTGGGATAGGCGGCATCTTAAAGCGCGTGGAATGGCGAGTAAAATGCACTATTACACTTCTATGATAGGGGAATCAGAGACCCGATTAGATCATTTTATATTTTGGTTAATATAAGAATTCAGCGAAATTCTATCACATTTGTTCAATTTACGTCGCTCCTATTTCAGATAGCGTATTGGGCTAAGCGGCATCTCAAAGCGCATGAAATGGGGAATAAAATGCACTATTAAACTTCTAGGCTACGGCTAACAGAGACCCGATTAGATCATTTTACATTATGGTTAATGAAAGAATTCAGCGAAATTCTATCACATTTGTTCAATTTACGTCGCTCCTATTTCAGATAGCGTATTGGGATAAGCGGCATCTCAATGCCCATGAAATGGCGAGTAAAATGCACTATTAAACTTCTATGATAGGGCAAACAGAGACCCGATTAGATCATTTTATATTTTGGTTAATATAAGGATTCAGCGAAATTCTATCACATTTGTCCAACTTACGTCGCTCCTATTTCAGATAGCGTACTGGGCTAAGCGGCATCTCAAAGCGCATGAAACGACGAGTGAAATGCACTATTAAACTTCTAGGCTACGGCGAACAGAGACCCGATTAGATCATTTTACATTATGGTTAATAAAAGAATTCAGCGAAATTCTATCACATTTGTTCAATTTACATCGCTCCTATTTCAGATAGCGTACTGGGCTAAGCGGCATCTCAAGGCGCATGAAACGACGAGTGAAATGCACTATTAAACTTCTAGGCTACGGCGAACAGAGACCCGATTAGATCATTTTACATTATGGTTAATAAAAGAATTCAGCAACAGTCTATCACATTTGTTCAATTTACGTCGCTCCTATTTCAGATAGCGTACTGGGCTAGGCGGCACCTTAAAGCGCGTGGAATGGCGAGTAAAATGCACTATTAAGCTTCTATGATAGGGGAATCAGAGACCCGAAGAGATCGTATTATATTATGGTTAATATAAGAATTCTGAGTAATTCTGTCACGTTTGTTCAATTTACGTAGCTCCAATTTCAGATAGCGTATTGGGCTAGGTGTCACCTTAAAGCGCATGAAATGCCGAGTAAAATGCACTACTAAACTTCTCGGATAGGGCAATCAGAGACCCGATTAGGTCATCTTATATTATGGTTAATATAAGAATTCAGTGAAATTTTATCACATTTGTTGAATTTACGTCGCCCCTATTTCAGATAGCGTCCTGTGCTAGGCGGCATCTTAAAGCGCGTGGAATGGCGGGTAAAATGTACTATTAAACTTCTATGATAGGGCAATCGGAGACCCGATTAGATCATTTTATATTTTGTTTAATATAAGAATTCAGGGACATTCTATCACATTTGTTCAATTTACGTCGCTCCTATTTCAGATAGCGTGTTGAACTAAGCGGCATCTCAAAGCGCATGAAATGGCGAGTAAAATGCACTATTATACTTCTAGGGTAGGGCAAACAGAGACCCGATTTGATCATTTTATATTATGGTTAATTTAAGAATTCAGGAATGTTCTATCACATTTGTTCAATTTACGTCGCTCCTATTTCAGATAGCGTACTAGGCTAGGCGGAATCTCAAAGCGCATGAAATGGCGAGTAAAATGCACTATTAAACTTCTAGGGTAAGGCAAACAGAGACCCGATTAGATCATTTTATATTACGGTGAATATAATATTTCAGCGTAATTCTATCACATTTGTTCAACTTACGTCGCTCCTATTTCAGATAGCGTACTGGGCTAGGCGGCAACTTAAAGCGCGTGGAATGGCGAGTAAAATGCACTATTAAACTTCTATGATAGGGGAATCAGAGACCCGATTAGATCATTTTATATTATGTTTAATTTAAGAATTCAGCAATGTTCTATCACATTTGTTCAATTTACGTCGCTCCTATTTCAGATGGCGTACTGGGCTAGGCGGCATCTTAAAGCGCTTGGAATGGCGAGTAAAATGCACTATTAAACTTCTATGATAGGGGAATCAGAGACCCGATTAGATCATTTTATATTTTGGTTAATATTAGAGTTCTGCGAAATTCTTTCACATTTATTCAATTTACGTCGCTCCTACTTCAGACAGCGAATTGGGCTAAGCGGCATCTCAAAGCGCATGAAATGACGAGTGAAATGCACTATTAAACTTCTAGGGTATTGCGAATAGAGACCCGATTAGATCATTTTACATTAAGGTTTATATAAGAATTCAGCGAAATCCTATCACATTTGTTCAATTTAAGTCGCTGATATTTCAGATAGCGTATTGGGCTAAGCGGCATCTCAAAGCGCAAGAAATGGCGAGTAAAATGCACTATTAAACGTCTAGGGTAAGGCAAACAGAGACCCGATTAGATCATTTTATATTACGGTTTATATAAGAATTCTGCGTAATTCTGTCACATTTGTTCAACTTACGTCGCTACTATTTCAGATAGCGTCCTGTGCTAGGCGGCCTCTTAAAGCGCGTGGATTGGCGAGTAAAATGTACTATTAAACTTCTATGATAGGGCAATCAGAGACCCGATTAGATCATTTTATATTTTGTTTAATATAAGAATTCAGGGACATTCTATCACATTTGTTCAATTTACGTCGCTCCTATTACAGATAGCGTGTTGAACTATGCGGCATCTCAAAGCGCATGAAATGGCGAGTAAAATGCACTATTATACTTCTAGGGTAGGGCAAACAGTACCCGATTTGATCATTTTATATTATGGTTAATTTAAGAATTCAGGAATGTTCTATCACATTTGTTCAATTTACGTCGCTCCTATTTCAGATAGCGTACTAGGCTAGGCGGCACCTCAAAGCGCATGAAATGGCGAGTAAAATGCACTATTAAACTTCTAGGGTAAGGCAAACAGAGACCCGATTAGATCATTTTATATTACGGTGAATATAATATTTCAGCGTAATTCTATCACATTTGTTCAACTTACGTCGCTCCTATTTCAGATAGCGTACTGGGCTAGGCGGCAACTTAAAGCGCGTCGAATGTCGAGTAAAATGCACTATTAAACTTCTATGATAGGGGAATCAGAGACCCGATTAGATCATTTCATATTATGGTTAATTTAAGAATTCAGCAATGTTCTATCACATTTGTTCAATTTACGTCGCTCCTATTTCAGATGGCGTACTGGGCTAGGCGGCATCTCAATGCGCATGAAATGGCGAGAAAATGCACTATTAAACTTCTATGGAAGGGCAAACGGAGACCCGATTAGATCATTTTATATTATGGTTAATGTAAGAATTCAGCAAAATTCTATCCCATTTGTTCAATTTACGTCGTTCCTATTTCGGATAGCCTACTGGGCTTGGCGGCATCTTAAAGCGCGTGGAATGGCGAGTATAACGCACTATTAACCTTCTATGATAGGGCAATCAGAGACCAGATTGGATCATTTTATATTTTGGTTAATATAAGTGTTCAGCGAATTTCTATCACATTTATTCAATTTACGTCGCTCCTATTTCAGATAGCGAATTGGGCTAAGCGGCATCTCAAAGCGCATGAAATGACGAGAGAAATGCACTATTAAGCTTCTAGGGTATTGCGAACAGAGACCCGATTAGATCATTTTACATTAAGGTTATTATAAGAATTCAGGGAAATTCTATCACATTTGTTCAATTTACGTCGCTCCTATTTCAGATAGCGTATTCGGCTAAGCGGCACCTCAAAGCGCATGAAATGGCGAGTAAAATGCACGATTAAACTTCTAGGGTATTGCGAACAGAGACCCGATTAGATCATTTTACATTAAGGTTAATATAAGAATGCAGCGAAATCCTATCACATTTGCTAAATTTACGTCGCTCCTATTTCAGATAGCGTATTGGTCTAAGCGGCATCTCAAAGCGCATGAAATGGCGAGTAAAATGCACTATTATACTTCTAGGGTAGGGCAAACAGTACCCGACTTGATCATTTTATATTATGGTTAATTTAAGAATTCAGGAATGTTCTATCACATTTGTTCAATTTACGTCGCTCCTATTTCAGATAGCGTACTGGGCTTGTCGGCATCTTAAAGCGCGTGGAATGGCGAGTAAAATGCACTATTTAACTTCTATGATAGGGCAATCAGAGACCCGATTAGATCATTTTATATTTTGGTTAATACAAGAATTCAGCGAAATACTATCACATTTGTTCAATTTACGTCGCTCCTATTTCAGATAGCATATTGGGCTAAGCGGCATCTCAAAGCGCATGAAATGGCGAGTAAAATGCACTATTAAACTTCTAGGGTAGGGCAAACAGAGACCCGATTAGATCATTTTATATGATGGTTAATTTAAGAATTCAGCAAAATTCTATCACATTTGTACAATTTACGTCGCTCCTATTCCAGATAGCGAATTGGACTAAGCGGCATCTCAAAGCGCATGAAATGTCGAGTAAAATGCACTATTAAACTTCTATGATAGGGCAAACAGAGACCCGATTAGATCATTTTATATTTTGGTTAATATAAGGATTCAGCGAAATTCTATCACATTTGTCCAACTTACGTCGCTCCTATTTCAGATAGCGTACTGGGCTAAGCGGCATCTCAAAGCGCATGAAACGACGAGTGAAATGCACTATTAAACTTCTAGGCTACGGCGAACAGAGACCCGATTAGATCATTTTACATTATGGTTAATAAAAGAATTCAGCGAAATTCTATCACATTTGTTCAATTTACATCGCTCCTATTTCAGATAGCGTACTGGGCTAAGCGGCATCTCAAGGCGCATGAAACGACGAGTGAAATGCACTATTAAACTTCTAGGCTACGGCGAACAGAGATCCGATTAGATCATTTTACATTATGGTTAATAAAAGAATTCAGCAACAGTCTATCACATTTGTTCAATTTACGTCGCTCCTATTTCAGATAGCGTACTGGGCTAGGCGGCACCTTAAAGCGCGTGGAATGGCGAGTAAAATGCACTATTAAGCTTCTATGATAGGGGAATCAGAGACCCGAAGAGATCGTATTATATTATGGTTAATATAAGAATTCTGAGTAATTCTGTCACGTTTGTTCAATTTACGTAGCTCCAATTTCAGATAGCGTATTGGGCTAGGTGTCACCTTAAAGCGCATGAAATGCCGAGTAAAATGCACTACTAAACTTCTCGGATAGGGCAATCAGAGACCCGATTAGGTCATCTTATATTATGGTTAATATAAGAATTCAGTGAAATTTTATCACATTTGTTGAATTTACGTCGCCCCTATTTCAGATAGCGTCCTGTGCTAGGCGGCATCTTAAAGCGCGTGGAATGGCGGGTAAAATGTACTATTATACTTCTATGATAGGGCAATCGGAGACCCGATTAGATCATTTTATATTTTGTTTAATATAAGAATTCAGGGACATTCTATCACATTTGTTCAATTTACGTCGCTCCTATTTCAGATAGCGTGTTGAACTAAGCGGCATCTCAAAGCGCATGAAATGGCGAGTAAAATGCACTATTATACTTCTAGGGTAGGGCAAACAGAGACCCGATTTGATCATTTTATATTATGGTTAATTTAAGAATTCAGGAATGTTCTATCACATTTGTTCAATTTACGTCGCTCCTATTTCAGATAGCGTACTAGGCTAGGCGGAATCTCAAAGCGCATGAAATGGCGAGTAAAATGCACTATTAAACTTCTAGGGTAAGGCAAACAGAGACCCGATTAGATCATTTTATATTACGGTGAATATAATATTTCAGCGTAATTCTATCACATTTGTTCAACTTACGTCGCGCCTATTTCAGATAGCGTACTGGGCTAGGCGGCAACTTAAAGCGCGTGGAATGGCGAGTAAAATGCACTATTAAACTTCTATGATAGGGGAATCAGAGACCCGATTAGATCATTTTATATTATGTTTAATTTAAGAATTCAGCAATGTTCTATCACATTTGTTCAATTTACGTCGCTCCTATTTCAGATGGCGTACTGGGCTAGGCGGCATCTTAAAGCGCTTGGAATGGCGAGTAAAATGCACTATTAAACTTCTATGATAGGGGAATCAGAGACCCGATTAGATCATTTTATATTTTGGTTAATATTAGTGTTCTGCGAAATTCTTTCACATTTATTCAATTTACGTCGCTCCTACTTCAGACAGCGAATTGGGCTAAGCGGCATCTCAAAGCGCATGAAATGACGAGTGAAATGCACTATTAAACTTCTAGGGTATTGCGAATAGAGACCCGATTAGATCATTTTACATTAAGGTTTATATAAGAATTCAGCGAAATCCTATCACATTTGTTCAATTTAAGTCGCTGATATTTCAGATAGCGTATTGGGCTAAGCGGCATCTCAAAGCGCAAGAAATGGCGAGTAAAATGCACTATTAAACGTCTAGGGTAAGGCAAACAGAGACCCGATTAGATCATTTTATATTACGGTTTATATAAGAATTCTGCGTAATTCTGTCACATTTGTTCAACTTACGTCGCTACTATTTCAGATAGCGTCCTGTGCTAGGCGGCATCTTAAAGCGCGTGGATTGGCGAGTAAAATGTACTATTAAACTTCTATGATAGGGCAATCAGAGACCCGATTAGATCATTTTATATTTTGTTTAATATAAGAATTCAGGGACATTCTATCACATTTGTTCAATTTACGTCGCTCCTATTACAGATAGCGTGTTGAACTATGCGGCATCTCAAAGCGCATGAAATGGCGAGTAAAATGCACTATTATATTTCTAGGGTAGGGCAAACAGTACCCGATTTGATCATTTTATATTATGGTTAATTTAAGAATTCAGGAATGTTCTATCACATTTGTTCAATTTACGTCGCTCCTATTTCAGATAGCGTACTAGGCTAGGCGGCACCTCAAAGCGCATGAAATGGCGAGTAAAATGCACTATTAAACTTCTAGGGTAAGGCAAACAGAGACCCGATTAGATCATTTTATATTACGGTGAATATAATATTTCAGCGTAATTCTATCACATTTGTTCAACTTACGTCGCTCCTATTTCAGATAGCGTACTGGGCTAGGCGGCAACTTAAAGCGCGTGGAATGGCGAGTAAAATGCACTATTAAACTTCTATGACAGGGGAATCAGAGACCCGATTAGATCATTTTATATTATGTTTAATTTAAGAATTCAGCAATGTTCTATCACATTTGTTCAATTTACGTCGCTCCTATTTCAGATGGCGTACTGGGATAGGCGGCATCTTAAAGCGCTTGGAATGGCGAGTAAAATGCACTATTAAACTTCTATGATAGGGGAATCAGAGACCCGATTAGATCATTTTATATTTTGGTTAATATTAGTGTTCTGCGAAATTCTTTCACATTTATTCAATTACGTCGCTCCTACTTCAGACAGCGAATTGGGCTAAGCGGCATCTCAAAGCGCATGAAATGACGAGTGAAATGCACTATTAAACTTCTAGGGTATTGCGAATAGAGACCCGATTAGATCATTTTACATTAAGGTTTATATAAGAATTCAGCGAAATCCTATCACATTTGTTCAATTTAAGTCGCTGATATTTCAGATAGCGTATTGGGCTAAGCGGCATCTCAAAGCGCAAGAAATGGCGAGTAAAATGCACTATTAAACGTCTAGGGTAAGGCAAACAGAGACCCGATTAGATCATTTGATATTACGGTTTATATAAGAATTCTGCGTAATTCTGTCACATTTGTTCAACTTACGTCGCTACTATTTCAGATAGCGTCCTGTGCTAGGCGGCATCTTAAAGCGCGTGGATTGGCGAGTAAAATGTACTATTAAACTTCTATGATAGGGCAATCAGAGACCCGATTAGATCATTTTATATTTTGTTTAATATAAGAATTCAGGGACATTCTATCACATTTGTTCAATTTACGTCGCTCCTATTACAGATAGCGTGTTGAACTATGCGGCATCTCAAAGCGCATGAAATGGCGAGTAAAATGCACTATTATATTTCTAGGGTAGGGCAAACAGTACCCGATTTGATCATTTTATATTATGGTTAATTTAAGAATTCAGGAATGTTCTATCACATTTGTTCAATTTACGTCGCTCCTATTTCAGATAGCGTACTAGGCTAGGCGGCACCTCAAAGCGCATGAAATGGCGAGTAAAATGCACTATTAAGCTGCTAGGGTAGGGCAAACAGAGACCCGATTAGTTCATTTTATATTATGCTTAATTTAAGAATTCAGCCAAATTCTAGCACATTTGTTCAACTTACGCCGCTCCTATTTCAGATAGCGGATTGGCCTATGCGGCATCGCAAAGCGCATGAAATGTCGAGTAAAATGCACTATTAAACTTCTAGGGTAGGGCAAACAGAGACCCGATTAGATCATTTTATGTTATGGTTAATTTAAGAATTCAGCAAAATTCTATCGCATTTGTTCAATTTACGTCGATCCTGTTTCAGATAGCGTACTGGGCTAGCCGGCATCTTAAAGCGCGTGGAATGACGAGTGAGATGCACTATTAAACTTCTAGGGTAGGGCAAACAGAGACCAGATTAGATCATTTTATATTATGGTTAATTTAAGAATTCAGCGAAATTCTATCACATTTGTTCAATTTACGTCGCTCCTATTTCAGATAGCGTATTGGGCTAAGCGGCACCTCAAAGCTTATGAAATGGAGAGTAAAATGCACTATTAAACTTGTAGGGTAGGGCAAACAGAGACCAGATTAGATCATTTTATATTATGGTTAATTTAAGAATTCAGCGAAATTCTATCACATTTGTTCAATTTACGTCGCTCCTATTTCAGATAGCGTATTGGGCTAAACGGCACCTCAAAGCGCATGAAATGGCGAGTAAAATGCACTATTAAACTTCTAGGGTACGGTAAACAGAGACCCGATTAGATCATTTTATATTATGGTTAATTTAAGAATTCAGCGAAATTCTATCACATTTGTGCAATTTACGTCGCTCCTATTTCAGATAGCGTACCGGGCTAGGCGGCATCTTAAAGCGCGTGGAATGGCGAGTATAACGCACTATTAACCTTCTATGATGTGGCAATCAGAGACCAGATTAGATCATTTTGTATTACGGTTAATACAAGAATTCAGCGTAATTCTATCACATTTGTTAAATTTACGTCGCTCCTATTTCAGATAGCGTACTGGGCTAGCCGGCATCTTAAAGCGCGTGGAATGACGAGTGAGATGCACTATTAAACTTCTAGGGTAGGGCAAACAGAGACCAGATTAGATCATTTTATATTATGTCTAATTTAAGAATTCAGCGAAATTCTATCACATTTGTTCAATTTACGTCGCTCCTATTTCAGATAGCGTATTGGGCTAAGCGGCACCTCAAAGCGCATGAAATGGCGAGTAAAATGCACTATTAAACTTGTAGGGTAGGGCAAACAGAGACCAGATTAGGTCATTTTATATTATGGTTAATTTAAGAATTCAGCGAAATTCTATCACATTTATTCAACTTACGTTGCTCCTATTTCAGATAGCGTACTGGGCTAGACGGCATCTTAAAGCGCGTTGAATGGCGAATAAAATGCACTATTATACTTCTATGATAGGGCAATCAGACACCCGATTAGGTCATTTTTTATTTTGTTTAATATAAGATTTCAGGGAAATTCTATCACATTTGTTCAATTTACGTCGCTCCTATTCCAGATAGCGTATTGGGCTAAGCGGCATCTCAAAGCGCATGAAATTGCGAATAAAATGCACTATTAAACTTCTAGGCTACGACGAACAGAGACCCGATTAGATCATTTTACATTATGGTTAATGAAAGAATTCAGCGAAATTCTATCACATTTGTTCAATTTACGTCGCTCCTCTTCCAGATAGCGTATCGGGATAAGCGGCATCTCAATGCGCATGAAATGGCGAGTAAAATGCACTGTTAAACATCTAGGATAAGGCAAACAGAGACCCGATTAGATCATTTTATATTACGGTTAATATAAGAATTCAGCATAATTCTATCACATTTGTTCAACTTACGCCGCTCCTATTTCAGATAGCGGATTGGCCTAAGCGGCATCGCAAAGCGCATGAAATGTCGAGTAAAATGCACTATTAAACTTCTAGGGTAGGGCAAACAGAGACCCGATTAGATCATTTTATATTATGGTTAATTTAAGAATTCGGGAATGTTCTATCACATTTGTTCAATTTACGTCGCTCCTATTTCAGATAGCGTACTAGGCTAGGCGGCATCTAAAAGCGCATGAAATGGCGAGTAAAATGCACTATTAAACTTCTAGGGTAAGGCAAACAGAGACCCGATTAGATCATTTTATATTTTGGTTAATATATGAATTCAGGGAAATTCTATCACATTTGTTCAATTTACGTCGCTCCTATTTCAGATAGCGTGTTGAACTAAGCGGCATCTCAAAGCGCATGAAATGGCGAGTAAAATGCACTATTATACTTCTAGGGTAGGGCAAACAGAGACCCGATTTGATCATTTTATATTATGGTTAATTTAAGAATTCAGGAATGTTCTATCACATTTGTTCAATTTACGTCGCTCCCATTTCAGATAGCGTACTAGGCTAGGCGGCATCTCAAAGCGCATGAAATGGCGAGTAAAATGCACTATTATACTTCTAGGGTAGGGCAAACAGAGACCCGATTTGATCATTTTATATTATGGTTAATTTAAGAATTCAGGAATGTTCTATCACATTTGTTCAATTTACGTCGCTCCAATTTCAGATAGCGTACTAGGCTAGGCGGCATCTCAAAGCGCATGAAACGGCGAGTAAAATGCACTATTAAACTTCTAGGGAAAGGCCAACAGAGACCCGATTAGATCATTTCATATTACGGTGAATATAATATTTCAGCGTAATTCTATCGCATTTGTTCAACTTACGTCGCTCCTATTTCAGATAGCGTACTGGGATAGGCGGCATCTTAAAGCGCGTGGAATGGCGAGTAAAATGCACTATTACACTTCTATGATAGGGGAATCAGAGACCCGATTAGATCATTTTATATTTTGGTTAATATAAGAATTCAGCGAAATTCTATCACATTTGTTCAATTTACGTCGCTCCTATTTCAGATAGCGTATTGGGCTAAGCGGCATCTCAAAGCGCATGAAATGGGGAATAAAATGCACTATTAAACTTCTAGGCTACGGCTAACAGAGACCCGATTAGATCATTTTACATTATGGTTAATGAAAGAATTCAGCGAAATTCTATCACATTTGTTCAATTTACGTCGCTCCTATTTCAGATAGCGTATTGGGATAAGCGGCATCTCAATGCCCATGAAATGGCGAGTAAAATGCACTATTAAACTTCTATGATAGGGCAAACAGAGACCCGATTAGATCATTTTATATTTTGGTTAATATAAGGATTCAGCGAAATTCTATCACATTTGTCCAACTTACGTCGCTCCTATTTCAGATAGCGTACTGGGCTAAGCGGCATCTCAAAGCGCATGAAACGACGAGTGAAATGCACTATTAAACTTCTAGGCTACGGCGAACAGAGACCCGATTAGATCATTTTACATTATGGTTAATAAAAGAATTCAGCGAAATTCTATCACATTTGTTCAATTTACATCGCTCCTATTTCAGATAGCGTACTGGGCTAAGCGGCATCTCAAGGCGCATGAAACGACGAGTGAAATGCACTATTAAACTTCTAGGCTACGGCGAACAGAGACCCGATTAGATCATTTTACATTATGGTTAATAAAAGAATTCAGCAACAGTCTATCACATTTGTTCAATTTACGTCGCTCCTATTTCAGATAGCGTACTGGGCTAGGCGGCACCTTAAAGCGCGTGGAATGGCGAGTAAAATGCACTATTAAGCTTCTATGATAGGGGAATCAGAGACCCGAAGAGATCGTATTATATTATGGTTAATATAAGAATTCTGAGTAATTCTGTCACGTTTGTTCAATTTACGTAGCTCCAATTTCAGATAGCGTATTGGGCTAGGTGTCACCTTAAAGCGCATGAAATGCCGAGTAAAATGCACTACTAAACTTCTCGGATAGGGCAATCAGAGACCCGATTAGGTCATCTTATATTATGGTTAATATAAGAATTCAGTGAAATTTTATCACATTTGTTGAATTTACGTCGCCCCTATTTCAGATAGCGTCCTGTGCTAGGCGGCATCTTAAAGCGCGTGGAATGGCGGGTAAAATGTACTATTAAACTTCTATGATAGGGCAATCGGAGACCCGATTAGATCATTTTATATTTTGTTTTATATAAGAATTCAGGGACATTCTATCACATTTGTTCAATTTACGTCGCTCCTATTTCAGATAGCGTGTTGAACTAAGCGGCATCTCAAAGCGCATGAAATGGCGAGTAAAATGCACTATTATACTTCTAGGGTAGGGCAAACAGAGACCCGATTTGATCATTTTATATTATGGTTAATTTAAGAATTCAGGAATGTTCTATCACATTTGTTCAATTTACGTCGCTCCTATTTCAGATAGCGTACTAGGCTAGGCGGAATCTCAAAGCGCATGAAATGGCGAGTAAAACGCACTATTAAACTTCTAGGGTAAGGCAAACAGAGACCCGATTAGATCATTTTATATTACGGTGAATATAATATTTCAGCGTAATTCTATCACATTTGTTCAACTTACGTCGCTCCTATTTCAGATAGCGTACTGGGCTAGGCGGCAACTTAAAGCGCGTGGAATGGCGAGTAAAATGCACTATTAAACTTCTATGATAGGGGAATCAGAGACCCGATTAGATCATTTTATATTATGTTTAATTTAAGAATTCAGCAATGTTCTATCACATTTGTTCAATTTACGTCGCTCCTATTTCAGATGGCGTACTGGGATAGGCGGCATCTTAAAGCGCTTGGAATGGCGAGTAAAATGCACTATTAAACTTCTATGATAGGGCAATCAGAGACCCGATTAGATCATTTTATATTTTGGTTAATATTAGTGTTCTGCGAAATTCTTTCACATTTATTCAATTTACGTCGCTCCTACTTCAGACAGCGAATTGGGCTAAGCGGCATCTCAAAGCGCATGAAATGACGAGTGAAATGCACTATTAAACTTCTAGGGTATTGCGAATAGAGACCCGATTAGATCATTTTACATTAAGGTTTATATAAGAATTCAGCGAAATCCTATCACATTTGTTCAATTTAAGTCGCTGATATTTCAGATAGCGTATTGGGCTAAGCGGCATCTCAAAGCGCAAGAAATGGCGAGTAAAATGCACTATTAAACTTCTAGGGTAAGGCAAACAGAGACCCGATTAGATCATTTTATATTACGGTTTATATAAGAATTCTGCGTAATTCTGTCACATTTGTTCAACTTACGTCGCTACTATTTCAGATAGCGTCCTGTGCTAGGCGGCCTCTTAAAGCGCGTGGATTGGCGAGTAAAATGTACTATTAAACTTCTATGATAGGGCAATCAGAGACCCGATTAGATCATTTTATATTTTGTTTAATATAAGAATTCAGGGACATTCTATCACATTTGTTCAATTTACGTCGCTCCTATTACAGATAGCGTGTTGAACTATGCGGCATCTCAAAGCGCATGAAATGGCGAGTAAAATGCACTATTATACTTCTAGGGTAGGGCAAACAGTACCCGATTTGATCATTTTATATTATGGTTAATTTAAGAATTCAGGAATGTTCTATCACATTTGTTCAATTTACGTCGCTCCTATTTCAGATAGCGTACTAGGCTAGGCGGCACCTCAAAGCGCATGAAATGGCGAGTAAAATGCACTATTAAACTTCTAGGGTAAGGCAAACAGACACCCGATTAGATCATTTTATATTACGGTGAATATAATATTTCAGCGTAATTCTATCACATTTGTTCAACTTACGTCGCTCCTATTTCAGATAGCGTACTGGGCTAGGCGGCAACTTAAAGCGCGTCGAATGTCGAGTAAAATGCACTATTAAACTTCTATGATAGGGGAATCAGAGACCCGATTAGATCATTTCATATTATGGTTAATTTAAGAATTCAGCAATGTTCTATCACATTTGTTCAATTTACGTCGCTCCTATTTCAGATGGCGTACTGGGCTAGGCGGCATCTCAATGCGCATGAAATGGCGAGAAAATGCACTATTAAACTTCTATGGAAGGGCAAACGGAGACCCGATTAGATCATTTTATATTATGGTTAATGTAAGAATTCAGCAAAATTCTATCCCATTTGTTCAATTTACGTCGTTCCTATTTCGGATAGCCTACTGGGCTTGGCGGCATCTTAAAGCGCGTGGAATGGCGAGTATAACGCACTATTAACCTTCTATGATAGGGCAATCAGAGACCAGATTGGATCATTTTATATTTTGGTTAATATAAGTGTTCAGCGAATTTCTATCACATTTATTCAATTTACGTCGCTCCTATTTCAGATAGCGAATTGGGCTAAGCGGCATCTCAAAGCGCATGAAATGACGAGAGAAATGCACTATTAAGCTTCTAGGGTATTGCGAACAGAGACCCGATTAGATCATTTTACATTAAGGTTATTATAAGAATTCAGGGAAATTCTATCACATTTGTTCAATTTACGTCGCTCCTATTTCAGATAGCGTATTCGGCTAAGCGGCACCTCAAAGCGCATGAAATGGCGAGTAAAATGCACGATTAAACTTCTAGGGTATTGCGAACAGAGACCCGATTAGATCATTTTACATTAAGGTTAATATAAGAATGCAGCGAAATCCTATCACATTTGCTAAATTTACGTCGCTCCTATTTCAGATAGCGTATTGGTCTAAGCGGCATCTCAAAGCGCATGAAATGGGGAGTAAAATGCACTATTATACTTCTAGGGTAGGGCAAACAGTACCCGACTTGATCATTTTATATTATGGTTAATTTAAGAATTCAGGAATGTTCTATCACATTTGTTCAATTTACGTCGCTCTTATTTCAGATAGCGTACTGGGCTTGTCGGCATCTTAAAGCGCGTGGAATGGCGAGTAAAATGCATTATTTAACTTCTATGATAGGGCAATCAGAGACCCGATTAGATCATTTTATATTTTGGTTAATACAAGAATTCAGCGAAATACTATCACATTTGTTCAATTTACGTCGCTCCTATTTCAGATAGCATATTGGGCTAAGCGGCATCTCAAAGCGCATGAAATGGCGAGTAAAATGCACTATTAAACTTCTAGGGTAGGGCAAACAGAGACCCGATTAGATCATTTTATATGATGGTTAATTTAAGAATTCAGCAAAATTCTATCACATTTGTACAATTTACGTCGCTCCTATTCCAGATAGCGAATTGGACTAAGCGGCATCTCAAAGCGCATGAAATGTCGAGTAAAATGCACTATTAAACTACTATGATAGGGCAAACAGAGACCCGATTAGATCATTTTATATTTTGGTTAATATAAGGATTCAGCGAAATTCTATCACATTTGTCCAACTTACGTCGCTCCTATTTCAGATAGCGTACTGGGCTAAGCGGCATCTCAAAGCGCATGAAACGACGAGTGAAATGCACTATTAAACTTCTAGGCTACGGCGAACAGAGACCCGATTAGATCATTTTACATTATGGTTAATAAAAGAATTCAGCGAAATTCTATCACATTTGTTCAATTTACATCGCTCCTATTTCAGATAGCGTACTGGGCTAAGCGGCATCTCAAGGCGCATGAAACGACGAGTGAAATGCACTATTAAACTTCTAGGCTACGGCGAACAGAGACCCGATTAGATCATTTTACATTATGGTTAATAAAAGAATTCAGCAACAGTCTATCACATTTGTTCAATTTACGTCGCTCCTATTTCAGATAGCGTACTGGGCTAGGCGGCACCTTAAAGCGCGTGGAATGGCGAGTAAAATGCACTATTAAGCTTCTATGATAGGGGAATCAGAGACCCGAAGAGATCGTATTATATTATGGTTAATATAAGAATTCTGAGTAATTCTGTCACGTTTGTTCAATTTACGTAGCTCCAATTTCAGATAGCGTATTGGGCTAGGTGTCACCTTAAAGCGCATGAAATGCCGAGTAAAATGCACTACTAAACTTCTCGGATAGGGCAATCAGAGACCCGATTAGGTCATCTTATATTATGGTTAATATAAGAATTCAGTGAAATTTTATCACATTTGTTGAATTTACGTCGCCCCTATTTCAGATAGCGTCCTGTGCTAGGCGGCATCTTAAAGCGCGTGGAATGGCGGGTAAAATGTACTATTATACTTCTATGATAGGGCAATCGGAGACCCGATTAGATCATTTTATATTTTGTTTAATATAAGAATTCAGGGACATTCTATCACATTTGTTCAATTTACGTCGCTCCTATTTCAGATAGCGTGTTGAACTAAGCGGCATCTCAAAGCGCATGAAATGGCGAGTAAAATGCACTATTATACTTCTAGGGTAGGGCAAACAGAGACCCGATTTGATCATTTTATATTATGGTTAATTTAAGAATTCAGGAATGTTCTATCACATTTGTTCAATTTACGTCGCTCCTATTTCAGATAGCGTACTAGGCTAGGCGGAATCTCAAAGCGCATGAAATGGCGAGTAAAATGCACTATTAAACTTCTAGGGTAAGGCAAACAGAGACCCGATTAGATCATTTTATATTACGGTGAATATAATATTTCAGCGTAATTCTATCACATTTGTTCAACTTACGTCGCTCCTATTTCAGATAGCGTACTGGGCTAGGCGGCAACTTAAAGCGCGTGGAATGGCGAGTAAAATGCACTATTAAACTTCTATGATAGGGGAATCAGAGACCCGATTAGATCATTTTATATTATGTTTAATTTAAGAATTCAGCAATGTTCTATCACATTTGTTCAATTTACGTCGCTCCTATTTCAGATGGCGTACTGGGATAGGCGGCATCTTAAAGCGCTTGGAATGGCGAGTAAAATGCACTATTAAACTTCTATGATAGGGGAATCAGAGACCCGATTAGATCATTTTATATTTTGGTTAATATTAGTGTTCTGCGAAATTCTTTCACATTTATTCAATTTACGTCGCTCCTACTTCAGACAGCGAATTGGGCTAAGCGGCATCTCAAAGCGCATGAAATGACGAGTGAAATGCACTATTAAACTTCTAGGGTATTGCGAATAGAGACCCGATTAGATCATTTTACATTAAGGTTTATATAAGAATTCAGCGAAATCCTATCACATTTGTTCAATTTAAGTCGCTGATATTTCAGATAGCGTATTGGGCTAAGCGGCATCTCAAAGCGCAAGAAATGGCGAGTAAAATGCACTATTAAACGTCTAGGGTAAGGCAAACAGAGACCCGATTAGATCATTTGATATTACGGTTTATATAAGAATTCTGCGTAATTCTGTCATATTTGTTCAACTTACGTCGCTACTATTTCAGATAGCGTCCTGTGCTAGGCGGCATCTTAAAGCGCGTGGATTGGCGAGTAAAATGTACTATTAAACTTCTATGATAGGGCAATCAGAGACCCGATTAGATCATTTTATATTTTGTTTAATATAAGAATTCAGGGACATTCTATCACATTTGTTCAATTTACGTCGCTCCTATTACAGATAGCGTGTTGAACTATGCGGCATCTCAAAGCGCATGAAATGGCGAGTAAAATGCACTATTATATTTCTAGGGTAGGGCAAACAGTACCCGATTTGATCATTTTATATTATGGTTAATTTAAGAATTCAGGAATGTTCTATCACATTTGTTCAATTTACGTCGCTCCTATTTCAGATAGCGTACTAGGCTAGGCGGCATCTCAAAGCGCATGAAATGGCGAGTAAAATGCACTATTAAACTTCTAGGGTAAGGCAAACAGAGACCCGATTAGATCATTTTATATTACGGTGAATATAATATTTCAGCGTAATTCTATCACATTTGTTCAACTTACGTCGCTCCTATTTCAGATAGCGTACTGGGCTAGGCGGCAACTTAAAGCGCGTCGAATGTCGAGTAAAATGCACTATTAAACTTCTATGATAGGGGAATCAGAGACCCGATTAGATCATTTTATATTATGGTTAATTTAAGAATTCAGCAATGTTCTATCACATTTGTTCAATTTACGTCGCTCCTATTTCAGATGGCGTACTGGGCTAGGCGGCATCTCAATGCGCATGAAATGGCGAGAAAATGCACTATTAAACTTCTATGGAAGGGCAAACGGAGACCCGATTAGATCATTTTATATTATGGTTAATTTAAGAATTCAGCAAAATTCTATCCCATTTGTTCAATTTACGTCGTTCCTATTTCGGATAGCCTACTGGGCTAGGCGGCATCTTAAAGCGCGTGGAATGGCGAGTATAACGCACTATTAACCTTCTATGATAGGGCAATCAGAGACCAGATTGGATCATTTTATATTTTGGTTAATATAAGTGTTCAGCGAATTTCTATCACATTTATTCAATTTACGTCGCTCCTATTTCAGATAGCGAATTGGGCTAAGCGGCATCTCAAAGCGCATGAAATGACGAGAGAAATGCACTATTAAGCTTCTAGGGTATTGCGAACAGAGACCCGATTAGATCATTTTACATTGAGGTTATTATAAGAATTCAGGGAAATTCTATCACATTTGTTCAATTTACGTCGCTCCTATTTCAGATAGCGTATTCGGCTAAGCGGCACCTCAAAGCGCATGAAATGGCGAGTAAAATGCACGATTAAACTTCTAGGGTATTGCGAACAGAGACCCGATTAGATCATTTTACATTAAGGTTAATATAAGAATGCAGCGAAATCCTATCACATTTGCTAAATTTACGTCGCTCCTATTTCAGATAGCGTATTGGTCTAAGCGGCATCTCAAAGCACATGAAATGGCGAGTAAAATGCACTATTATACTTCTAGGGTAGGGCAAACAGTACCCGACTTGATCATTTTATATTATGGTTAATTTAAGAATTCAGGAATGTTCTATCACATTTGTTCAATTTACGTCGCTCCTATTTCAGATAGCGTACTAGGCTAGGCGGCATCTCAAAGCGCATGAAATGGCGAGTAAAATGCACTATTAAACTTCTAGGGTAAGGCAAACAGAGACCCGATTAGATCATTTTATATTACGGTGAATATAATATTTCAGCGTAATTCTATCACATTTGTTCAACTTACGTCGCTCCTATTTCAGATAGCGTACTGGGCTTGTCGGCATCTTAAAGCGCGTGGAATGGCGAGTAAAATGCACTATTTAACTTCTATGATAGGGCAATCAGAGACCCGATGAGATCATTTTATATTTTGGTTAATACAAGAATTCAGCGAAATACTATCACATTTGTTCAATTTACGTCGCTCCTATTTCAGATAGCGTATTGGGCTAAGCGGCACCTCAAAGCGCATGAAATGGCAAGTAAAATGCACTATTAAACTTCTAGGGTACTGTAAACAGAGACCCGACTAGATCATTTTACATTATGGTTAATTTAAGAATTCAGCGAAATTCAATCACATTTGTGCAATTTACGTCGCTCCTATTTCAGATAGCGTACTGGGCTTGTCGGCACTTAAAGCGCGTGGAATGGCGAATAAAATGCACTGTTCAACTTCTATGATAGGGCAATCAGAGACCAGATTACATCATTTTATATTACGGTTAATATATGAATTCAGCGTAATTCTATCACATTTGTTAAATTTACGTCGCTCCTATTTCACATAGCGTACTGGGCTAGGCGGCATCTTAAAGCGCGTGGAATTGCGAGTAAAATGCACTATTAAACTTCTATGATAGGGCAATCAGAGACCCGATTAGATCATTTTATATTTTGGTTAATACAAGAATTCAGCGAAATACTATCACATTTGTTCAATTTACGTCGCTCCTATTTCAGATAGCATATTGGGCTAAGCGGCATCTCAAAGCGCATGAAATGGCGAGTAAAATGCACTATTAAACTTCTAGGGTAGGGCAAACAGAGGCCCGATTAGATCATTTTATATGATGGTTAATTTAAGAATTCAGCAAAATTCTATCACATTTGTACAATTTACGTCGCTCCTATTCCAGATAGCGAATTGGACTAAGCGGCATCTCAAAGCGCATGAAATGTCGAGTAAAATGCACTATTAAACTTCTATGATAGGGCAAACAGAGACCCGATTAGATCATTTTATATTTTGGTTAATATAAGGATTCAGCGAAATTCTATCACATTTGTCCAACTTACGTCGCTCCTATTTCAGATAGCGTACTGGGCTAAGCGGCATCTCAAAGCGCATGAAACGACGAGTGAAATGCACTATTAAACTTCTAGGCTACGGCGAACAGAGACCCGATTAGATCATTTTACATTATGGTTAATAAAAGAATTCAGCGAAATTCTATCACATTTGTTCAATTTACATCGCTCCTATTTCAGATAGCGTACTGGGCTAAGCGGCATCTCAAGGCGCATGAAACGACGAGTGAAATGCACTATTAAACTTCTAGGCTACGGCGAACAGAGACCCGATTAGATCATTTTACATTATGGCTAATAAAAGAATTCAGCGAAATTTCATCTCATTTGTTCAATTTACGTCTCTCCTATTTCAGATAGCCTACTGGGCTAGGCGGCATCTTAAAGCGCGTGGAATGGCGAGTAAAATGCACTATTAAACGTCTATGATAGGGCAATCAGAGGCCTGATTAGATCATTTTATATTTTGGTTAATATAAGAATTCAGCGAAATTCTATCACATTTGTTCAATTTACGTCGCTCCTATTTCAGATAGCGTATTGGGCTAAGCGGCATCTCAAAGCGCATGAAATGACGAGTGAAATGCACTATTAAACTTCTAGGGTATTGCGAATAGAGACCCGATTAGATCATTTTACATTAAGGTGAATATAAGAATTCAGCGAAATCCTATCACATTTGTTCAATTTACGTCGCTCCTATTTCAGATAGCCTACTGGGCTAGGCGGCACCTTAAAGCGCATGAAATGACGAGTAAAATGGACTATTAAACTTCTATGGTAGGGCAATCAGAGACCCGAATTGATCGTATTATATTACGTTTATTATAAGAATTCCGCGTAATTCTATCACATTTGTTCAATTTATGTCGCCCCTATTTCAGATGGCGTATTGGGCTAGGTGGCATCTTAAAGCGCATGAAATTTCGAGTAAAATGCACTATTAAACTTCTGTGATAGGGCAATCAGAGACCCGATTAGATCATCTTATATTATGATTAATATAACAACTCTGTGTATTTCTATTACACTTGTTCAATTTACGACGCTCCTATTTCAGATAGCGTATTGGGCTGTGCGGCATCTTAAAACGCATGAAATGTCGAGTAAAATGCACTACTAAACATCTCGGATAGGTCAACCAGAGACACGATTAGATCATTTTAAATTATGGTTAGTATAAGAATTCAGCGAAATTCTATCACATTTGTTCAATTTACGTCGCTCCTATTTCTGGTAGCGTATCGGGATAAGCGGCACCTTAAAGCACATGAAATGCCGAGCAAAATGGACTACTAAACTTCTATGATAGGGCAATCAGAGACCTGATTAGATCATTCTATATTATGGTTCATATACGAATTCTGCCTAATTCTATCACATTTGTTCAATTTATGTTGCTCCTATTTCAGACAGCGTATTGGTCTGGGCGGCACCTTAAAGCGCATGAAATGACCAATAAAATGCACAATTAAGCTTCTATGATAAGGCAATCAGAGACCCGATTAGATCACTTTATATTATGGTTAATATAAGGATTCTGGGTAATTCTATCACCTTTGTTCAATTTACGTAGCTCCTACTTCTGACAGCGTATTGGGCTAAGCGGCATATTAAAGCGCATGAAATGTCGAGTAAAATGCACTATTAAACTTCTATGATAGGGCAATCAGAGACCCGATTAGATCATTTTATATTATGGTTAACATAAGAATTCTGCGTAATTGTATCACATTTGTTCAATTTACGTCGCTCCTAATTCAGATAGCGTATTGGTCTAAGCGGCATCTTAAAGCGCATGAAATGTCGAGTAATATGCACTACTAAACTGCTAGGGTAGGGCAATCAGAGTCCCGATTAGATCATCTTATATTATTGATAATTTAAGAATTCATCGTAACTCTATCCCATTTGTCCAACTCACGTAGTTCCTATACCAGATATCGTATTGAGCTAGGCGATATCTTAAAGCGCATGAAATGGCGAATAAAATGCACTACTATCCTTCTCGGATAGGGCAATCAGAGACCCGTTTAGGTCATCTTATATTATGGTTAATATAAGAATTCAGCAAAATTTTATCACATTTGTTCAATTTACGTCGCCCCTATTTCAGATAGCGTATTGGGCTAGGTGGCATCTTAAAGCGCATGACATGTCGAGTAAAATGCACTACTAAACTTCTCGGATAGGGCAATCAGAGACCCGATTAGATCATCTTATATTATGGTTAATATTATAATTCAGCGTAATTGAACCACATTTACTCAATTTACGTCACTCCTATTTCAGATAGCGTATTGGCCTAAGCAGAATCTTAATGGGCATGAAATGACGATTAAGAGGCACTACTAAGCTTCTATGATAGGGTAATCAGAGGCCCCATTAGATCATTTTATATTATGATTAATTTAAGAATTCAGCGTAATTCTACCACATTTGTTCAATTTACATGGCCACTATTTCAGATAGCGTATTGGGCTAGCCGGCATCTTATAGCGCGAGGAACGACGACTAAAATGCACTACTAACCTTCTATGATAGGGCAATCAGAGTCCCGAATAGATCGTAGTATATTATGGTTAATATAAGAATTCTGCGTAATTCTATCACATTTGTTCAATTTATGTCGCTCTTATTTCAGATAGCGTATTGGGCTATGTGGCATCTTAAAGCGCATGGAATGACGAGTAAAATGCACTATTAAACTTCTAGGGTAGGGCAAACAGAGACCCGATTAGTTCATTTTATGTTATGGTTAATTTAAGGATTCAGCGAAATACTATCACATTTGTTCAATTTACGTCGCTCCTATATCAGATAGCGCAGTGGGCTAGGCGGCATCTTAAAGCGCGTGGAATGGCGAGTAAAATGCACTATTAAACGTCTATGATAGGGCAATCAGAGGCCTGATTAGATCATTTTATATTTTGGTTAATATAAGAATTCAGCGAAATTCTATCACATTTGTTCAATTTACGTCGCTCCTATTTCAGATAGCGAATTGGGCTAAGCGGCATCTCAAAGCGCATGAAATGACGAGTGAAATGCACTATTAAACTTCTAGGGTATTGCGAATAGAGACCCGAATAGATCATTTTACGTTAAGGTTAATATAAGAATTCAGCGAAATCCTATCACATTTGCTAAATTTACGTCGCTCCTATTTCAGATAGCGTATTGGGCTTAGCGGCATCTCAATGCGCATGAAATGGCGAGTAAAATGCACTATTAAACTTCTAGGGTAGGTTAACAGAGACCCGATTAGATCATTTTATATTATGGTTAATTTAAGAATTCAGCGAAATTCTATCACATTTGTTCAATTTACGTCGCCCCTATTTCAGATAGCGAATTGGGCTAAGCGGCATCTCAAAGCGCATGAAATGACGAGTGAAATGCACTATAAAACTTCTAGGGTATTGCGAATAGAGACCCGATTAGATCATTTTACATTAAGGTTAATATAAGAATTCAGCGAAATTCTATCACATTTGTTCAATTTACGTCGCCCCTATTTCAGATAGCGAATTGGGCTAAGCGGCATCTCAAAGCGCATGAAATGACGAGTGAAATGCACTATTAAACTTCTAGGGTATTGCGAATAGAGACCCGATTAGATCATTTTACATTAAGGTTAATATAAGAATTCAGCGAAATCCTATCACATTTGTTCAATTTACGTCGCTGATATTTCAGATAGCGTATTGAGCAAAGCGGCATCACAAAGCGCACGAAATGACGAGAAAATGCAGTATTAAACTTCTAGGGTAGGGCGAACAGAGACACGATTAGATCATTTTACATTAAGGTTAATATAATAATTCAGGGAAATTCTATCACATTTGTTCAATTTACGTCGCTCCTATTTCAGATAGCGTATTGGGCTATGCGGCCTCTCAAAGCGCATGAAATGACGAGTAAAATGCATTATTAAACTTCTAGGGTAGGGCAAACAGAGACCCGTCTAGATCATTTTATATTATGGTTAATTTAAGAATTCTGCGAAATTCTATCTCATTTGTTCAATTTACGTCGCTCCTATGTCAGATAGCCTACTGGGCTAGGCGGCATCTTAAAGCGCGTGGAATGGCGAGTATAACGCACTATTAACCTTCTATGATAGGGCAATCAGGGACCAGACTAAATCATTTTATATTTTGGTTAATATAAGTGTTCAGCGAAATTCTATCACATTTATTCAATTTACGTCGCTCCTATTTCAGATAGCGCATTGGGCTGAGCGGCATCTCAAAGCGCATGAATTGACGAGTGAAATGCACTATTAAACTTCTAGGGTATTGCGAATAGAGACCTGATTAGATCATTTTACATTAAGGTTAATGTAAGAATTCAGCGAAATCCTATCACATTTGCTAAGCTTACGTCGCTCCTATTTCAGATAGCGTATTGGGCTAAGTGGCATCTCAAAGCGCATGAAATGGCGAGTAAAATGCACTATTAAACTTCAGGGTAGGGTTAACAGAGACTCGATTAGATCATTTTACATTATGGTTAATAAAAGAATTCAGGGAAATCCTATCACATTTGTTCAATTTATGTCGCTCCTATTTCGGATAGCGTATTGGGCTAAGCGGCATCTCAAAGCGCATTAAATGGAGAGTAAAATGCACTATTAAACTTCTAGGGTAAGGCAAACAGAGACCCGATTAGATCATTTAATATTACGGTTAATATAAGAATTCAGCGTAATTCTATCACATTTGTCCAACTTACGTCGCTCCTATTTCAGATACCGTACTGGGCTAGGCGGCATCTTAAAGCGCGTGGAAGGGCGAGTAAAATGCACCACTAAACTTCTATGATAGGGCAATCAGAGCCCCGATTAGATCATTTTGTATTTTGTTTAATATAAGATTTCAGGGAAATTCTATCACATTTGTTCAATTTACGTCGCTCCTATTTCAGATAGCGGATTGGCCTAAGCGGCATCTCAAAGCGCATGAAATGACGAGTGAAATGCACTATTAAACTTCTAGGGTAGGGCGAACAGAGACCCGATTAGAACACCTTACATTAACGTTAATATAAGAATTCAGGGAAATTCTATCACATTTGTTCAATTTACGTGGCTCCTATTTCAGAAAGCGTGTTGGTCTAAGCGGCATCTCTACGCGCATGAAATGGCAAGTAAAATGCACTATTAAACTTCTAGGGTAAGGCAAACAGAGGCCCGATTAGATCATTTTATATTACGGTGAATATAATATTTCAGCGTAATTCTATCACATTGGTTCAACTTACGTCGCTCCTATTTCAGATAGCGTACTGGGCTAGGCGGAAACTTAAAGCGCCTGGAATGGCGAGTAAAAGGCACTATTAAACTTCTATGATAGGGCAATCAGAGTCCCGATTAGATCATTTTATATTACAGTTAATATAAGAATTCAGCGTAATTCTGTCACATTTGTTCAACTTACGTCGCTCCTATTTCAGATAGCGTACTGGGCAAGGCGGCATCTTAAAGCGCGTGGAAGGGTGAGTAAAATGCACTACTAAACTTCTATGATAGGGTAATCAGAGTCCCGATTAGTTCATTTTGTATTTTGTTTAATATAAGGATTCAGCGAAATTCTATCACATTTGTTCAATTTACGTCGCTCCTATTTCAGATAGCGTATTGGGCTAAGCGGCATCTCAAAGCTCATGAAATGGCGAATAAAATGCACTATTAAACTTCTAGGCTAGGGCGAACAGAGACCCGATTAGATCATTTTACATTATGGTTAATAAAAGAATTCAGCGAAATTCTATCACATTTGTTCGATTTACGTCGCTCCTATTTCAGATAGCGTATTGGGCTAAGCGGCATCTCAAAGCGCATGTAATGGCGAATAAAATGCACTATTAAACTTCTAGGCATGGGCGAACAGAGACCCGATTAGATCATTTTACATTATGGTTAATAAAAGAATTCAGCGAAATTCTATCACATTTGTTCAATTTACGTCGCTCCTATTTCAGATAGCGTATTGGGCTAAGCGGCATCTCAAAGCGCATGAAATGGCGAGTAAAATGCACTATTAAACTTCTAGGGTAGGGCAAACAGAGTCCCGATTAGATCATTTTATATTACGGTTAATATAAGAATTCAGCGTAATTCTGTCACATTTGTTCAACTTACTTCGCTCCTATTTCAAATAGCGTACTGGGCTATGCGGCATCGTGAAGCGCGTGGAATGGCGAGTAAAATGCACTATTAAACTTCTATGATAGGGCAATCAGAGACCCGATTAGATCATTTTATATTTTGGTTAATATAAGAATTCAGCGAAATTCTATCACCTTTGTTCAATTTACGTCGCTCCTATTTCAGATAGCATATTGGGCTAAGCGGCATCTCAAAGCGCATGAAATGACGAGTGAAATGCACTATTAAACTTCTAGGGTAGGGCGAACAGAGACCCGATTAGAACACCTTACATTAAGGTTAATATAAGAATTCAGGGAAATTCTATCACATTTGTTCAATTTACGTGGCTCCTATTTCAGAAAGCGTGTTGGGCTAAGCGGCATCTCAACGCGCATGAAATGGCAAGTAAAATGCACTATTAAACTTCTAGGGTAAGGCAAACAGAGACCCGATTAGATCATTTTATATTTCGGTGAATATAAGAATTCAGCGTAATTCTGTCACATTTGTTCAACTTACGTCGCTCCTATTTCAAATAGCGTACTGGGCTATGCGGCATCTTGAAGCGCGTGGAATGGCGAGTAAAATGCACTATTAAACTTCTATGATAGGGCAATCAGAGACCCGATTAGATCATTTTGTATTTTGTTTAATATAAGATTTCAGGGAAATTCTATCACATTTGTTCAATTTACGTCGCTCCTATTTCAGTTAGCGTACTGGGCTATGCGGCATATTGAAGCGCGTGGAATGGCGAGTAAAATGCACTATTAAACTTCTATGATAGGGCAATCAGAGACCCGATTAGATCATTTTATATTATGGTTAATTTAAGAATTCAGCAAAATTCCGTCGCATTTGTTCAATTTACGTCGCTCCTATTTCAGACAGCGTACTGGACTGGGCGGCATCTTAAAGCGCGTGGAATGGCGAGTAAAATGCACTATTCAACTTCTATGATAGGGCAATCAGAGACCCGATTAGATCATTTTATATTACGGTTAATATAAGAATTCAGCGTAATTCTATCACATTTGTTAAATTTACGTCGCTGCTATTTCAGATAGCGTGCTGGGCTAGGCGGCATCTTAAAGCGCGTGTAATTGCGAGTAAAATGCACTATTAAACTTCTAGGATAGGGCAATCAGAGACCCGATTAGATCATTTTATATTTTGGTTAATACAAGAATTCAGCGAAATACTATCACATTTGTTCAATTTACGTCGCTCCTATTTCAGATAGCGTATTGGGCTAAGCGGCACCTCAAAGCGCATGAAATGGCGAGTAAAATGCACTATGAAACTTCTAGGGTACGGTAAACAGAGACCCGGTTAGTTCATTTTATATTATGGTTAATTTAAGAATTCAGCGAAATTCTATCACACTTGTGCAATTTACGTCGCTCCTATTTCAGATAGCCTACTGGGCTAGGCGGCATCTTAAAGCGCGTGGAATGGCGAGCATAACGCACTATTAACCTTCTATGGTAGGGCAATCAGAGACCAGACTAGATCATTTTATATTTTGGTTAATATAAGTGTTCAGCGAAATTCTATCACATTTATTCAATTTACGTCGCTCCTATTTCAGATAGCGCATTGGGCTGAGCGGCATCTCAAAGCGCATGAAATGACGAGTGAAATGCACTATTAAACTTCTAGGGTATTGCGAATAGAGACCTGATTGGATCATTTTACATTAAGGTTAATGTAAGAATTCAGCGAAATCCTATCACATTTGCTAAATTTACGTCGCTCCTATTTCAGATAGCGTATTGGGCTATGCGGCATCTTGAAGCGCGTGGAATGGCGAGTAAAATGCACTATTTAACTTCTAGTGTAGGGCAAACAGAGACCCGATTAGATCATTTTATATTATGGTTAATTTAAGAATTCAGCAAAATTCTATCGCATTTGTTCAATTTACGTCGCTCCTGTTTCAGATAGCGTACTGGGCTAGCCGGCATCTTAAAGCGCGTAGAATGACGAGTGAAATGCACTATTAAACTTCTAGGGTAGGGCAAAGAGAGACCAGATTAGATCATTTTATATTATGGTTAATTTAAGAATTCAGCGAAATTCTATCACATTTGTTCAATTTACGTCGCTCCTGTTTCAGATAGCGTACTGGGCTAGCCGGCATCTTAAAGCGCGTGGAATGACGAGTGAAATGCACTATTAAACTTCTAGGGTAGGGCAAACAGTGACCAGATTAGATCATTTTATATTATGGTCAATTTAAGAATTCAGCGAAATTCTATCACATTTGTTGAATTTACGTCGCTCCTATTTCAGATAGCGTATTGGGCTAAGCGGCATCTCAAAGCGCATGAAATGACGAGTGAAATGCACTATTAAACTTCTAGGGTAGGGCAATCAGGGAACCGAATAGTTCGTATTATATTTTGGTTAATATAAGAATTCTGCGTAATTCTAACTCGTTTGTTCAATTTACGTAGCTCCAATTTCAGATATCGCATTGGACTAGGCGGCATCTTAAAGCGCATGAAATGTCGAGTAAAATGCACTGCTAAACTTCTCGGATAGGGCTAAGAGAGACCCGATTAGGTCATCTTATATTATGGTTAATATAAGAATTCAGCGAAATTTTATCACATTTGTTCAATTTACGCCGCCCCGATTTCAGATTGCGTATTGGGCTAGGAGGCATCTTAAGGCGCATGAAATGTCGAGTAAAATGCACAATTAAACTGCTAGGGTAGGGCAAACAGAGACCCGATTAGGTCATTTTATATTATGGTTAATTTAAGAATACAGCGAAATTCTATCACATTTGTTCAATTTACGTCGCTCCTATTTCAGATAGCGTATTGGGCTAGGTGGCATCTTAAAGCGCGTGGAATGTCGAGTAAAATGCACTATTAACCTTCTATGATAGGGCAATCAAAGACCCGAGTAGATCATTCCATATTATGGTTAATACAAAAATTCTGCGTAATTCAATCACATTTGTTCAATTTGTGTCGCTCCTATTTCAGATAGCGTAGTGGGCTAGGCGGCACCTTAAAGCGCATGAAATGACGAGTAAAATGCACTATTAAACTTCTATGATAGGGCAATCAGAGACCGAATAGATCATATTATATTATGGTTAATATAAGAATTCTGCGTAATTCTATCACGTTCGTTCAATTTACGTAGCTCCAATTTCAGATAGCGTATTGGGCTAAGTGGCATCTTAAAGCGCATGAAATGTCGAGTAAAATGCACTACTAAACTTCTCGGATAGGGCTAACAGAGGCCCGATTAGGTCATCTTATATTATGGTTAATATAAGAATTCAGCGTAATTCTATCACATTTGTTAAATTTACGTCGCCCCTATTTGAGATAGCGTATTGGGCTAGGTGGCATCTTAAAGCGCATGAAATGGCGAGTAAAATGCACTATTAAACTTCAATGATAGGGCAATCAGAGACCCGATTAGGTCATCTTATATTATGGTTAATATAAGTATTCAGCGATATTCTATCACATTTGTTCAATTTACGTCGCTCCTATCTCAGATAGCGTATTGGGCTTGGCGGCATCTTAAAGCGCGTGGAATAACGAGTAAAATGCACTACTAACCTTCTATGATAGGGCAATCAGAGACCCGATTAGATCATTTTATATTACGGTTAATATAAGAATTCAGCGAAATTCTATCACATTTGTTCAATTTACGTCGCTCCTATGTCAGATAGTGTATTGGGCTGAGCGGCACCGTAAAGCGCATGAAATGACGAGTAAAATGCACTATTAAACTTCTATGATTGGGCAATCAGAGACCCGATTAGATCATCTTATATTATGATTAATTTAAGAATTCGTCGTAACTCTATCACACTTGTTCAATTTACGTAACTCCAATTTCAGATAACATATTGGGCTAGGCGGTACCTTAAAGCGCATGGAATGTCGAGTAAAATGCACTACTTAACTTCTCGGATAGGGCAATGAGAGACCCGATTAGGTCATCTTATATTATGATTGATATAAAAATTCAGCGTAATGCTATCACAATTGTTCAATTTACATCGCTCCTATTTCAGATAGCATATTGGGCTAGGCGGTGCCTTAAAGCGCATGAAGTGACGAGTAAAATGCACTATTAAAAATCCATGATAGGGCAATCGGAGACGCGATTGGACTATTTTATATTATGGTTAATAGAAGAATTCAGCGTAATTGAACGACATTTATTCAATTTACGTAGTTCCAATTTCAGATAGCATATTGGGCGAGGTGGCATCTTAAAGCGCATGAAATGTCGAGTAAAATGCACTACTAAACTTCTCGGATAGGGCAATCAGAGATCCGATCAGGTCATCTTTTATTATGATTAATATAAGAATTCTGCGTAATTCTATCACGTTTGTTCAATTTACGTAGCTCCAATTTCAGATAGCGTATTGGGCTAGGTGGCATCTTAAAGCGCATGAAATGATGAGTAAAATGCACTATTAAACTTCTATGATAAGGCAATCAGAGACCCGAATAGATCGTATTATATTATGCTTAATATAAGAATTCTGCGTAATTCTATCACATTTGTTCAATTTATGTCGCTCCTATTTCAGATAGCGTATTCGGCTAGGCGGCACATTAAAGCGCATGAAATGACGAGTAAAATGCACTATTAAACTTCTATGATAGGGCAATAAGGGGTCCGAATTGATCGTATTATATTATGGTTAATATAAGAATTCTGCGTAATTCTATCACATTTGTTCAATTTACGTAGCCCCTATTTCAGATAGCGTATTGGGCTAGGTGGCATCATAAAGCGCATGAAATGTCGAGTGAAATGCACTATTAAACTTCTATGATAGGGCAATCAGAAACCCGATTAGATCATTTTATATTATTGTCAATATAAGAATTCAACGTAATTTTATCACATTTGATCAATTTATATCGCTCCTATTTCAGATTGCGTATTGGGCTAGGCGGCACCATAAAGCGCATGAAATGATGAGTAAAATGCACTATTAAACTTCTATGATAGGGCAATCAGAGACCCGAATAGATCGTATTATATTATGGTTAATATGAGAATTCTGCGTAATTCTATCACGTTTGTTCAATTTACGTAGCTCCAATTTCAGATAGCGTATTGGGCTAGGTGGCATCTTAAAGCGCATGAAATGATGAGTAAAATGCACTATTAAACTTCTATGATAGGGCAATCAGAGACGCGAATAGAGCGTATTATATTATGGTTAATATAAGAATTCTGCGTAATTCTATCACATTTGTTAAATTTATGTCGCTCCCATTTCAGATAGCGTATTCGGCTAGGCGGCACATTAAAGCGCATTAAATGACGAGTAAAATGCACTATTAAACTTCTATGATAGGGCAATCAGGGGCCCGAATTGATCGTATTATGTTATGGTTAATATAAGAATTCTGCGTAATTCTATCACATTTGTTCAATTTACGTCGCCCCTATTTCAGATAGCGTATTGGGCTAGGTGGCATCTTAAAGCGCATGAAATGTCGAGTAAAATGCACTACTAAACTTGTCGGATAGGGCAATCACAGACCTGATTAGGTCATCTTATATTATGGTTAATACAATAATTCAGCGAAATTTTATCACATTTGTTCAATTTACGTCGCCCCTATTTCAGATAGCGTATTGGGCTAGGTGGCATCTTAAAGAGCATGAAATGTCGAGTAAAATGCACTATTAGACTTCTCGGATAGGGCTAACAGAGGCCCGATTAGGTCATCTTATATTATGCTTAATATAAGAATTCTGCGTAATTCTATCACGTTTGTTCAATTTACGTAGCTCCAATTTCAGATAGCGTATTGGGCTGTGCGGCATCTTAAAGGGCATGAAATGATGAGTAAAATGCACTATTAAACTTCTATGATAGGGCAATCAGAGACCCGATTAGATCATTTTATATTACAGTTAATACAAGAATGCAGCGTAATTCTATCACATTTGTTCAATTTACGTCGCGCCCATTTCAGATAGCGTATTGGGCTAGGAGGCACCTTAAAGCGCATGAGATGACGAGTAAAATGCACTATTAAACTTCTATGATAGGGCAATCAGAGACCCGATTAGGTCATTTTATATTATTGTTAAAGTAAGAATTCAGCGTAATTCTATCACATTTGTTCAATTTACGTCGCTCCTATTTCAGATAGCGTATTGGCCTATGTGGCATCTTAAAGCGCATGAAATGACGAGTAAAATGCACTATTAAACTTCTATGATAGGGCAATCAGGGGCCCGAATTGATCGTATTATGTTATGGTTAATATAAGAATTCTGCGTAATTCTATCACATTTGTTGAATTTACGTCGCCCCTATTTCAGATAGCGTATTGGGCTAGGTGGCATCTTAAAGCGCATGAAATGTCGAGTAAAATGCACTACTAAACTTGTCGGATAGGGCAATCACAGACCTGATTAGGTCATCTTATATTATGGTTAATACAATAATTCAGCGAAATTTTATCACATTTGTTCAATTTACGTCGCCCCTATTTCAGATAGCGTATTGGGCTAGGTGGCATCTTAAAGAGCATGAAATGTCGAGTAAAATGCACTATTAGACTTCTCGGATAGGGCTGACAGAGGCCCGATTAGGTCATCTTATATTATGCTTAATATAAGAATTCTGCGTAATTCTATCACGTTTGTTCAATTTACGTAGCTCCAATTTCAGATAGCGTATTGGGCTGTGCGGCATCTTAAAGGGCATGAAATGATGAGTAAAATGCACTATTAAACTTCTATGATAGGGCAATCAGAGACCCGATTAGATCATTTTATATTACAGTTAATACAAGAATGCAGCGTAATTCTATCACATTTGTTCAATTTACGTCGCGCCCATTTCAGATAGCGTATTGGGCTAGGAGGCACCTTAAAGCGCATGAGATGACGAGTAAAATGCACTATTAAACTTCTATGATAGGGCAATCAGAGACCCGATTAGGTCATTTTATATTATTGTTAAAGTAAGAATTCAGCGTAATTCTATCACATTTGTTCAATTTACGTCGCTCCTATTTCAGATAGCGTATTGGCCTATGTGGCATCTTAAAGCGCATGAAATGACGAGTAAAATGCACTATTAAACTTCTATGATAGGGCAATCAGGGGCCCGAATTGATCGTATTATGTTATGGTTAATATAAGAATTCTGCGTAATTCTATCACATTTGTTGAATTTACGTCGCCCCTATTTCAGATAGCGTATTGGGCTAGGTGGCATCTTAAAGCGCATGAAATGTCGAGTAAAATGCACTACTAAACTTGTCGGATAGGGCAATCACAGACCTGATTAGGTCATCTTATATTATGGTTAATACAATAATTCAGCGAAATTTTATCACATTTGTTCAATTTACGTCGCCCCTATTTCAGATAGCGTATTGGGCTAGGTGGCATCTTAAAGAGCATGAAATGTCGAGTAAAATGCACTATTAGACTTCTCGGATAGGGCTGACAGAGGCCCGATTAGGTCATCTTATATTATGCTTAATATAAGAATTCTGCGTAATTCTATCACGTTTGTTCAATTTACGTAGCTCCAATTTCAGATAGCGTATTGGGCTGTGCGGCATCTTAAAGGGCATGAAATGATGAGTAAAATGCACTATTAAACTTCTATGATAGGGCAATCAGAGACCCGATTAGATCATTTTATATTACAGTTAATACAAGAATACAGCGTAATTCTATCACATTTGTTCAATTTACGTCGCGCCCATTTCAGATAGCGTATTGGGCTAGGAGGCACCTTAAAGCGCATGAGATGACGAGTAAAATGCACTATTAAACTTCTATGATAGGGCAATCAGAGACCCGATTAGGTCATTTTATATTATTGTTAAAGTAAGAATTCAGCGTAATTCTATCACATTTGTTCAATTTACGTCGCTCCTATTTCAGATAGCGTATTGGCCTATGTGGCATCTTAAAGCGCATGAAATGACGAGTAAAATGCACTATTAAACTTCTATGATAGGGCAATCAGGGGCCCGAATTGATCGTATTATGTTATGGTTAATATAAGAATTCTGCGTAATTCTATCACATTTGTTCAATTTACGTCGCCCCTATTTCAGATAGCGTATTGGGCTAGGTGGCATCTTAAAGCGCATGAAATGTCGAGTAAAATGCACTACTAAACTTGTCGGATAGGGCAATCACAGACCTGATTAGGTCATCTTATATTATGGTTAATACAATAATTCAGCGAAATTTTATCACATTTGTTCAATTTACGTCGCCCCTATTTCAGATAGCGTATTGGGCTAGGTGGCATCTTAAAGAGCATGAAATGTCGAGTAAAATGCACTATTAGACTTCTCGGATAGGGCTAACAGAGGCCCGATTAGGTCATCTTATATTATGCTTAATATAAGAATTCTGCGTAATTCTATCACGTTTGTTCAATTTACGTAGCTCCAATTTCAGATAGCGTATTGGGCTGTGCGGCATCTTAAAGGGCATGAAATGATGAGTAAAATGCACTATTAAACTTCTATGATAGGGCAATCAGAGACCCGATTAGATCATTTTATATTACAGTTAATACAAGAATGCAGCGTAATTCTATCACATTTGTTCAATTTACGTCGCGCCCATTTCATATAGCGTATTGGGCTAGGAGGCACCTTAAAGCGCATGAGATGACGAGTAAAATGCACTATTAAACTTCTATGATAGGGCAATCAGAGACCCGATTAGGTCATTTTATATTATTGTTAAAGTAAGAATTCAGCGTAATTCTATCACATTTGTTCAATTTACGTCGCTCCTATTTCAGATAGCGTATTGGCCTATGTGGCATCTTAAAGCGCATGAAATGACGAGTAAAATGCACTATTAAACTTCTATGATAGGGCAATCAGAGACCCGATTAGATCATTTTATATTATGGTTAATATAAGAATTCTAAGTAACTCTGTCACATTTGTTCAGTTTACGTAGCTCAAATTGCAGATAGCGGATTGGGCTAGACGGCACCTTAAAGCGCATGAAATGACGAGTAAAATGCACTATTAAACTTCTATGATAGGGCAATCAGAGACCCGAATAGATCATATTATATTATGGTTAATTTAAGAATTCCGCGTAATTCTATCACGTTTGTTCAATTTACGTAGCTCCAATTTCAGATAGCGTATTGGGCTGTGCGGCATCTTAAAGCGCATGAAATGTCGAGTGAAATGCACTATTAAACTTCTATGATAGGGCAATCAGAGACCCGAATAGATCGTATTATATTATGGTTAATATAAGAATTCTGCGTAATTCTATCACATTTGTTAAATTTATGTCGCTCCTATTTCAGATAGCGTATTCGGCTAGGCGGCACATTAAAGCGCATGAAATGACGAGTAAAATGCACTATTAAACTTCTATGATAGGGCAATCAGGGGCCCGAATTGATCGTATTATATTATGGTTAATATAAGAATTCTGCGTAATTCTATCACATTTGTTCAATTTACGTCGCCCCTATTTCAGATAGCGTATTGGGTTATATGGCATCTTAAAGCGCATGAAATGTCGAGTAAAATGCACTATTAAACTTCTATGATAGGGCACTCAGAAACCCGAATAGATCATTTTATATTATTGTCAATATAAGAATTCAACGTAATTTTATCACATTTGATCAATTTATATCGCTCCTATTTCAGATTCCGTATTGGGCTAGACGGCCCCATAAAGCGCATGAAATGATGAGTAAAGTGCACTATTAAACTTCTATGATAGGGCAATCAGAGACCCGACTAGATCGTATTATATTATGGTTAATATGAGAATTCTGCGTAATTATATCACGTTTGTACAATTTACGTAGCTCCAATTTCAGATAGCGCATTGGACTAGGCGGCATCTTAGAGCGCATGAAATATCGAGTAAAATGCACTACTAAAATTCTCGTATAGGGCAATCAGACACCTGATTAGGTCATCTTCTATTATGGTTAATATAAGAATTCAGCGAAATTTTATCACATTTGTTCTATTTACGTCGCGCCTATTTCAGATAGCGTATTGGGCTAGGCGGCACCTTAAAGCGCACGAGCTGACGAGTAAAATGCACTATATGAACTTCTATGATAGGGCAATCAGAGACCCGATTAGGTCATTTTATATGATTGTTAAAGTAAGAATTCAGCGTAGTTCTATCACATTTGTTCAATTTACGTCGCTCCTATTTCAGATAGCGTATAGGCCTAGGTGGTATCTTAAAGAGCATGAAATGACGAGTGAAATGCACTATTAAACTTCTATGATAGGGCAATCAGAAACCCGATTAGATCATTTTATATTATTGTCAATATAAGAATTCAACGTAATTTTATCACATTTGTTCAATTTATATCGTTCCTATTTCAGATTGCGTATTGGGCTAGGCGGCACCATAAAGCGCATGAAATGACGAGTAAAATGCACTATTAAACTTCTATGATAGGGCAGTCAGAGAGCCGAATAGATCGTATTATATTATGATTTATATGAGAATTCTGCGTAATTATATCACGTTTGTTCAATTTACGTTGCTCCAATTTCAGATAGCGCATTGGACTAGGCGGCATCTTAGAGCGCATGAAATATCGAGTAAAATGCACTACTAAAATTCTCGTATAGGGCAATCAGAGACCTGATTAGGTCATCTTACATTATGGTTAATATAAGAATTCAGCGTAATTCTATCACGTTTGTTCAATTTACGTAGCTCCAATTTCAGATAGCGTATTGGGCTGTGCGGCACCATAAAGCGCATGAAATGACGAGTAAAATGCACTACTAAACTTCTCGGATAGGGCTTTCAGAGATCCGATCAGGTCATCTTTTATTATGATTAATATAAGAATTCAGCGTAATTCTATCACATTTGTTCAATTTACGTCGCTCCTATTTCAGATAGCGTATTGGGATAGGCGGCGTCTTAAAGCGCATGGACTGACGAGTAAAATGCACTATTCAACTTCTATGATAGGGCAATCAGAGACCCGATTAGATCATTCTATATTATGGTTAATATAAGAATTCTGCGTAATTCTATCACATTTGTTCAATTTACGTCGCTCCTATTTCAGATAGCGTATTGGGCTCAGCGGCAGCTTAAAGCGCACGAACTGACCAGTAAAATACACTATAAAGCTGCTATGATAGAGTAATCAGAGACCCGACTAGATCATTATATATTATGGTTAATTTAAGAATTCAGCGAAACTTTATCACACTTGTTCAATTTACGTAGCTCCAACTTCAGATAGCGTATTGGGCTAGGTGGCATCTTAAAGCGCATGAAATTTCGAGTAAAATGCACTATTAAACTTCTATGATAGGGCAATCAGAGACCCGATTAGATCATTTTATATTATTGTCAATATAAGAATTCAACGTAATTTTATCACATTTGTTCAATTTATATCGTTCCTATTTCAGATTGCGTATTGGGCTAGGCGGCACCATAAAGCGCATGAAATGACGAGTAAAATGCACTATTAAACTGCTATGATAGGGCAATCAGAGACCCGATTAGGTCATTTTATATTATTGTTAAAGTAAGAATTCAGCGTAATTCTATCACATTTGTTCAATTTACGTCGCTCCTATTTCAGATAGCGTATTGGCCTAGGTGGCATCTTAAAGCGCATGAAATGACGAGTAAAATGCACTATTAAACTTCTATGATAGGGCAATCAGAGACCCGATTAGATCATTTTATATTATTGTCAATATAAGAATACAACGTAATTTTATCACATTTGTTCAATTTATATCGTTCCTATTTCAGATTGCGTATTGGGCTAGGCGGCAGGAAAAAGTGCATGAAATGACGAGTAAAATGCACTATTAAACTTCTATGATAGGGCAATCAGAGACCCGAATAGATCGTATTATATTATGATTAATATGAAAATTCTGCGTAATTATATCACGTTTGTTCAATTTACGTAGCTCCAATTTCAGATAGCGCATTGGACTAGGCGGCATCTTAGAGCGCACGAAATATCGAGTAAAATGCACTACTAAAATTCTCGTATAGGGCAATCAGAGACCTGATTAGGTCATCTTACATTATGGTTAATATGAGAATTCAGCAAAATTTTACCACATTTGTTCAATTTACGTCGCCCCTATTTCAGATAGCGTTTTGTGCTAGGTGGCATCTTAATGCGCATGACATGTCGAGTACAATGCACTATAAAACTTCTATGATAGGGCAATCAGTGACCCGAATAGATCGTATTATATTATGGTTTATATAAGAATTCTGCGTAATTCTATCAAAATTGTTCAATTTACGTAGCTCCAATTTCAGATAGCGTATTGGTCGAGGCGGCATCTTGAAGCACATGATATGTCGAGTAAAATGCACTACTAAACTTCTCGGATAGGGCAATCAGAGACACGATTAGATCATTCTATATTATGGTTAATATAAGAATTCAGCGAAATTCTATCACATTTGTTCAATTTACGTCGCTCCTATTTCAGATAGCGTACTGGGCTAAGCGACATCTTAAAGCGCATGAAATGCCGAGCAAAACGCACTATTAAACTTCTATGATAGAGCAATCAGAGACCTGATTACATCATTTTATATTATGGTTAATATAAGAATTCAGCGTCATTCTATCACATTTGTTCAATTTACGTCGCTCCTATTTCAGATAGAATATTGGGCTAAACGGCATATTAAAGCGCATGAAATGGCGAGTAAAATGAACTATAAAACTTCTATGATAGGGCAATCAGAGACCCGATTAGATCATTTTATATTATGGTTAATATAAGAATTCTGCGTAATTCTATCACTGTTGTGCAATTTACGTCGCTCCTGTTTCAGATTGCGTATTGGGCTAGGCGGAACCTTAAAGCGCATGAAATGACGACTAAAATGCGCTACTAAGCTTCTAGGATTGGGCAATCAGAGGCCCGATTAGATCATCTTATGTTATGATTAATATAAGAATTTAGCGTAATTCTATCACATTTGTTCAATTTACGTTGCCCCTATTTCAGATAGCGTATTGGGCTAGGTGGCATCTTAAAGCGCATGACATGTCGAGTAAAATGCACTAATAAACTTCTCGGATAGGGCAATCAGAGACCCGTTTAGGTCATCTTATATTATGGTTAATATAAGAATTCAGCAAAATTTTATCACATTTGTTCAATTTACGTCGCTCCTATTTCAGATAGCGTATTGAGCTAATCGGCATCTTACAGCGCATGAAATGACAAGTAAAATGCACTACTAAGCTTCTAGGATAGGGCAATCAGAGACCCGATTAGATCATCTTATATTATGGTTAATATTATAATTCAGCGTAATTGAACCACATTTACTCAATTTACGTCACTCCAATTTCAGATAGCGTATTGGCCTAAGCACAATCTTAATGGGCATGAAATGACGATTAAGAGGCACTACTAAGCTTCTATGATAGGGTAATCAGAGGCCCCATTAGATCATTTTATATTATGATTAATTTAAGAATTCAGCGTAATTCTACCACATTTGTTCAATTTACATGGCCACTATTTCAGATAGCGTATTGGGCTAGCCGGCATCTTATAGCGCGAGGAACGACGACTAAAATGCACTACTAACCTTCTATGATAGGGCAATCAGAGACCCGAATAGATCATTTCATATTATGGTTAATATAAGAATTCAGCGAAATTCTATCACATTTGTTCAATTTACGTCGCTCCAACACCAGATATCGTATTGAGCTAGGCGGCATCTTAAAGCGCCTGAAATGTCGAGTGAAATGAGCTACCAAACTTCTCGGACACGGCTAACAAAGACCGGATTAGATCATTTTATATTATGGTTAATTTAAGAATTCAGCGAAATTCTATCACATTTGTTCAATTTACGTCGCTCCTATTTCAGATAGCGTATTGGGCTAAGCGGCTTCTCAAAGCGCATGAAATGACGAGTGAAATGCACTATTAAACTTCTATGATAGGGCAATCAGAGACCTGAATAGATCGTATTATATTATGGTTAATATAACAATTCTGCGTAATTCTGTTTCGTTTGTTCAATTAACGTAGCTCCAATTTCAGATAGTGTATTGGGCTGGGCGGCATCTTAATGCGACTGAAATGTCGAGTAAAATGCACTACTAAACTTCTCGGATAGGGCAATCAGAGACCCGATTAGGTGATCTTATATTATGGTTAATATAAGAATTCAGCGAAATTCTATCACATTTGTACAATTTACGTCGCTCCTATTTCAGATAGCGTATTGGGCTAAGCGGCACCTTAAAGCGCATGAAATGGCGAGTAAAATGCACTATTAAACTTCTATGATAGGGCAACCAGAGAACCGAAAAGATCGTATTATATTATGGTTAATATAAGAATTCTGCGTAATTCTATCACATTTGCTCAATTTATGTCGCTCCTATTTCAGATAGCGTATTGGACTAGGCGGCACCTTAGAGCGCATGAAATGTCGAGTAAGACGCACTACCAAACTTCTCGGATAGGGCTAACAGAGACCCGACTAGGTCATCTTATATTATGGTTAATATAAGCATTCAGCGAAATTTTATCACTTTTGTTGAATTTACGTCGCCCATATTTCAGATAGCGTATTGGGCTAGGTGGCATCTTAAAGCGCATGAAATGTCGAGTAAAATGCACTGTTAAACTTCTAGGGTAGGGCAAACAGAGACCCGATAGATCATTTTAGATTATGGTTAATTTAAGAATTCAACGTAATTTTATCACATTTGTTCAATTTATATCGCTCCTATTTCAGATAGCGTATTGGGCTAGGCGGCACCTTAAAACGCATGAATTGACGAATAAAATGTACTATTAAACTTCTGTGATAGGGCAATCAGAGACCCGAATTGATCGTATTATATTATGGTTAATATAAGAATTCTACGTAATTCTATCACATTTGTTCAATTTACGTCGCCCATATTTCAGATAGCGTATTGGGCAAGGTGGCATCTTAGAGCGCATGAAATGTCGAGTAAAATGCACTATTAAACTTCTAGGGTAGGGCAACCGGAGACCCGATTAGGTCATCTTATGTTATGGTTAATATAAGAATTCAGCGAAATTTTATCACATTTGTTCAATTTACGTCGCCCATATTTCAGATAGCGTATTGGGCTAGGTGGCACCTTAAATCGCATGAAGTGTCGAGTAAACGGCACTATTAAACTTCTATGATCGGGCAATCGGAGACCCGAATTGATCGTATTATATTATGGTTAATATAAGAATTCTGAGTAATTCTATCACGTTTGTTCAATTTACGTAGTTCCAATTTCAGATAGCGTATTGGGCTAGGTGGCAGCTTAAAGCGCATGAAATTTCAAGTAAAATGCACTACTAAACTTCTCGGATAGGGCTAACAGAGACCCGATTATGTCATCTTATATTATAGTTAATATAAGAATTCAGCGTAATTTTATCACTTTTGTTCAATTTACGTCGCCCATATTTCAGATAGCGTATTGGGCTAGGCGGCACCTTAAAGCGCGTGAATTGACGAGTAAAATGCACTATTAAACTTCTAGGGTAGGGCAAACGGACACACGAGAAGATCATTTTATATTATGGTTCATTTTAGATTTCAGCGAAATTCTATCACATTTGTTCAATTGACGTCGCCCCTATTTCAGATAGCGTTTTGTGCCAGGTGGCATCTTAATGCGCATGACATGTCGAGTACAATGCACTATAAAACTTCTATGATAGGGCAATCAGTGACCCGAATAGATCGTATTATATTATGGTTTATATAAGAATTCTGCGTAATTCTATCAAAATTGTTCAATTTACGTAGCTCCAATTTCAGATAGCGTATTGGTCGAGGCGGCATCTTGAAGCACATGATATGTCGAGTAAAATGCACTACTAAACTTCTCGGATAGGGCAATCAGAGACACGATTAGATCATTCTATATTATGGTTAATATAAGAATTCAGCGAAATTTTATCACATTTGTTCAATTTACGTCGCTCCTATTTCAGATTGCGTGCTGGGCTAAGCGACATCTTAAAGCGCATGAAATGTGGAGTAAAATGCACTACCAATCTTCTAGGATAGGGCAATCAGATATCCGATAAGGTCATCGTATATTATGATTAATATAAGAATTCAGTGTAATTCTATCACATTTGTTCAACTTACGACGCTCCTATTTCAGATAGCGTATTGGACTAAACGGCACCTTAAAGCGCACGAAATGGCGAGTAAAATGCACTATTACACTTCTGTGATAGGGCAATCAGAGACCCGATTAGATCATTTTATATTATGGTTAATATAAGAATCCACTGTAATTCTATCACATTTGTGCAATTTACGTCGCTCCTGTTTCAGATTGCGTATTGGGCTAGGCGGAACCTTAAAGCGCATGAAATGACGACTAAAATGCGCTACTAAGCTTCTAGGATTGGGCAATCAGAGGCCCGATTAGATCATCTTATGTTATGATTAATATAAGAATTTAGCGTAATTCTATCACATTTGTTCAATTTACGTTGCCCCTATTTCAGATAGCGTATTGGGTTAGGTGGCATCTTAAAGCGCATGACATGTCGAGTAAAATGCACTAATAAACTTCTCGGATAGGGCAATCAGAGACCCGTTTAGGTCATCTTATATTATGGTTAATATTATAATTCAGCGTAATTGAACCACATTTACTCAATTTACGTCACTCCTATTTCAGATAGCGTATTGGTCTAAGCACAATCTTAATGGGCATGAAATGACGATTAAGAGGCACTACTAAGCTTCTACGATAGGGTAATCAGAGGCCCCATTAGACCATTTTATATTATGATTAATTTAAGAATTCAGCGTAATTCTACCACATTTGTTCAATTTACATGGCCACTATTTCAGATAGCGTAATGGGCTAGGCGGCATCTTACAGCGTGTAGAATGACGAGTAAAATGCACTATTAACCTTCTATGATAGGGCAATCATAGACCCGATTATATCATTCTATATTATGGTTAATATAAGAATTCTGCGTAATTCTATCACATTTGTTCAATTTATGTCGCTCCTATTTCAGATAGCGTATTGGGCTAGGCGGCAACCCAAAGCGCATGAAATGACGAGTAAAATGCAATATTAAACTTCTATGATAGGGCAATCAGAGAACCGAATAGATCGTATTATATTATGCTTAATATAAGAATTCTGCGTAATTCTATCACGTTTGATCAATTTACGTAGCTCCAATTTCAGATAGCGTATTGGGCTAGGCGGCAACTTAAAGCGCATGATATGTCGAGTAAAATGCAGTTCTAAACTTCTCGGATAGGGTAACAGAGACCCGATTAGGTCATCTTATATTATGGTTAATATAAGGATTCAGCGAAATTTTATCACATTTGTTCAATTTACGTCGCCCCTATTTCAGATAGCGTATCGGGCTAAGCGGCACCTTAAAGGGCATGAAATGACGAGTAAAATGCACTATTAAACTTCTATGATCGGGCAATCAGAGACCCGAATAGATCGTATTATATTATTGTTAATATAAGAATTCTGCGTAATTCTAGCACATTTGTTCAATTTACGTCGCTCCTATTTCAGATCGCGTATTGGGCTAAGCGGCACCTTAAAGCGCATGAAATGACGAGTAAAATGTACTATTAAACTTCTATGATAGGGCAAACAGTGACCCGAATAGATCGTATTATATTATGGTTAATATAAGAATTCTGCGTAATTCTATCACATTTGTTCAATTTACGTTGCCCCTATTTCAGATAGCGTATTGGGCTAGGTGGCATCTTAAAGCGCATGAAGTGTCGAGTAAAATGCACTATTAAACTTCTATGATAGGGCAATCAGAGACCCGATTAGATCATTTCATGTTATTGTTAATATAAGAATTCAACGTAATCTTATCACACTTGTTCAATTTATATCGCTCCCATTTCAGATAGCGTATTGTACTAGGCGGCACCTTAAAGCGCATGAAATGACGAGTAAAATGCACTACTAAACTTCTCGGATAGGACAATCAGAGACCCGATTAGGTCATCTTATACTATGTTTAATATAAGAAATCAGCGAAATTTTATCACATTTGCTCAATTTCCGTCGCCCCTATTTCCGATATTGTATTTGGCAAGGTGGCATCTTAAAGAGCATGAAATGTCGAATAAAATGCACTATTAAACTTCTCGGGTAAGGTAAACAGAGACCCGATTATATCATTTTATATTATGGTTGATTTAAGAATTCAGAGAAATTTTATCACATTTGTTCAATTTACGTCGCTCCTATTTCAGATAGCGTATTGGGCTAAACGGCACCTTGAAGCGTATGAAATGGCGAGTAAAATGCACTATTAAACTTCTAGGGTAGGGGAAACAGAGACCCGATTAGATCATTTTAGATTATGGTTAATTTAAGAACTCAACGTAATTTTATCACATTTGTTCAATTTATACCGCTCCTATTTCAGATAGCGTATTGGGCTAGGCGGCATCTTAAAACGCATGTATTGACGAGTAACATGCACTATTAAACTTCTGGGATAGGGCAATCAGAGACCCGAATTGATCGTATTATATTATGGTTAATATAAGAATTCTGCGAAATTCTATCACATTTGTTCAATTTACGTCGCCCCGATTTCAGATAGCGTATTGGGATAGGTGGCATCTTAAGGCGCATGAAATTTGGAGTAAAATGCACTATTAAACTTCTATGATAGGGCAATCAGGAACCCGATTAGATCATTTTATATTATTGTCAATATAAGAATTCAACGTAATTTTATCACATTTCTTCAATTTACGTCGCTCCTATTTCAAATAGCGTATTGGGCGAGGCGGCATCTTAAAGCGCATGAAATGTCGAGTAAAATGCACTACTAAACTTCTCGGCTAGGTCAATGAAAGACCCGATTAGATAATTCTATATTATGGTTAATTTAAGAATTCAGCGAAATTCTATCACATTTGTTCAATTTACGTCGCTCCTATTTCAGATAGCGTATTGGGCTAGCCTGCACCTCAAAGCGCATGAAATGGCGAGTACAATGCACTATTAAACTTCTATGATAGGGCAATCAGAGACCCGAATAGATCGAATTATATTATGTTAATATAAGAATTCTGCGTAATTCCATCACGTTTGTTCAATTTACGTAGCTCCAATTTCAGATAGCGTATTGGGATAGGTGGCATCTTAAGGCGCATGAAATTTGGAGTAAAATGCACTATTAAACTTCTATGGTAGGGCAATCAGAGACCCGGTTAGATCATTTTATATTTTGGTTAATATAAGAATTCAGCGAAATTATATCACATTTGTTCAATTAACGTGGCTCCTATTGCAGATAGCGTATTGGGCTAAGCGGCAACTTAAAGTGCATGGAATGGCGAGTAAAATGCACTATTAAACTTCTAGGGTAGGGCGAACAGAAACCCGATTAGATCATTTTACATTAAGGTTAATATAAGAATTTAGGGAAATTCTATCACATTTGTTCAATTTACCTCGTTCATATTTCAAATAGCGTATTGGGCTAAGCGGCATCTCAAAGCGCATGAAATGGCGAGTGAAATGCACTATTAAACTTCTAGGGTAGGGCAAACAGAGACCCGATTAGATCATTTTATATTATGGTTAATTTAAGAATTCAGCGAAATTCTATCACATTTGTTCAATTATCGTCGCTCCTATTTCAGATAGCGTATTGAGCTAGGTGGCATCTTAAAGCGCATGAAATGTCGAATAAAATGCACTACTAAACTTCTCGGCTAGGTCAATCAAAGACCCGATTAGATCATTCTATATTATGGTTAATATAAGAATTCTGCGTAATTCGATCACATATGTTCAATTTATGTCGCTCCAATTTCAGATAGCGTATTGGGCTAGGCGGCACCTTAAAGCGCATGAAACGGCGAGTAAAATGCACTATTAAACTTCTATGATAGGGCAATCGGAGACCCGAATAGATCGTATTATATTATGGTTAATATAAGAATTCTGCGTAATTCTGTTACGTTTGTTCAATTTACGTACCTCCAATTTCAGATAGCGCATTGGACTAGGGGGCATCTTAAAGCGCATGAATTGTCGAGTAAAATGCACTATTAAACTTCTCGGATAGGGCAATCAGAGACCCGATTAGGACATCTTATATGATGTTTAATATAAGAGTTCAGCGATATTTTATCACATTTGTTCAATTTACGTCTCCCCTATTTCAGATAGCGTATTGGGCTAAGCGACACCTTAGAGCGCATGAAATGGCGAGTAAAATGCACTATTAAACTTCTATGATAGGGCAATCAGAGACCCGAATAGATCGTATTATATTATGGATAATATAAGAATTCTGCGTAATTCTATCACGTTTGTTCAATTTACGTTGCTCCAATTTCAGGTAGCGCATTGGACTAGGCGGCATCTCAGAGCGCATGAAATGTCGAGTAAAATGCACTACTTAACTTCTCGGATAGGGCAATCACAGAGCCGATTAGGTCATCTTGTACTATGGTTAATATAAAAATTCAGCGAAATTCTATCACATTTGTTCAATTTACGTCGCTCCTATTTCAGATAGCGTATTGGACTAGGTGGCATCTTAAAGCGCATGAAATGTCGAGTAAAATGCACTGTTAAACATCTAGGGCAGGGCAAACAGAGACCCGATTAGACCATTTTAGATTATGGTTAATTTAAGAATTCAACGTAATTTTATCACATTTGTTCAATTTATATCGCTTCTATTTCAGACTGCGTATTGGGCTAGGCGGCACCATAAAGCGCATGAAATGATGAGTAAAATGCACCATTAAACTTCTATGATAGGGCAATTAGAGACCCGAATAGATCGTATTATATTATGGTTAATATAACAATTCTGCGTAATTCTATCACATTTGTTCAGTTTATGTCGCTCCTATTTCAGATAGCGTATTGGGCCAAGCGGCACCTTAAAGCGCATGATATGGCGAGTAACATGCACTATTAAACTTTTATGATAGGGCAATCAGAGACCCGAATAGATCGTATTATATTATGGTTAATATAAAAATTCAGCGAAATTCTATCACATTTGTTCAGTTTATGTCGCTCCTATTTCAGATAGCGTATTGGGCTAGGCGGCACCTTAAAGCGCATGAAGTGACGAGTAAAATGCACTATTAAACTTCTATGGTAGGGCAATCAGAGTCCAGATTAGATCATTTTATATTATAGTTAATATAAGAATTCACAGTAATTTTATCACATTTGTTCAATTTATATCGCTCCTACTTCAGACTGCGTATTGGGCTAGGCGGCACCATAAAGCGCATGAAATGATGAGTAAAATGCACCATCAAACTTCTATGATAGGGCAATCAGAGACCCGAATAGATCGTATTATATTATGGTTAATATAACAATTCTGCGTAATTCAATTACGTTTGTTCAATTAACGTAGCTCCAATTTCAGATAGCGTATTGGGCTAGGTGGCATCTTAAATCGACTGAAATGTCGAGTAAAGTGCACTACTAAACTTCTCGGATAGGGCAATCAGAGACCCGATTAGGTGATCTTATATTATGGTTAATATAAGAATTCAGCGAAATTCTATCACATTTGTTCAATTTACGTCGCTCCTATTTCAGATAGCGTATTGGACTAGGTGGCATCTTAAAGCGCATGAAATGTCGAGTAAAATGCACTGTTAAACATCTAGGGCAGGGCAAACAGAGACCCGATTAGACCATTTTAGATTATGGTTAATTTAAGAATTCAACGTAATTATATCACATTTGTTCAATTTATATCGCTCCTATTTCAGACTGCGTATTGGGCTAGGCGGCACCATAAAGCGCATGAAATGATGAGTAAAATGCACCATCAAACTTCTATGATAGGGCAATCAGAGACCCGAATAGATCGTATTATATTATGGTTAATATAACAATTCTGCGTAATTCTATTACGTTTGTTCAATTAACGTAGCTCCAATTTCAGATAGCGTATTGGGCTAGGTGGCATCTTAAATCGACTGAAATGTCGAGTAAAGTGCACTACTAAACTTCTCGGATAGGGCAATCAGAGACCCGATTAGGTGATCTTATATTATGGTTAATATAAGAATTCAGCGAAATTCTATCACATTTGTTCAATTTACGTCGCTCCTATTTCAGATAGCGTATTGGACTAGGTTGCATCTTAAAGCGCATGAAATGTCGAGTAAAATGCACTGTTAAACTTCTAGGGCAGGGCAAACAGAGACCCGATTAGACCATTTTAGATTATGGTTAATTTAAGAATTCAACGTAATTTTATCACATTTGTTCTATTTATATCGCTCCTATTTCAGATAGCGTATTGGGCCAAGCGGCACCTTAAAGCGCATAAAATGACGAGTAACATGCACTATTAACCTTCTATGATAGGGCAATCAGAGACCCGAATAGATCGTATTATATTATGGTTAATATAAGAATTCTGCGTAATTCTATCACATTTGTTCAATTTACGTAGCTCCAATTTCAGATAGCGTATTGGACTAGTCGGCATCTTAAAGCGCATGAAATGTCGATTAAAATGCACTATTAAACTTCTAGGGTACGGCAAACAGAGACCCGATTAGATCATTTTATATTATGGTTAATTTAAGAATTCAGTGAAATTCTATCACATTTGTTCAATTTACGTCGCTCCTATTTCAGATAGCGTATTGGGCTAGGCGGCATCTTAAAGCGCGTGGAATGACGAGTGATATGCACTACTAACCTTCCATGATAGGGCAATCAAAGACCCGATTAGATCATTCTATATTATGGTTAATATAAGAATTCTGCGTAATTCTATCACATTTATTCCATTTGTGTCGCTTCGATTTCAGATAGCATATTGGGCTAGGCGGCACCTTAAAGCGCATGAGGTGACGAGTAAAATGCACTATTATACTTCTATGATAGGGCAATCAGAGACCAGAATAGATCGTATTATATTATGGTTAATATGAGAATTCTGCGTAATTCTATCACGTTTGTTGAATTTACGTAGCTCCAATTTCAGATAGCGTATTGGACTAGGCGGCATCTGAAAGCGCATGAAATGTCGAGTAAAATGCACTACTAAACTTCTCGGATCGGGCAATCAGAGAGCCGATTAGGTCATCTTATACTATGGTTAATATAAGAATTCAGCGAAATTTTATCACATTTGTTCAATTTACGTCGCCCCTATTTCAGATAGCGTATTGGGCAAAGCGGCATCTCAAAGCGCATGAAATGATGAGTGAAATGCACTATTAAACTTCTAGGGTAGGGCGAACAGAGACCCGATTAGATCATTTTACATTAATGTTAATATAAGAATGCAGCGAAATTCTATCACATTTGTTCAATTTACATCGCTCCTATTTCAGATAGCGTATTGGGCTAAGCGGCATCTCAAAGCGCATGAAATTACGAGTGAAATGCAGTACTAAACTTCTAGGGTAGGGCGAACAGAGACCCGATTAGATCATTTTACATTAAGGTGATTATAAGAATTCAGGGAAATTCTATCACATTTGTTCAATTTACGTCGCTCCTATTTCAGATAGCGTATTGGGCAAAGCGGCATCTCAAAGCGCATGAAATGATGAGTGAAATGCACTGTTAAACTTCTATGATAGGGCAATAAGAGACCCGGATAAATCGTATTATATTATGTTTAATATAAGAATTCTGCGTAATTCTACCACATTTGTTCAATTTACGTCGCCCCTATTTCAGATAGCGTATTGGGCTAGGTAGCATCTTAAAGCGCATGAAATGTCGAGTAAAATGCACTATTAAACTTCTATGATAGGGCAATCAGAAACCAGAATAGATCGTATTATATTATGGTTTATATAAGAATTCTGCGTAATTCTATCACATTTGTTCAATTTACGTCGCCCCTATTTTAGATAGCGTATTGGGCTAGGCGGCATCCTAAAGCGCATGAAATGACGAGTAAAATGCACTGTTAAACTTCTAGTGTAGGGCAAACAGAGACCCGATTAGATCATTTTAGATTATGGTTAATTTAAGAATTCAACGTAATTTTATCACATTTGTTCTATTTATATCGCTCCTATTTCAGATAGCGTATTGGGCTAAGCGGCACCTTATAGCGCATGAAATGTCGAGTAAAATGCACCATTAAACTTCTATGGTAGGGCAATCAGAGACCCGAATAGATCGTATTATATGATGGTTAATATAAGAATTCTGCGTAATTCTATCACATTTGTTCAATTTACGTCGCCCCTATATCAGATAGCGTATTGTGCTAGGCGGCACCTTAAAGCGCATGAAATGACGAGTAAAATGCACTGTTAAACTTCTATGATAGGGCAATAAGAGACCCGGATAAATCGTATTATATTATGTTTAATATAAGAATTCTGCGTAATTCTACCACATTTGTTCAATTTACGTCGCCCCTATTTCAGATAGCGTATTGGGCTAGGTGGCATCTTAAAGCGCATGAAATGTCGAGTAAAATGCGCTATTAAACTTCTATGATAGGGCAATCAGTGACCCGAATAGATTGTATTATATGATGGTTAATATAAGAATCCTGCGTAATTCTATCACGTTTGTTCAATTTACGTAGCTCCAATCTCAGATAGCGTATTAGACTAGGCGGCATCTTAAATCGTATGAAATGTCGAGTAAAATGCACTACGAAACTTCTCGGATAGGGCAATCAGAGACCCGATTAGGTCATCGTATATTATGGTTAATTTAAGGATTCAGCGAAATTCTATCACATTTGTTCAATTTACGTCGCTCCTATTTCAGATAGCGTATTGGGCAAAGCGGCACCTTAGAGCGCATGAAATGACGAGTAACATGCACTATTAAACTTCTATGATAGGGCAATCAGAGACCCGAATAGATCGTATTATATTATGGTTGATATAAGAATTCTGCGTAATTCTATCACATTTGATCAATTTATGTCGCTCCTATTTCAGATAGCGTATTGGGCTAGGCGGCACCATAAAGCGCATGAAGTGACGAGTAAAATGCACTATTAAACTTCTATGGTAGGGCAATCAGAGTCCAGATTAGATCATTTTATATTATAGTTAATATAAGAATTCACAGTAATTTTATCACATTTGTTCAATTTATATCGCTCCTATTTCAGACTGCGTATTGGGCTCGGTGGCATCTTAAAGCGCATGAAATGTCGAGTAAAATGCACTGTTAAACTTCTAGGGTAGGGCAAACAGAGACCCGATTAGACCATATTAGATTATGGTTAATTTAAGAATTCAACATAATTTTATCACATTTGTTCAATTTATATCGCTCCTATTTCAGATAGCGTATTGGGCTAAGCGGCGCCTTATAGCGCATGAAATGTCGAGTAAAATGCACTATTAAACTTCTATGGTAGGGCAATCAGAGAGCCGAATAGATCATCTTATATTATGATTAATATAAGGATTCTGCGTAATTCTATCACATTTGTTCAGTTTATGTCGCTCCTATTTCAGATAGCGTATTGGGCCAAGCGGCACCTTAAAGCGCATGAAATGGCGAGTAACATGCACTATTAAACTTCTATGATAGGGCAATCAGAGACCCGAATAGATCGTATTATATTATGGTTGATATAAGAATTCTGCGTAATTCTATCACATTTGATCAATTTATGTCGCTCCTATTTCAGATAGCGTATTGGGCTAGGCGGCACCATAAAGCGCATGAAGTGACGAGTAAAATGCACTATTAAACTTCTATGGTAGGGCAATCAGAGTCCCGATTAGATCATTTTATATTATAGTTAATATAAGAATTCACAGTAATTTTATCACATTTGTTCAATTTATATCGCTCCTATTTCAGACTGCGTATTGGGCTAGGCGTCACCATAAAGCGCATGAAATGATGAGTAAAATGCACTATTAAACTTCTAGGGTAGGGCAAACAGAGACCCGATTAGATCATTTTATATTATGGTTAATTTAAGAATTCAGTGAAATTCTATCACATTTGTTCAATTTACGTCGCTCCTATTTCAGATAGCGTATTGGGCTAGGCGGCATCTTAAAGCGCGTGGAATGACGAGTGAAATGCACTACTAACCTTCCATGATAGGGCAATCAAAGACCCGATTAGATCATTCTATATTATGGTTAATATAAGAATTCTGCGTAATTCTATCACATTTGTTCAATTTACGTCGCTCCAATTTCAGATAGCGTATTGGGTTAGGCGGCATCTTAAAGCGCATGAAATGTCGAGTAAAATGCACTACTAAACTTCTCGGATAGGGCAATCAGAGAGCCGATTAGGTCATCTTATACTATGGTTAATATAAGAATTCAGCGAAATTTTATCACATTTGTTCAATTTACGTCGCCCCTATTCCAGATAGCGTATTGGGCAAAGCGGCATCTCAAAGCGCATGAAATGATGAGTGAAATGCACTATTAAACTTCTAGGGTAGGGCGAACAGAGACCCGATTAGATCATTTTACATTAATGTTAATATAAGAATGCAGCGAAATTCTATCACATTTGTTCAATTTATATCGCCCCTATTTCAGACTGCGTATTGGGCTAGGCGGCACCATAAAGCGCATGAAATGTCGAGTAAAATGCACTATTAAACTTCTATGGCAGGGCAATCAGAGACCCGATTAGATCATTTTATATTATAGTTAATATAAGAATTCACAGTAATTTTATCACATTTGCTCAATTTATATCGCTCCTATTTCAGACTGCGTATTGGGCTAGGCGGCACCATAAAGCGCATGAAATGATGAGTAAAATGCACCATTAAACTTCTATGATAGGGCAATCAGAGACCCGAATAGATCGTATTATATTATGGTTAATATAACAATTCTGTGTAATTCTATTACGTTTGTTCAATTAACGTAGCTCCAATTTCAGATAGCGTATTGGGCTAGGTGGCATCTTAAAGCGACTGAAATGTCGAGTAAGGTGCACTACTAAACTTCTCGGATTGGACAATCAGAGAGCCGCTTAGGCCATCTTATACTATGGTTAATATAAGAATTCAGCGAAATTTTATCACATTTGTTCAATTTACGTCGCCCCTATTTCAGATAGCGTATTGGGCCAAGCGGCACCTTAAAGCGCATGAAATGACGAGTAAAATGCACTGTTAAACTTCTAGGGTAGGGCAAACAGAGACCCGATTAGATCATTTCATATTACGGTTAATATAAGAATTCTGCGTAATTCTATCACATTTGTTCAATTTATGTCGCTCCTATTTCAGACAGCGTATTGGGCTAGGTGGCATCTTAAAGCGCATGAAATGTCGAGTGAAGTGCACTATTAAACTTCTAGGTGGGGGCAAAGAGAGACCCGATTAGATCATTTTATATTATTGTTAATATAAGAATTCTGCGTAATTCTATCACATTTGTTCAATTTACGACGCTCCTATTTCAGATAGCGTATTGGGCTTGGCAGCACCTTAAAGCGCATGAAATGACGGGTAGAATGCACTACTAAACTTCTCGGATAGGGCAATCAGAGACCCGATAAGGTCATCTTATGTTTTGATTAATATAAGGATGCAGCGTTATTCCATCACATTTGTTCAATTTACGTCGCTCCTATTTCAGATAGCGTATTAGGCTAAGCGGCGCCTTAAAGCGCATGAAATGGCGAGTAAAATGCACTATTAAACTTCTATGACAGGGCAACCAGAGACCTGATTAGATCATGTTATATTATTGTTAATATAAGAATTCAATGTAATTGTATCACATTTGTTCAATTTACGTCGCCCCTATTTCAGATAGCGTATTGGGCTAGGTGGCATCTTAAAGCGCATGAAATGTCGAGCAAAATGCACTATTAAACTTCTAGGGTAGGGCAAACAGAGACCCGATTAGATCATTTTATATTATGGTTAATATAAGAATTCTGCGCAATTCTATCACATTTGTTCAATTTACGACGCTCCTATTTCAGACAGCGTATTGGGATGGGCGGCACCTTAAAGCGCATGGACTGACGAGTAAAATGCACTACTAAACTTCTAGGATGGGGCAATCAGAATCCCGATTAAATCATCTTATATTATTGTTAATTTAAGAATTAATCGTAACTCTATCACATTAGTCCTATTCACGTCGCTCCTACACCAGATATCGTATTGAGATTGGCGGCATCTTAAAGCGCATGAAATGTCGAGTAAAATGCCCTGCTATACTTCTCGGATAGGGCAATCAGAGACCCGATTAGGTCATCTTATATTATGATTAATATAAGAATTCAGCGTAATTCTATCACATTTGTTCAATTTAGGTCGCTCCTAATTCAGATAGCATATTGGGCTACGCGGCATCTTAAAGCGCATGAAATGTCGAGTAAAATGCACTACTAACCTTCAATGATAGGGCAATCAGAGACCCCATTAGATCATTTTATATTATGGTTAATATAAGAATTCAGCGAAATTTCTATCACATTTGTCCAATTTACGACGCTCCTGTTTCAGATAGCGGATTGGGCTAAGTGGCACCTTAAAGCGCATGAAATGCCGAGCAAAATGCACTATTAAACTTCTATGATAGGGCAATCAGAGACCCGTTCCGATCGTTTTACATTATTGTTAATATAAGAATGCAGCGTAATTTTATCACATTTGTTCAATTTACGTTGCCCCTATTTCAGATAGCGTATTGTGCTAGGTGGCACCTTAAAGGGCATGAAATGTCGAGTAAAATGCACTATTAAACTTCTGGGGTAGGGCGAACAGAGACTCGATTAGATCATTTCATATTATGGTTAATTTAAGAATTCTGCGCAATTCCAGCACATTTGTTCTATTTACGTCGCTCCTATTTCAGATAGCCTGTTGGGCTAGGCGGCACTTTAAAGCGCATGAAGTGACGAGTAAGATGCACTATTACACTACTAGGGTAGGGCACACAGAGACCTGATTAGATCATTTTATATTATTGTTACTATAAGAATTCAACGTAATTTTATCACATTTGTTCAATTTATGTCGCTCCTATTTCAGATAGCGTATTGGGATAGGCGGCACCTTAAAATGCACTATTAAGCTTCTACGATAGGGAAATCAGAGACCCCATTAGATCATTTTATATTATGATTAATAGAAAGATGCAGCGTAATTCTATCACATTTGTTCAATTTACGTCGCTCCTATTTCAGATGGCGTATTGGGCTAGGCGGCACCTTAAAGCGCATGAAATGACGAGTAAAATGCACTATTAAACTTCGATGACAGGGCAATCAGAGAACCGATTAGATCATCTTATATTATTGTTTATATAAGAATTCAGCGTAATTTTATCACATGTGTTCAATTTACGTCGCCCCTATTTCAGATAGCGTATAGGGCTACGTGGCATCATAAAGCGCATGAAATGACGAGTAAATTGCACTATTAAACTTCTATGATAGGGCAATCAGAGACCCGAATATATCGTATTATATTATGGTTAATATAAGAATGCAGCGTAGTTTTATCACATCTGTTCAATTTACGTCGCCACTATTTCAGATAGCGTACTGCGCTAGGTGGCACCTTAAAGCACATGGAATGACGAGTAAAATGCTCTATTAAACTTCTAGGGTAGGTCAAACAGAGACATGATTAGATGATTTTATATTATGGTTAATTTAAGAATTCAGCGAAATTCTATCACATTTGTTCAATTTACGACGCTCCTGTCTCAGATAGCGTAATGGGCGAGGTGGCATCTTAAAGCGCATGAAATGTCGAGTAAAATGCACTACAAAACTTCTCGGATAGGGCAATCAGAGATCCGATTAGATCATTTTATATTATGGTTAATATCAGAATTCAGGGTAACTCTATCACATTTGTTCAATTCACGTCGCTCCTATTTCAGATAGCGTATTGGTCTAAGCGGCATGTTAATGCGCATAAAATGTCGAGTATAATGCACTACTAAACTTCTAGGATAGGGCAATCGGAGACCCGATTACATCATTTTATATTATTGTTAATATAAGAATTCAGCGTAATTTTATCACATTTGATCAATTTACGTTGCCCCTATTTCAGATAGCGTATTAGGCTAGGTGGCATCTTAAAGCGCATGATATGTCGAGTAAAATGCACTAGTAAACTTCTAGGGTAGGGCAAACAGAGACCCGATTAGGTCATCTTATATTATGATTAATATAAGGATGCATCGTAATTCTATCACATTTGTTCAATTTACGACGCTCCTATTTCAGATAGCGTATTGGGCTAAACGGCACCTTAAAGCGAATGAAGTGGCGCGTAAAATGCACTGCTAAACTTCTATGATAGGGCAATCAGAGACCCGTTTTGATCATTTTATATTATTGTTAATATAAGAATTCAGTGTAATTCTATCACTCTTGTTCAATTTACAACGCTCCTATTTCAGATAGCGTATTGCGCTAAGCGGCACCATGAAGCGCATGAAATGGCGAGTAAAATGCACTATTAAACTTCTATGACAGGGCAATCAGAGACCCGATTTGGTCATCTTATATTATGATTAATATAAGAATTCAGCGTAATTCTATCACATTTGTTCAATTTACGTCGCTCCTATTTCAGATAGCGTATTCGGCTAGGCGGCATCTTCAAGCGCGTGGAATGGCGAGTAAAATGCACTACTAACCATCTATCGTAGGGCAATGAGAGACCAGATTAGATCATTTCAAATTATGGTTAATATAAGAATTCAGCGTAATTTGATCACGTTTGTTGAATTTACGTCGCCCCTATTTCAGATAGCGTATTGGGTTAGGTGGCATCTTAAAGCGCATGAAATGTCGAGTAAAATGCACTATTAAACTTCTAGGGTAAGGCCAACAGACACCCGATTAGATCATTTTATATTATGGTTAATATAAGATTTCTGCGTAATTCTATCACATTTGTTCAGTTTACGTCGCTCCTATTTCAGATAGCGTATCGGGCGAGGCGGCATCTTAAAGCTCATGAAATGTCGAGTAAAATACACTGCTAAACTTCTCGGATAGGGCAATCAGAGACCCGATTAGGTCATCTTACATTATGATTAATATAAGAATGCAGCGTAATTCTATCACATTTGTTCAATTTACGTCGCTCCTATTTCAGATAGCGCATTGGGTTAAGCGGCACCTTAAAGCACATGAAATGACGAGTAAAATGCACTATTAAACTTCTATGATAGGGCAATCAGAGACCCGATTAGATCATTTTAAATTATTGTTAATATAAGAATTCAGCGTAATTTTATCACATTTGATCAATTTACGTCGCTCCTATTTCAGATAGCGTATTAAGCTAGGTGGCATCTTAAAGCGCATGATATGTCGAGTAAAATGCACTATTAAACTTCTATGATAGGGCAATCAGAGACCCGATTAGATCATTTTATATTATTGTTAATATAAGAATTCAGCGTAATTTTATCACATTTGATCAATTTACGTCGCTCCTATTTCAGATAGCGTATTGGGCTAGGTGGCATCTTAAAGCGCATGAAATGTCGAGCAAAATGCACTATTAAACTTCTAGGGTAGGGCAAACAGAGACCCGATTAGATCATTTTATATTATGGTTAATATAAGAATTCTGCGTAATTCTATCACATTTGTTCAATTTACGACGCTCCTATTTCAGACAGCGTATTGGGATGGGCGGCACCTTAAAGCGCATGGACTGACGTGTAAAATGCACTACTAAACCTCTCAGATACGGCCATCAGTGACCAAATTAGATGATTTTATATTATGTTTAATATGAGAATGCAGCGAAATTCTATCACATTTGTTCAATTTACGTAGCTCCTATTTCAGATAGCGTCTTGGGCTATGCGGCACATTAAAGCGCATGAAATGACGAGTAAAATGCACTACTAAACTTGTAGGATACGGCAAATCGAATCCCGATTAGATCATTTTAAATTATGGTTAATATAAGAATTCTGCGTAATTCTATCACATCTGTTCAATTTACGTCGCTCCTATTTCAGATAGCGTATTCGGATAAGCGGCACCTTAGAGCGCATGAACTGACGAGTAAAGTGCACTATTAAGCTTCTATGATAGGGTAAACAGAGACCCGATTAGATCATTTTATATTATGGTTAATATAAGAATTCTGCGTAATTCTATCACATTTGTGCAATTTACGTCGCTGCTATTTCAGATAGCGCATTGGGCTAAGTGGCACCTTAAAGCGCATGAAGTGACGAGTATAATGCACTATTAAACTTCTATGATAGGGCAATCAGAGACCCGATTAGATCATTTTAAATCATGGTTAATATAAGAATTCAGCTTAATTCTATCACATTTGTTCAATTTACGTCGCTCCTATTTCAGATGGCGTATTGGGCTAAGCGGCACATTAAAGCGCATGGAATGTCGAGTAAAATGCACTACAAAACTTCTCGGGTAGGGCAATCAGACACCCGATTAGGTCATCTTATATTATGATTAATATAAGAATGCAGCGTAATTCTATCACATTTATTCAATTTACGACGCTCCTGTCTCAGATAGCGTAATGGGCTACGCGGCATCTTAAAGCGCATGAAATGTCGAGTAAAATGCACTACTAACCTTCAATGATAGGGCAATCAGAGACCCGATTAGATCATTTTATATTATGGTTAATATAAGAATTCAGCGAAATTTCTATCACATTTGTCCAATTTACGACGCTCCTGTTTCAGATAGCGGATTGGGCTAAGTGGCACCTTAAAGCGCATGAAATGCCGAGCAAAATGCACTATTAAACTTCTATGATAGGGCAATCAGAGACCCGTTCCGATCGTTTTACATTATTGTTAATATAAGAATGCAGCGTAATTTTATCACATTTGTTCAATTTACGTTGCCCCTATTTCAGATAGCGTATTGGGCTAGGTGGCACCTTAAAGTGCATCAAATGTCGAGTGAAATGCACTATTAAACTTCTGGGGTAGGGCGAACAGAGACTCGATTAGATCATTTCATATTATGGTTAATTTAAGAATTCTGCGCAATTCCAGCACATTTGTTCTATTTACGTCGCTCCTATTTCAGATAGCCTATTGGGCTAGGCGGCACTTTAAAGCGCATGAAGTGACGAGTAAGATGCACTACTACACTACTAGGGTAGGGCACACAGAGACCCGGTTAGATCATTTTATATTATTGTTAATATAAGAATTCAACGTAATTTTATCACATTTGTTCAATTTATGTCGCTCCTATTTCAGATAGCGTATTGGGATAGGCGGCACCTTAAAATGCACTATTAAGCTTCTACGATAGGGAAATCAGAGACCCCATTAGATCATTTTATATTATGATTAATAGAAAGATGCAGCGTAATTCTATCACACTTGTTCAATTTACGTCGCTTCTATTTCAGATAGCGTATTGGGCTAAGCGGCACCTTAAAGCGCATGAAGTGACGAGTAAAATGCACTATTAAACTTCTATGACAGGGCAATCAGAGACCCGAATATATCGTATTATATTATGGTTAATATAAGAATGCAGCGTAGTTTTATCACATCTGTTCAATTTACGTCGCCACTATTTCAGATAGCGTATTGGGCTAGGTGGCACCTTAAAGCACATGGAATGACGAGTAAAATGCTCTATTAAACTTCTAGGGTAGGTCAAACAGAGACATGATTAGATGATTTTATATTATGGTTAATTTAAGAATTCAGCGAAATTCTATCACATTTGTTCAATTTACGTCGCTCCTATTTCAGATAGCGTATTCGGCTACGCGGCATCTTCAAGCGCGTGGAATGGCGAGTAAAATGCACTACTAACCATCTATCGTAGGGCAATGAGAGACCAGATTAGATCATTTCATATTATGGTTAATATAAGAATTCAGCGTAATTTGATCACGTTTGTTGAATTTACGTCGCCCCTATTTCAGATAGCGTATTGGGTTATGTGGCATCTTAAAGCGCATGAAATGTCGAGTAAAATGCACTATTAAACTTCTAGGGTAAGGCCAACAGACACCCGATTAGACCATTTTATATTATGGTTAATATAAGATTTCTGCGTAATTCTATCACATTTGTTCAGTTTACGTCGCTCCTATTTCAGATAGCGTATCGGGCGAGGCGGCATCTTATAGCTCATGAAATGTCGAGTAAAATACACTACTAAACTTCTCGGATAGGGCAATCAGAGACCCGATTAGGTCATCTTACATTATGATTAATATAAGAATGCAGCGTAATTCTATCACATTTGTTCAATTTACGCCGCTCCTTTTTCAGAAAGCGCATTGGGTTAAGCGGCACCTTAAAGCACATGAAATGACGAGTAAAATGCACTATTAAACTTCTATGATAGGGCAATCAGAGACCCGATTAGATCATTTTATATTATTGTTAATATAAGAATTCAGCGTAATTTTATCACATTTGATCAATTTACGTCGCTCCGATTTCAGATAGCGTATTAGGCTAGGTGGCACCTTAAAGCGCACTAGATGCCGAGCAATACGCACTATTAAACTTCTATGATAGGACAATCAGAGGACCGAATATATCATATTATATTATGGATAATATAAGAATTCTGCGTAATTCTATCACGTTTGTTCAATTTACGTAGCTCCAATTTCAGATGGCGTATTGGGCTAGACGGCACCTTAAAGCGCATGAAATGTCGAGTAAAATGCACTACCAATCTTCTCGGATAGGGCAACCAGAGACCCGATTAGGTCATCTTATATTATGGGTAATGTAAGAATTCAGCGAAATTCTATCACATTTGTTCAATTTACGTCGCTCCTATTTCAGATAGCGTATTGGGCTAGGCGGCACCTTAAAGCGCATGAAATGTCGAGTAAAATGCACTGCTAAAGTTCTCGGATAGGGCAATCAGAGACCCGATTAGGTCATCTTATATTATGGTTAATATAAGAATTCAGCGAAATTCTATCACATTTGTTCAATTTACGTCGCTCCTATTTCAGATAGCGTATTGGGCCAGGCAGCACCTTAAAGCGCATGAAATGACGAGTAAAATGCACTATGAAACTTCTATGATAGGGCAATCAGAGACCCGAATAGATCGTATTATATAATGGTTAATATAAGAATTCTGCGTAATTCTATCACGTATGTTCAATTTACGTAGCTCCAATTTCAGATAGCGTATTTGACTAGGCGGCATCTTAAAGCGCATGAAATGTCTAGTAAAATGCACTACTAAATTTCTCGGATAGGGCAATCTGACACCCGATTAGTTCATCTTATATTATGATTAATATATGGATGCAGCGAAATTCTATCACATTTGATCAATTTTCGTCGCTCCTAGTTCAGATAGCGTATGGGCTCTGCGGCACCTTATAGGGCATGAAATGAGGAGTAGAATGCACTATTAAACTTCTATGATAGGGCAATCAGAGACCCGATTAGGTCATCTTATATTATGATTAATATAAGAATTCAGCGTAATTCTATTACATTTTTTCAATTTACGTCGCTCCTATTTCAGATACCGTATTGGGCTAGGCGGCATCTTAAAGCGCGTGTAATTACGAGTGAAATGCACTATTAAACTTCTAGGGTAGGGCAAACAGAGACCCGATTAGATCATTTTATATTATGGTTAATTTAAGAATTCAGCGAAATTCTATCACATTCGTTCAATTTACGTCGCTCCTATTTCAGGTAGCGTATTGGGATAGGCGGCATCTTAAAGCGCATGGAATGTCGAGTAAAATGCACTATTAAACTTCTAGGATAGGGCAATCAGAGACCCGATTAGGTCATCTTATATTATGATTAATATAAGAATTCAGCGTAATTCTATTACATTTTTTCAATTGACGTCGCTCCTATTTCAGAAAGCGTATTGGGCTAGGTGGCATCTTAAAGCGCATGAAATATCGAATAAAATGCTCTATTAAACTTCTAGGGTAGGGCAAACAGAGACCCGATTAGGTCATCTTATATTATGATTAATATAAGAATTCAGCGTAATTCTATCACATTTGTTCAATTTACGGCGCTCCTATTTTAGATAGCGTATTGGGCTAGGCGGCGTCTTAAAGCGCGTGGAATGTCGAGTAAAATGCACTTCTAACCTTCTATGATAGGGCAATCAGAGACCCGATTAGATCATTTCATATTATGGTTAATATAAGAATTCAGCCGTATTCTATCACATTTGTTCAATTTACGTCGCTCCTATTTCAGATAGCGTATTGGGCTAGGTGGCATCTTAAAGCGCATGAAATGTCGAGTAAAATGCACTGCTAAAGTTCTCGGATAGGGCAATCAGAGACCCGATTAGGTCATCTTATATTATGATTAATATAAGAATTCAGCGTAATTCAATCACATTTGTTTAATTTACTTCGCTCCTATTTCAAATAGCGTATTGGGATAGGCGGCATCATAAAGCGCGTGGAATGACGAGTAAAATGCACTATTAAACTTCTGTGATCGGGCAATCAGAGACCCGATTAGATCATTTTATATTATGGTTGATTTAAGAATTCAGCGAAATTCTATCACATTTGTTCGATTTACGTCGCTCCTATTTCAGATAGCGTATTGGGACAAGCGGCACCTTAATGCGCATGAAATGATGAGTAAAATGCACTATTAACCTTCTATGATAGGGCAATCAGAGTCCCGATTAGATCATTTTATGTTTTGGTTAATATAAGAATTCAGCGTAGTTCTATCACATTTGTTCAATTTCCGTCGCTCCTATTTCAGATAGCGTATTGGGCTAAGCGGCACCTTAAAGCGCATGAAATGCCGAACAAAATGCACTATTAAACTTCTATCATGGGGCAATCAGAGACCCGATTGCATCATCTTATATTATGGTTCATTTAAGAATTCGTCGTAACTCTATCACATTTTGTCAATTTACGTAGCTCCAATTACAGATAGCGTATTGGGCTAAGCGGCACCTTCAAGCGCATGAAATGACGAGTAAAATGCACGATTAAACTTCTATGATAGGGCAATCGGAGACCCGAATAGATCGTATTATATTGTGGTTAATAGAAGAATTCTGAGAAATTCTATCACGTTTGTTCAATTTACGTAGCTCCAATTTCAGATAGCCTATTGTGCTATGCGGCATCTTAAAGCGCATGAAATGTCGAGGAAAATGCACTATTAAACTTCTCGGATAGGGCAATCCGAGACCCGATTAGGTCACCTTATATTATGGTTAATATAACAATTCAGAGAAATTTTATCACATTTGTTCTATTTACGTCGCCCCTATATCAGATAGCGTATTGGGCTAAGCGGCTTCTCAAAGCGCATGAAATGGCGAGTAAAATGTACTATTAAACTTCTATGATAGGGCAATCAGAGACCCGATTAGATCATTTTACATTAAGGTTAATATAAGAATTCAGCGAAATTCTATCACATTTGTTCAATTTACGTCGCCCATATTTCGGATAGCGTATTGGGCTAAGCGGCATCTCAAAGCGCCTGAAATATCGAGTAAAATGCACTATTAAACTTCTAGGGTAAGGCAAATAGAGACCCGATTATATCATTTTATATTGTGGTTAATATAAGAATTCAGCGTAGTTCTATCACATTTGTTCAATTTCCGTCGCTCCTATTTCAGATAGCGTACTGGGCTAGGCGGCATCTTAAAGCGCGTGGAATGGCGAGTATAATGCACTATTAAACTTCTATGATAGGGCAATCAGAGACCCGATTAGATCATTTTATATTTTGTTTAATATAAGAATTCAGGGAAATTCTATCACATTTGTTCAATTTACGTCGCTCCTATTTCAGATAGCGTATTGGGCTAACCGGTGTCTCAAAGCGCATGAAATGGCAAGTAAAATGCTCTATTAAAGTTCTAGGGTAGGGCAAACAGAGACCCGATTAGATCATTTTATATTAAGGGTAATTTAAGAATTCAGCAAAATTCTATCACATTTGTTCAATTTACGTAGCTCCGATTTCAGATGGCGTACTGGGCCAGACGGTTTCTTAAAGCGCGTGGAATGGCGAGTGCAATTCACTATTAAACTTCTATGATAGGGCAATCAGAGACCCGGTTAGATCATTTTATATTTTGGTTAATATAAGAATTCATCGAAATTCTATCACATTTGTTCAATTTACGTCGCTCCTATTTCAGATAGCGTATTGGCCTAAGCGGCATCTCAAAGCGCCTGAAATGGCGAGTAAAATGCACTATTAAACTTCTAGGGTAGGGCAAACAGAGACCCGATTAGATCATTTTACATTAAGGTTAATTTCAGAATTCAGCGAAATTCTATCACATTTGTTCAATTTACGTCGCTCCTATTACAGATAGCGTATTGGGCTAAGATGTATCTCAAAGCGCATGAAATGACGCGTAAAATGCACTATTAAACTTCTAGGGTAGGGCAAACAGTGACCCGATTAGATCATTTTATATTATGGTTAATTTAAGCATTCAGCGAAATTCTATCACATTTGTTCAATTTACGTCGCTTCTATTTCAGACAGCGTATTGGGCTAAGCGGCTTCTGAAAGCGCATGAAATGGCGAGTAAAATGCACTATTAAACTTCTAGGGTAGGGCCAGCAGAGACCCGATTATATCATTTCATATTAAGGTTAGTTTAAGAATTCAGCGAAATTCTATCACATTTGTTCAATTTACGTCGCTCCTATTACAGATAGCGTATTGGGCTAAGGTGTATCTCAAAGCGCATGAAATGACGCGTAAAATGCACTATTAAACTTCTAGGGTAGGGCAAACAGTGACCCGATTAGATCATTTTATATTATGGTTAATTTAAGAATTCAGCGAAATTCTATCACATTTGTTCAATTTACGTCGCGCCCATTTCAGACAGCGTATTGGGCTAAGCGGCATCTCGAAGCGCATGAAATGGCGAGTATAATGCACTATTAAACATCTAGGGTAAGGCAAACAGAGACCCGATTATATCATTTTATATTGCGGTTAATATAAGAATTCAGCGTAATTCTATCCCGTTTGTTCAATTTACGTCGCTTCTGTTTCACATAGCGTACTGGGCTAGGCGGCATCTTAAAGCGCGTGGAATGGCGAGTAAAATGCACTATTAAACTTCTATGATAGGGCAATGAGAGACCGGATTAGATCATTTTATATTTTGTTTAATATAAGAATTCAGGGAAATTCTATCACATTTGTTCAATTTACGTCGCTCCTATTTCAGATAGCGTATTGGGCTAACCGGTATCTCAAAGCGCATGAAATGGCAAGTAAAATGCTCTATTAAACTTCTAGGGTAGAGCAAACAGAGACCCGAGTAGATCATTTTATATTATGGTTAATTTAAGAATTCAGCAAAATTCTATCACATTTGTTCAATTTACGTCGCTCCTATTTCAGATAGCGTACTGGGCCAGACGGTATCTTAAAGCGCGTGGAATGGCGAGTGCAATTCACTATTAAACTTCTATGATAGGGCAATCAGAGACCCGGTTAGATCATTTTATATTTTGGTTAATATAAGAATTCAGCGAAATTCTATCATATATGTTCAAATTACGTCGCTCCTATTTCAGATAGCATATTGGGCTAGGCGGTATCTTAAAGCGCGTGGCATTCTCGAGTGAAATGCACTATTAAACTTCTAGGATAAGGCAAACAGAGACCCGATTAGATCATTTTACATTAAGGTTAATATAAGAATTCAGCGAAATTCTATCACATTTGTTCAATTTACGTCGCTCCTATTTCACATAGCGTACTGGGCTAGGCAGCATCTTAAAGCGCGTGGAATGGCGAGTAAAATGCACTATTAAACTTCCATGATAGCGCAATCAGAGACCCGATTATATCATTTTATATTTTGGTTAATATAAGAATTCATCGAAATTCTATCACATTTGTTCAATTTACGTCGCTCCTATTTCAGATAGCGTATTGGCCTAGCGGCATCTCAAAGCGCCTGAAATGGCGAGTAAAATGCACTATTAAACTTCTAGGGTAAGGCAAACAGAGACCTGATTATATCATTTTATATTGCGGTTAATATAACAATTCAGCGAAATTCTATCACATTTGTTCAATTTACGTCGCTTCTATTTCAGACAGCGTATTGGGCTAAGCGGCTTCTGAAAGCGCATGAAATGGCGAGTAAAATGTACTATTAAACTTCTATGATAGGGCAATCAGAGACCCGATTAGATCATTTTACATTAAGGTTAATATAAGAATTCAGCGAAATTCTATCACATTTGTTCAATTTACGTCGCTCATATTTCGGATAGCGTATTGGGCTAAGCGGCATCTCAAAGCGCCTGAAATATCGAGTAAAATGCACTATTAAACTTCTAGGGTAAGGCAAACAGAGACCCGATTATATCATTTTATATTGTGGTTAATATAAGAATTCAGCGTAGTTCTATCACATTTGTTCAATTTCCGTCGCTCCTATTTCAGATAGCGTACTGGGCTAGGCGGCATCTTAAAGCGCGTGGAATGGCGAGTATAATGCACTATTAAACTTCTATGATAGGGCAATCAGAGACCCGATTAGATCATTTTATATTTTGTTTAATATAAGAATTCAGAGAAATTCTATCACATTTGTTCAATTTACGTCGCTCCTATTTCAGATAGCGTATTGGGCTAACCGGTGTCTCAAAGCGCATGAAATGGCAAGTAAAATGCTCTATTAAAGTTCTAGGGTAGGGCAAACAGAGACCCGATTAGATCATTTTATATTAAGGGTAATTTAAGAATTCAGCAAAATTCTATCACATTTGTTCAATTTACGTAGCTCCGATTTCAGATGGCGTACTGGGCCAGACGGTTTCTTAAAGCGCGTGGAATGGCGAGTGCAATTCACTATTAAACTTCTATGATAGGGCAATCAGAGACCCGGTTAGATCATTTTATATTTTGGTTAATATAAGAATTCATCGAAATTCTATCACATTTGTTCAATTTACGTCGCTCCTATTTCAGATAGCGTATTGGCCTAAGCGGCATCTCAAAGCGCCTGAAATGGCGAGTAAAATGCACTATTAAACTTCTAGGGTAAGGCAAACAGAGACCCGATTATATCATTTTATATTGCGGTTAATATAAGGATTCAGCGAAATTCTATCACATTTGTTCAATTTACGTCGCTTCTATTTCAGACAGCGTATTGGGCTAAGCGGCTTCTGAAAGCGCATGAAATGGCGAGCAAATGCACTATTAAACTTCTAGGGTAGGGCAAACAGTGACCCGATTAGATCATTTTATATTATGGTTCATTTAAGAATTCAGCGAAATTCTATCACATTTGTTCAATTTACGTCGCGCCCATTTCAGACAGCGTATTGGGCTAAGCGGCATCTCGAAGCGCATGAAATGGCGAGTAAAATGCACTATTAAACATCTAGGGTAAGGCAAACAGAGACCCGATTATATCATTTTATATTGCGGTTAATATAAGAATTCAGCGTAATTCTATCCCGTTTGTTCAATTTACGTCGCTTCTGTTTCACATAGCGTACTGGGCGAGGCGGCATCTTAAAGCGCGTGGAATGGCGAGTAAAATGCACTATTAAACTTCTATGATAGGGCAATGAGAGACCGGATTAGATCATTTTATATTACGGTTAATATAAGAATTCAGCGTAATTCTATCACATTTGTTCAATTTACGTCGCTCCTATTTCAGATAGCGTACTGGGCAAGGCGGCATCTTAAAGCGCGTGGAATGGCGAGTAAAATGCACTATCAAACTTCTACGATAGGGCAATCAGAGACCCGATTAGATCATTTTATATTTTGGTTAATATAAGAATTCAGCGAAATTGTATCCCATTTGTTCAATTTACGTCGCTTCTATTTCAGACAGCGTATTGGGCTAAGCGGCACCTCAAAGCGCATGAAATGGTGAGTAAAATGCATTATTAAACTTGTAGGGTAGGGCAAACAGAGACCCGATTAGACGATTTTATATTTTGGTTAATATAAGAATTCAGCGAAACTCTATCACATTTGTTCAATTTACGTCGCTCCTATTTCAGATCGCGTATTGGGCTAAGCAGCATCTCAAAGCGCATGAAATTTCGAGTGAAATGCACTATTACCCTTCTAGGGTAGGGCGAACAGAGACCCGATTAGATCATTTTACATTAAGGTTAATATAAGAATTCAGGGAAATTCTATGACATTTTTTGAATTTACGTCGCTCCTATTTCGGATAGCGTACTGGGCTAGGCGGCATCTTAAAGCGCGTGGAATGGCGAGTAAAATGCACTATTAAACTTCTAGGGTAGGGCAATCAGAGACCCGATTAGATCATTTTATGTTTTGGTTAATATAAGAATTCAGCGAAATTCTATCACATTTGTTCAATTTACGTCGCTCCTATTTCAGATAGCGTATTGGGCTATGCGGCATCTCAGTGCGCATGAAATGGCGAGTAAAATGTACTATGAAACTTCTAGGGTAGGGCAAACAGAGACCCGATTAGATCATTTTATATTATGGTTAATTTAAGAATTCTGTGAAATTCTATCACATTTGTTCAATTTACGTCGCTCCTATTTCAGATAGCGTACTGGGCTAGGCGGCATCTTAAAGCGCGTGGAATGGGGAGGAAAATATACTATTAAACTTCTATGATAGGGCAATCAGAGACCCGATTAGATCATTTTATGTTTTGGTTAATATAAGAATTCAGCGAAATTCTATCACATTTGTTCAATTTACGTCGCTCCTATTTCAGATAGCGTATTGGGCTATGCGGCATCTCAGTGCGCATGAAATGGCGAGTAAAATGTACTATGAAACTTCTAGGGTAGGGCAAACAGAGACCCGATTAGATCATTTTATATTATGGTTAATTGAAGAATTCGGCGAAATTCTATCACATTTGTTCAATTTACGTCGCTCCTATTTCAGATAGCGTACTGGGCTAGGCGGCATCTTACAGCGGGTGGAATGGGGAGGAAAATATACTATAAAACTTCTATGATAGGGCAATCAGAGACCCGATTAGATCATTTTATATTATGGTGAATTTAAGAATTCTGCGAAATTATATCACATTTGTTCAATTTACGTCGCTCCTATTTCAGATAGCGTATTGGGATAAGCGGCATCTCAAAGCGCATGAATGGCGAGTAAAATGCACTATTAAACTTCTAGGTTAGGGCAAACAGAGACCCGATTAGATCATTTTATATTATGGTTAATTTAAGAATTCAGCAAAATTCTACCACAACTGTACAATTTACGTCGTTCCTATTTCAGACAGCGTACTGGGCTAGGCGGCATCTTAAAGCGCGTGGAATGGCGAGTAAAATGCACCATTAAACTTCTATGATAGGGCAATCAGGGACCCGATTAGATCATTTTATATTTAGGTTAATATAAGAATTCGGCGAAATTCTATCACATTTGTTCAATTTACGTCGCTCCTATTTCAGATAGCGTACTGGGCTAGGCGGCATCTTAAAGCGCGTGGAATGGCGAGTAAAATGCCCTATTAAACTTCTATGATAGGGCAATCACAGACCCGATTAGATCATTTTATATTTTGGTTAATATAAGAATTCGGCGAAATTCTATCACATTTGTTCAATTTACGTCGCTCCTATTTCAGATAGCGTATTGGGCTAAGCGGCATCTCAAAGCGCATGAATGGCGAGTAAAATGCACTAATAAACTTATAGGGTAGGGCAAACAGAGACCCGATTAGATCATTCTATATTATGGTTAATTTAAAAATTCAGCGAAATTCTATCACATTTGTTCAATTTACGTCGCTCCTATTTCAGATAGCGTATTGGGCTAAGCGGCATCTCAAAGCGCATGAAATGGCGAGTAAAATGCACTATTAATCTTCTAGGGTAGGGCAAACAGAGACTCGATCAGATCATTTTTTATTGTGGTTAATTTAAGAATTCAGCAAAATTCTATCACATTTGTTCAATTTACGTCGCTCCTATTTCAGATAGCGTATTAGGCGAGGCGACATCTTAAAGCGCATGATATGTCGAGTGAAATGCACTACTAAACTTCTCGGATAGGGCAATCAGAGACCCGAAGAGGTCTTCTTATATTATGATTAATATAAGAATACAGCGTAATTCTATCACATTTGTTCAAATTACGTCGCTCCTATTTCGGATAGTATATTGGGCTAGGCGGCATCTTAAAGAGCGTGGAATGACGAGTAAAATGCACTCCTAACCTTCTATGATAGGGCAATCAGAGACCCGATTAGATCATTTTATATTATGGTTAATATAAGAATTCAGCAAAATTCTTTCATATTTGTCAATTTACGTCGCTCCTATTTCAGATAGTGTATTGGGCTAAGCGGCATCTTAGAGCGCATTAAATGACGTGGAAAATGCGCTATTAAACTTCTATGATAGCGCAATCAGAGACCCGATTAGATCATTTTAAATTATGGTTAATATAAGAATTCTTGCGTAATTCTATCACATTTGTTCAATTTACGGCGCTCCTATTTCAGATAGCGTATTGGGCGCGGCGGCATCTTAAAGCGCATGAAATGTCGAGTAAAATATACTACTAAACTCCTCGGATAGGACAATCAGAGACCGGATTGGGTCATCTTATATTATGATTAATATAAGAATTCAGCGTAATTCTATCACATTTGTTCAATTTACGTCGCTCCTCTTTCAGATAGCGTATTGGGCTAATCGGCACCTTAAAGCGCACGAAATGCGGAGCAAAACGCACTATTAAACTTCTATGATAGAGCAATCAGAGACCCGATTAGATCATTTTATATTATGATTAATATAAGAACTCCGCGAAATTCTATCACATTTGTTCAATTTACGTCGCTGCTATTTCAGATAGCGTATTGGGCTAAGCGGCAACTCAAAGCGCATGAAATGGCGAGTAAAATGCACTATTAAACTTCTATGATAGCGCAATCAGAGACCCGATTAGATAATTTTAAATTATGGTTTATATAAGAATTCTGAGTGATTCTATCACATTTGTTCAATTTACGTCGCTCCTATTTCAGATTGCGTATTGCGCGAGGCGGCATCTTAAAGCGCATGAAATGTCGAGTAAAATGCACTACTAACCTTCTATGACAGGGCAATCAGAGACCCGATTAGACCATTTTATATTATGGCGAATATAAGAATTCCGCGAAATTCTATCACATTTGTTCAATTTACGTCGCTCCTATTTCAGATAACCTATTGGGCTAAACGGCACATTAAAGCGCATGAAATGGCGAGTAAAATGCACTATTATACTTCTAGGGTAGGGCAAACAGAGTCCCGATTAGATCATTTTATATTATGGTTAATTTAAGAATTCAGCAAAATTCTATCACATTTGTTCAATTTACGTCGCTCCTATTTCTGTTACCTTATTGGGCTAAGCGGCATCTCAAAGCGCATGAAATGACGAGTGAAATGCACTATTAAACTTCTAGGGTAGGGCGAACGGAAACCCGATTAGATCATTTTACATTAAGGTTGATACAATAATTCAGCGAAATTCTATCACATTTGTTCAATTTACATCGCTCCTATTTCAGATAGCGTACTGTGCTAGGCGGCAGCTTAAAGCGCGTGGAAGGGCGAGTAAAATGCACTACTAAACTTCTATGATGTGGCAATCAGAGAACCGATTAAATCACTTTATATTTTGGTAAATATAAGAATTCAGCGAAATTCTATCACATTTGTTCAATTTACGTCGCTCCTATTTCAGAGAGCGTATTGGGCTAAGCGGCATCTCAAAGCGCATGAAATGTCGAGTAAAATGCACTATTAAACTTCAAGGGTAAGGCAAACAGAGACCCGATTAGATCATTTTATATTACGGATAATATAAGAATTCAGCGTAATTCTATCACATTCGTTCAACTTACGTCGCTCCTATTTCAGATAGCGTACTGTGCTAGGCGGCATCTTAAAGCGCGTGGAAGGGCGAGTAAAATGCACTACCAAACTTCTATGATAGGGCAATCAGAGAGCTGATTAAATCACTTTATATTTTGGTAAATATAATAATTCAGCGAAATTCTATCACATTTGTTCAATTTACGTCGCTCCTATTTCAGAGAGCGTATTGGGCTAAACGGCATCTCAAAGCGCATGAAATGTCGAGTGAAATGCACTATTAATCTTCTAGGGTAGGGCGAACAGAGACCCGATTAGATCATTTTACATTAAGGTTAATATAAGAATTCAGCGAAATTCTCTCACATTTGTTCAATTTACGTCGCTGATATTTCAGATAGCGTATTGGGATAAGCGACACCTTAAAGCGCATGAAATGCCGAGCAAAATGCACAATTAAACTTCTATGATAGAGCAATCAGAGACCCGATTAGATCATTTTACATGATGGTTAATATAAGAATTCCGCGAAATTCTATCACATTAGTTCAATTTACGTCGCTTCAACTTCGGATAGCGTATTGGCCTAGGCGGCACATTAAAGCGCATGAAATGACGACTAAAATGCACTATTAAACTTCTATGATATGGCAATCAGAGACCCGATTTGATCATTTTAAATTATGGTTAATATAAGAATTCAGCGAAATTCTATCACATTTGTTCAATTTACGTCGCTCCTATTTCAGATGGCGTATTGGGCTAGGAGGCACCTTAGAGCGCATGAAATGACGTGTAAAATGCACTATTAAACTTCTATGATAGGGCAATCAGAGACCCGATTAGATCGTTTTAAATTATGGTTAATATAAGAATTACGCGAAATTCTATCACATTAGTTCAATTTACGTCGCTTCAACTTCGGATAGCGTATTGGGCTAGGCGGCACATTAAAGCGCATGAAATGACGAATGAAATGCACTATTAAACTTCTATGATATGGCAATCAGAGACCCGATTTGATCATTTTTAATTACGGTTAATATAAGAATTCAGCGAAATTCTATCACATTTGTTCAATTTACGTCGCTCCTATTTCAGATGGCGTATTGGGCTAGGCGGCACCTTAGAGCGCATGAAATGACGTGTAAAATGCACTATTAAACTTCTATGACAGGGCAATCAGAGACCCGATTAGATCATTTTATATTATGGTTAATATAAGAATTCAGCGAAATTCTATCACATTAGTTCAATTTACGTCGCTTCAACTGCGGATAGCGTATTGGGCTAGGCGGCACATTAAAGCGCATGAAATGACGAATAAAAGGCACTATTAAACTTCTATGATATGGCAATCAGAGACCCGATTAGATCATTTTAAATTATGGTTATTATAAGAATTCGACGAAATTCTGTCACATTTGTTCAATTTACTTCGCCCCTATTTCAGATAGCGTATTCGGCTAGGTGGCATCTTAAAGTGCATGAAATGTCGAGTAAAATGCACTATTAAACATCTAGGGTAGGGCAAACAGAGACCCGATTAGATCATTTTATGTTATGGTTAATTTAAGAATTCAGCTTAATTCTATCACATTTGTTCAATTTACGTCGCTGCTATTTCAGATAGCGTATTGGGCTAAGCGGCAACTTAAAGCGCATGAAATGGCGAGTAAAATGCACTACTAACCTTCTATGACAGGGCAATCAGAGACCCGATTAGACCATTTTATATTATGGCGAATATAAGAATTCCGCGAAATTCTATCACATTTGTTCAATTTACGTCGCTCCTATTTCAGATAGCGTATTGGGCTATGCGGCATCATAAAGCGCATGAAGTGACAAGTAAAATGCACTATTAAGCTCCTATGATGGGGTAATCAGAGACCCGATTAGATCATTTTATATTATAGTTGATTTAAGAATTAAGCGAAACTTTATCACACTTGTTCAATTTACGTAGCTCCAATTTCAGCTAGCGTATTGGGCTAGGCGGCACCATAAAGCGCATGAAATGTCGAGTACAATACACTACTAAACTTCTATGGTAGGGCAATCAGAGACCCGAATAGATCATATTATACTGTGGTTAATATAAGAATTCTGCGTAATTCTATCACGTTTGTTCAGTTTACGCAGCTCCAATTTCAGATAGCGTATTGGGCTAGGTGGCATATTAAAGCGCATGAAATGTCAAGTTAAAATTCACTAGTAAACTTCTAGGGTAGGGCAAACAGAGACCCGATTAGATCATTTCATATTATGGTTAACTTAAGAATTCAGCAAAATTCTATCACATTTGTTCAATTTACATCGCTCCTATTTCAGATAGCGTATTGGGCTAGGCGGCACCTCAAAGCGCGCGGAATGTCGAGTAAAATGCACTATTAAACTTCTATGATAGGGCAATCAGAGACCCGATTAGATCATTTTATATTTTGGTTAATATAAGAATTCAGCGAAATTCTATCACATTTGTTCAATTTACGTCGCTCCTATTTCAGATAGCTTATTGGGCTAAGCGGCATCTCAAAGCGCATGAAATGGCGAGTAAAATGCACTATTAAACTTCTAGGGTAAGGCAATCAGAGTCCCGATTAGATCATTTTATATTTTGTTTAATATAAGATTTCAGGGAAATTCTATCACATTTGTTCAATTTACGTCGCTCCTATTTCAGATAGCGTATTGGGCTAAGCGACATCTCAAAGCGCATGAAATGGCGAGTAAAATGCACTATTAAACTTCTAGGCTAGGGCGAACAGAGACCCGATTAGATCATTTCACATTATGGTTAATAGAAGAATTCAGTGAAATTCTATCACATTTGTTCAACTTAGGTCGCTCCTATTTCAGATAGCGTACTGTGCTAGGCGGCATCTTAAAGCGCGCAGAATGGCGAGTAAAATGCTCTATTAAACTCTATGGTAGGGCAATCAGAGACCCGATTAGATCATTTTATATTTTGGTTAATATAAGAATTCAGCGAAATTCTATCACATTTGTTCAATTTACGTCGTTCCTATCTCAAATAGTATTCTGGGCTAGGCGGCATCTCAAAGCGCGCGGCATGTCGAGTACAATGCACTATTAAACTTCTATGACAGGGCAATCAGAGACCCGATTAGATCATTTCATATTATGGTTAATATAAGAATTCAGCGAAATTCTCTCACATTTGTTCAATTTACGTCGCTGATATTTCAGATAGCGTATTGGGATAAGCGGCACCTTAAAGCGCATGAAATGCCGAGCAAAATGCACCATTAAACTTCTATGATAGAGCAATCAGAGACCCGATTAGATCATTTTATATGATGGTTAATATAAGAATTCAGCGTAATTCTACCACATTTGTTCAATTTACGTCGCTCCTATTTCAGATAGCGTACTGGGCAAGGCGGCATCTTAAAGCGCGTGGAATGGCGAGTAAAATGCACTATCAAACTTCTACGATAGGGCAATCAGAGACCCGATTAGATCATTTTATATTTTGGTTAATATAAGAATTCAGCGAAATTGTATCCCATTTGTTCAATTTACGTCGCTTCTATTTCAGACAGCGTATTGGGCTAAGCGGCACCTCAAAGCGCATGAAATGGTGAGTAAAATGCATTATTAAACTTGTAGGGTAGGGCAAACAGAGACCCGATTAGACGATTTTATATTTTGGTTAATATAAGAATTCAGCGAAACTCTATCACATTTGTTCAATTTACGTCGCTCCTATTTCAGATCGCGTATTGGGCTAAGCAGCATCTCAAAGCGCATGAAATGTCGAGTGAAATGCACTATTACCCTTCTAGGGTAGGGCGAACAGAGACCCGATTAGATCATTTTACATTAAGGTTAATATAAGAATTCAGGGAAATTCTATGACATTTTTTGAATTTACGTCGCTCCTATTTCGGATAGCGTACTGGGCTAGGCGGCATCTTAAAGCGCGTGGAATGGCGAGTAAAATGCACTATTAAACTTCTAGGGTAGGGCAATCAGAGACCCGATTAGATCATTTTATGTTTTGGTTAATATAAGAATTCAGCGAAATTCTATCACATTTGTTCAATTTACGTCGCTCCTATTTCAGATAGCGTATTGGGCTATGCGGCATCTCAGTGCGCATGAAATGGCGAGTAAAATGTACTATGAAACTTCTAGGGTAGGGCAAACAGAGACCCGATTAGATCATTTTATATTATGGTTAATTTAAGAATTCTGTGAAATTCTATCACATTTGTTCAATTTACGTCGCTCCTATTTCAGATAGCGTACTGGGCTAGGCGGCATCTTAAAGCGCGTGGAATGGGGAGGAAAATATACTATTAAACTTCTATGATAGGGCAATCAGAGACCCGATTAGATCATTTTATGTTTTGGTTAATATAAGAATTCAGCGAAATTCTATCACATTTGTTCAATTTACGTCGCTCCTATTTCAGATAGCGTATTGGGCTATGCGGCATCTCAGTGCGCATGAAATGGCGAGTAAAATGTACTATGAAACTTCTAGGGTAGGGCAAACAGAGACCCGATTAGATCATTTTATATTATGGTTAATTGAAGAATTCGGCGAAATTCTATCACATTTGTTCAATTTACGTCGCTCCTATTTCAGATAGAATATTGGGATAAGCGGCACCTCAAAGCGCATGAAATGGTGAGTAAAATGCACTATTAAACTTGTAGGGTAGGGCAAACAGACACCCGATTAGATCATTTTATATTATGGTTAATTTAAGAATTCTGCGAAATTCAATCACATTTGTTCAATTTACGTCGCTCCTATTTCAGATTGCGTACTGGGCTAGGCGGCATCTTAAAGCGCGTGGAATGGGGAGGAAAATATACTATTAAACTTCTATGATAGGGCAATCAGAGACCCGATTAGATCGTTTTATATTTTGGTTAATATAAGAATTCAGCGAAATTCTATCACATGTGTTCAATTTACATCGCTCCTATTTCAGATAGCGTATTGGGCTAAGAGGCATCTCAAAGCGCATGAAATGACGAGTAAAATTCATTATTAAACTTCTAGGGTAGGGCAAACAGAGACCCGATTAGATCATTTTATATTATGGTTAATTTAAGAATTCAGCAAAATTCTATCACATTTGTTCAATTTACGTCGCTCCTACTTCAGATAGCGTATTGCGCTAAGCGGCATCTCAAAGCGCATGAAATGACGAGTAAAATGCATTATTAAACTTCTAGGGTAGGGCAAACAGAGACCCGATTATATCATTTTATATTATGGTTAATTTAAGAATTCTGCGAAATTCTATCACATTTGTTCAATTTACGTCGCTCCTATTTCAGATAGCGTACTGGGCTAGGCGGCATCTTACAGCGGGTGGAATGGGGAGGAAAATATACTATAAAACTTCTATGATAGGGCAATCAGAGACCCGATTAGATCATTTTATATTATGGTGAATTTAAGAATTCTGCGAAATTATATCACATTTGTTCAATTTACGTCGCTCCTATTTCAGATAGCGTATTGGGATAAGCGGCATCTCAAAGCGCATGAATGGCGAGTAAAATGCACTATTAAACTTCAAGGTTAGGGCAAACAGAGACCCGATTAGATCATTTTATATTATGGTTAATTTAAGAATTCAGCAAAATTCTACCACAATTGTACAATTTACATCGTTCCTATTTCAGCCAGCGTACTGGGCTAGGCGGCATCTTAAAGCGCGTGGAATGGCGAGTAAAATGCACCATTAAACTTCTATGATAGGGCAATCAGAGACCCGATTAGATCATTTTATATTTAGGTTAATATAAGAATTCGGCGAAATTCTATCACATTTGTTCAATTTACGTCGCTCCTATTTCAGATAGCGTACTGGGCTAGGCGGCATCTTAAAGCGCGTGGAATGGCGAGTAAAATGCCCTATTAAACTTCTATGATAGGGCAATCACAGACCCGATTAGATCATTTTATATTTTGGTTAATATAAGAATTCGGCGAAATTCTATCACATTTGTTCAATTTACGTCGCTCCTATTTCAGATAGCGTATTGGGCTAAGCGGCATCTCAAAGCGCATGAATGGCGAGTAAAATGCACTAATAAACTTATAGGGTAGGGCAAACAGAGACCCGATTAGATCATTCTATATTATGGTTAATTTAAAAATTCAGCGAAATTCTATCACATTTGTTCAATTTACGTCGCTCCTATTTCAGATAGCGTATTGGGCTAAGCGGCATCTCAAAGCGCATGAAATGGCGAGTAAAATGCACTATTAATCTTCTAGGGTAGGGCAAACAGAGACACGATTAGATCATTTTATATTATGGTTAATTTAAGAATTCAGAAAATTCTATCACATTTGTTCAATTTACGTCCCTCCTATTTCAGATAGCGCACTGGGATGGGCGGCATCTTAAAGACCGTGGAATGGCGAGTAAAATGCACTATTAAACTTCTATGATAGGGCAATCAGAGACCCGATTACATCATTTTATATTTTGGTTAATATAAGAATTCAGCGAAGTTCTATCACATTTGTTCAATTTACGTCGCTCCTATTTCAGATAGCGTATTGGGCTATGCGGCATCTCAGTGCGTATGAAATGGCGAGTAAAATGCACAATTAATCTTCTAGGGTAGGGCGAACAGAGACCCGATTAGATCATTTTATATTTTGGTTAATATAAGAATTCGGCGAAATTCTATCATATTTGATCAATTTACGTCGCTCCTATTTCAGATAGCGTATTGGGCTAAGCGGCATCTCAAAGCGCATGAAATGACGAGTAAAATGCACTATTAAACTTCTAGGGTAGGGCAAACAGAGACCCGATTAGATCATTTTGTATTATGGTTAATTTAAGAATTCAGCAAAATTCTATCACAATTGTACAATTTACGTCGTTCCTATTTCAAATAGCGTACTGGTCTAGGCGGCATCGTAAAGCGCGTGGAATGGCGAGTAAAATGCACTATTAAACTTCTATGATAGAGCAATCAGAGACCCGGTTATATCATTTTATATTTTGGTTAATATAAGAATTCGGCGAAATTCTATCACATTTGTTCAATTTACGTCGCTCCTATTTCAGATAGCGTATTGGGCTAAGCGGCATCTCAAAGCGCATGAAATGGCGAGTAAAATGCACTATTAATCTTCTAGGGTAGGGCAAACGGAGACTCGATTAGATCATTTTTTATTGTGGTTAATTTAAGAATTCAGCAAAATTCTATCACATTTGTTCAATTTACGTCGCTCCTATTTCAGATAGCGTACTGGGCTAGGCGGCATCTTAAAGCGCGTGGAATGGGGAGGAAAATATACTATTAAACTTCTATGATAGGGCAATCAGAGACCCGATTAGATCATTTTATATTTTGGTTAATATAAGAATTCAGCGAAATTCTATCACATTTGTTCAATTTACGTCGCTCCTATTTCAGATAGCATATTGGGCTAAGCGGCACCTCAAAGCGCATGAAATGGCGAGTGAAATGCACCATTAAACTTCTAGGGTAGGGCAAACAGAGACCCGAATAGACCATTTTATATTATGGTTAATTTGAGAATTCATCAAAATTCTATCACATTTGTTCAATTTACGTCGCTCCTATTTCAGATCGCGTATTGGGCTAAGCGGCATCTCAAAGCGCATGAAATGTCGAGTGAAATGCACTATTACCCTTCTAGGGTAGGGCGAACAGAGACCCGATTAGATCATTTTACATTAAGGTTAATATAAGAATTCAGGGAAATTCTATGACATTTTTTGAATTTACGTCGCTCCTATTTCGGATAGCGTACTGGGCTAGGCGGCATCTTAAAGCGCGTGGATTGGCGAGTAAAATGCACTATTAAACTTCTAGGGTAGGGCAATCAGAGACCCGATTAGATCATTTTATGTTTTGGTTAATATAAGGATTCAGCGAAATTCTATCACATTTGTTCAATTTACGTCGCTCCTATTTCAGATAGCGTATTGGGCTATGCGGCATCTCAGTGCGCATGAAATGGCGAGTAAAATGTACTATGAAACTTCTAGGGTAGGGCAAACAGAGACCCGATTAGATCATTTTATATTATGGTTAATTTAAGAATTCTGTGAAATTCTATCACATTTGTTCAATTTACGTCGCTCCTATTTCAGATAGCGTACTGGGCTAGGCGGCATCTTAAAGCGCGTGGAATGGGGAGGAAAATATACTATTAAACTTCTATGATAGGGCAATCAGAGACCCGATTAGATCATTTTATGTTTTGGTTAATATAAGAATTCAGCGAAATTCTATCACATTTGTTCAATTTACGTCGCTCCTATTTCAGATAGCGTATTGGGCTATGCGGCATCTCAGTGCGCATGAAATGGCGAGTAAAATGTACTATGAAACTTCTAGGGTAGGGCAAACAGAGACCCGATTAGATCATTTTATATTATGGTTAATTGAAGAATTCGGCGAAATTCTATCACATTTGTTCAATTTACGTCGCTCCTATTTCAGATAGAATATTGGGATAAGCGGCACCTCAAAGCGCATGAAATGGTGAGTAAAATGCACTATTAAACTTGTAGGGTAGGGCAAACAGACACCCGATTAGATCATTTTATATTATGGTTAATTCAAGAATTCTGCGAAATTCAATCACATTTGTTCAATTTACGTCGCTCCTATTTCAGATTGCGTACTGGGCTAGGCGGCATCTTAAAGCGCGTGGAATGGGGAGGAAAATATACTATTAAACTTCTATGATAGGGCAATCAGAGACCCGATTAGATCGTTTTATATTTTGGTTAATATAAGAATTCAGCGAAATTCTATCACATGTGTTCAATTTACATCGCTCCTATTTCAGATAGCGTATTGGGCTAAGAGGCATCTCAAAGCGCATGAAATGACGAGTAAAATGCATTATTAAACTTCTAGGGTAGGGCAAACAGAGACCCGATTAGATCATTTTATATTATGGTTAATTTAAGAATTCAGCAAAATTCTATCACATTTGTTCAATTTACGTCGCTCCTACTTCAGATAGCGTATTGCGCTAAGCGGCATCTCAAAGCGCATGAAATGACGAGTAAAATGCATTATTAAACTTCTAGGGTAGGGCAAACAGAGACCCGATTATATCATTTTATATTATGGTTAATTTAAGAATTCTGCGAAATTCTATCACATTTGTTCAATTTACGTCGCTCCTATTTCAGATAGCGTACTGGGCTAGGCGGCATCTTACAGCGGGTGGAATGGGGAGGAAAATATACTATAAAACTTCTATGATAGGGCAATCAGAGACCCGATTAGATCATTTTATATTATGGTGAATTTAAGAATTCTGCGAAATTATATCACATTTGTTCAATTTACGTCGCTCCTATTTCAGATAGCGTATTGGGATAAGCGGCATCTCAAAGCGCATGAATGGCGAGTAAAATGCACTATTAAACTTCAAGGTTAGGGCAAACAGAGACCCGATTAGATCATTTTATATTATGGTTAATTTAAGAATTCAGCAAAATTCTACCACAATTGTACAATTTACGTCGTTCCTATTTCAGACAGCGTACTGGGCTAGGCGGCATCTTAAAGCGCGTGGAATGGCGAGTAAAATGCACCATTAAACTTCTATGATAGGGCAATCAGAGACCCGATTAGATCATTTTATATTTAGGTTAATATAAGAATTCGGCGAAATTCTATCACATTTGTTCAATTTACGTCGCTCCTATTTCAGATAGCGTACTGGGCTAGGCGGCATCTTAAAGCGCGTGGAATGGCGAGTAAAATGCCCTATTAAACTTCTATGATAGGGCAATCACAGACCCGATTAGATCATTTTATATTTTTGTTAATATAAGAATTCGGCGAAATTCTATCACATTTGTTCAATTTACGTCGCTCCTATTTCAGATAGCGTATTGGGCTAAGCGGCATCTCAAAGCGCATGAATGGCGAGTAAAATGCACTAATAAACTTATAGGGTAGGGCAAACAGAGACCCGATTAGATCATTCTATATTATGGTTAATTTAAAAATTCAGCGAAATTCTATCACATTTGTTCAATTTACGTCGCTCCTATTTCAGATAGCGTATTGGGCTAAGCGGCATCTCAAAGCGCATGAAATGGCGAGTAAAATGCACTATTAATCTTCTAGGGTAGGGCAAACAGAGACACGATTAGATCATTTTATATTATGGTTAATTTAAGAATTCAGAAAATTCTATCACATTTGTTCAATTTACGTCCCTCCTATTTCAGATAGCGCACTGGGATGGGCGGCATCTCAAAGACCGTGGAATGGCGAGTAAAATGCACTATTAAACTTCTATGATAGGGCAATCAGAGACCCGATTACATCATTTTATATTTTGGTTAATATAAGAATTCAGCGAAGTTCTATCACATTTGTTCAATTTACGTCGCTCCTATTTCAGATAGCGTATTGGGCTATGCGGCATCTCAGTGCGCATGAAATGGCGAGTAAAATGCACAATTAATCTTCTAGGGTAGGGCGAACAGAGACCCGATTAGATCATTTTATATTTTGGTTAATATAAGAATTCGGCGAAATTCTATCATATTTGATCAATTTACGTCGCTCCTATTTCAGATAGCGTATTGGGCTAAGCGGCATCTCAAAGCGCATGAAATGGTGAGTAAAATGCACTATTAAACTTGTAGGGTAGGGCAAACAGAGACCCGATTAGATGATTTTATATTATGGTTAATTTAAGAATTCAGCGAAATTCTATCACATTTGTTCAATTTACGTCGCTCCTATTTCAGATAGCGTATTGGGCTAAGCGGTATCTCAAAGCGCATGAAATGGCGAGTAAAATGCACTATTAATCTTCTAGGGAAGGGCAAACAGACACCCGATTAGATCATTTTATATTATGGTTAATTTAAGAATTCTGCGAAATTCTATCACATTTGTTCAATTTACGTCGCTCCTATTTCAGATTGCGTACTGGGCTAGGCGGCATCTTAAAGCGCGTGGAATGGGGAGGAAAATATACTATTAAACTTCTATGATAGGGCAATCAGAGACCCGATTAGATCGTTTTATATTTTGGTTAATATAAGAATTCAGCGAAATTCTATCACATGTGTTCAATTTACATCGCTCCTATTTCAGATAGCGTATTGGGCTAAGAGGCATCTCAAAGCGCATGAAATGACGAGTCAAATGCATTATTAAACTTCTAGGGTAGGGCAAACAGAGACCCGATTAGATCATTTTATATTATGGTTAATTTAAGAATTCAGCAAAATTCTATCACATTTGTTCAATTTACGTCGCTCCTACTTCAGATAGCGTATTGCGCTAAGCGGCATCTCAAAGCGCATGAAATGACGAGTAAAATGCATTATTAAACTTCTAGGGTAGGGCAAACAGAGACCCGATTATATCATTTTATATTATGGTTAATTTAAGAATTCTGCGAAATTCTATCACATTTGTTCAATTTACGTCGCTCCTATTTCAGATAGCGTACTGGGCTAGGCGGCATCTTACAGCGGGTGGAATGGGGAGGAAAATATACTATAAAACTTCTATGATAGGGCAATCAGAGACCCGATTAGATCATTTTATATTATGGTGAATTTAAGAATTCTGCGAAATTATATCACATTTGTTCAATTTACGTCGCTCCTATTTCAGATAGCGTATTGGGATAAGCGGCATCTCAAAGCGCATGAATGGCGAGTAAAATGCACTATTAAACTTCTAGGTTAGGGCAAACAGAGACCCGATTAGATCATTTTATATTATGGTTAATTTAAGAATTCAGCAAAATTCTACCACAACTGTACAATTTACGTCGTTCCTATTTCAGACAGCGTACTGGGCTAGGCGGCATCTTAAAGCGCGTGGAATGGCGAGTAAAATGCACCATTAAACTTCTATGATAGGGCAATCAGAGACCCGATTAGATCATTTTATATTTAGGTTAATATAAGAATTCGGCGAAATTCTATCACATTTGTTCAATTTACGTCGCTCCTATTTCAGATAGCGTACTGGGCTAGGCGGCATCTTAAAGCGCGTGGAATGGCGAGTAAAATGCACCATTAAACTTCTATGATAGGGCAATCACAGACCCGATTAGATCATTTTATATTTTGGTTAATATAAGAATTCGGCGAAATTCTATCACATTTGTTCAATTTACGTCGCTCCTATTTCAGATAGCGTATTGGGCTAAGCGGCATCTCAAAGCGCATGAATGGCGAGTAAAATATACTACTAAACTCCTCGGATAGGACAATCAGAGACCGGATTGGGTCATCTTATATTATGATTAATATAAGAATTCAGCGTAATTCTATCACATTTGTTCAATTTACTTCGCTCCTCTTTCAGATAGCGTATTGGGCTAATCGGCACCTTAAAGCGCACGAAATGCGGAGCAAAACGCACTATTAAACTTCTATGATAGAGCAATCAGAGACCCGATTAGATCATTTTATATTATGATTAATATAAGAACTCCGCGAAATTCTATCACATTTGTTCAATTTACGTCGCTGCTATTTCAGATAGCGTATTGGGCTAAGCGGCAACTCAAAGCGCATGAAATGGCGAGTAAAATGCACTATTAAACTTCTATGATAGCGCAATCAGAGACCCGATTAGATAATTCTAAATTATGGTTTATATAAGAATTCTGAGTGATTCTATCACATTTGTTCAATTAACGTCGCTCCTATTTCAGATTGCGTATTGCGCGAGGCGGCATCTTAAAGCGCATGAAATGTCGAGTAAAATGCACTACTAACCTTCTATGACAGGGCAATCAGAGACCCGATTAGACCATTTTATATTATGGCGAATATAAGAATTCCGCGAAATTCTATCACATTTGTTCAATTTACGTCGCTCCTATTTCAGATAACCTATTGGGCTAAACGGCACATTAAAGCGCATGAAATGGCGAGTAAAATGCACTATTATACTTCTAGGGTAGGGCAAACAGAGTCCCGATTAGATCATTTTATATTATGGTTAATTTAAGAATTCAGCAAAATTCTATCACATTTGTTCAATTTACGTCGCTCCTATTTCTGTTACCTTATTGGGCTAAGCGGCATCTCAAAGCGCATGAAATGACGAGTGAAATGCACTATTAAACTTCTAGGGTAGGGCGAACGGAAACCCGATTAGATCATTTTACATTAAGGTTGAGACAATAATTCAGCGAAATTCTATCACATTTGTTCAATTTACATCGCTCCTATTTCAGATAGCGTACTGTGCTAGGCGGCAGCTTAAAGCGCGTGGAAGGGCGAGTAAAATGCACTACTAAACTTCTATGATGGGGCAATCGGAGAACCGATTAAATCACTTTATATTTTGGTAAATATAAGAATTCAGCGAAATTCTATCACATTTGTTCAATTTACGTCGCTCCTATTTCAGAGAGCGTATTGGGCTAAGCGGCATCTCAAAGCGCATGAAATGTCGAGTAAAATGCACTATTAAACTTCAAGGGTAAGGCAAACAGAGACCCGATTAGATCATTTTATATTACGGATAATATAAGAATTCAGCGTAATTCTATCACATTCGTTCAACTTACGTCGCTCCTATTTCAGATAGCGTACTGTGCTAGGCGGCATCTTAAAGCGCGTGGAAGGGCGAGTAAAATGCACTACCAAACTTCTATGATAGGGCAATCAGAGAGCTGATTAAATCACTTTATATTTTGGTAAATATAAGAATTCAGCGAAATTCTATCACATTTGTTCAATTTACGTCGCTCCTATTTCAGAGAGCGTATTGGGCTAAACGGCATCTCAAAGCGCATGAAATGTCGAGTGAAATGCACCATTAAACTTCTAGGGTAGGGCAAACAGAGACCCGAATAGACCATTTTATATTATGGTTAATTTGAGAATTCATCAAAATTCTATCACATTTGTTCAATTTACGTCGCTCCTATTTCAGATCGCGTATTGGGCTAAGCGGCATCTCAAAGCGCATGAAATGTCGAGTGAAATGCACTATTACCCTTCTAGGGTAGGGCGAACAGAGACCCGATTAGATCATTTTACATTAAGGTTAATATAAGAATTCAGGGAAATTCTATGACATTTTTTGAATTTACGTCGCTCCTATTTCGGATAGCGTACTGGGCTAGGCGGCATCTTAAAGCGCGTGGAATGGCGAGTAAAATGCACTATTAAACTTCTAGGGTAGGGCAATCAGAGACCCGATTAGATCATTTTATGTTTTGGTTAATATAAGGATTCAGCGAAATTCTATCACATTTGTTCAATTTACGTCGCTCCTATTTCAGATAGCGTATTGGGCTATGCGGCATCTCAGTGCGCATGAAATGGCGAGTAAAATGTACTATGAAACTTCTAGGGTAGGGCAAACAGAGACCCGATTAGATCATTTTATATTATGGTTAATTTAAGAATTCTGTGAAATTCTATCACATTTGTTCAATTTACGTCGCTCCTATTTCAGATAGCGTACTGGGCTAGGCGGCATCTTAAAGCGCGTGGAATGGGGAGGAAAATATACTATTAAACTTCTATGATAGGGCAATCAGAGACCCGATTAGATCATTTTATGTTTTGGTTAATATAAGAATTCAGCGAAATTCTATCACATTTGTTCAATTTACGTCGCTCCTATTTCAGATAGCGTATTGGGCTATGCGGCATCTCAGTGCGCATGAAATGGCGAGTAAAATGTACTATGAAACTTCTAGGGTAGGGCAAACAGAGACCCGATTATATCATTTTATATTATGGTTAATTTAAGAATTCTGCGAAATTCTATCACATTTGTTCAATTTACGTCGCTCCTATTTCAGATAGCGTACTGGGCTAGGCGGCATCTTACAGCGGGTGGAATGGGGAGGAAAATATACTATAAAACTTCTATGATAGGGCAATCAGAGACCCGATTAGATCATTTTATATTATGGTGAATTTAAGAATTCTGCGAAATTATATCACATTTGTTCAATTTACGTCGCTCCTATTTCAGATAGCGTATTGGGATAAGCGGCATCTCAAAGCGCATGAATGGCGAGTAAAATGCACTATTAAACTTCTAGGTTAGGGCAAACAGAGACCCGATTAGATCATTTTATATTATGGTTAATTTAAGAATTCAGCAAAATTCTACCACAACTGTACAATTTACGTCGTTCCTATTTCAGACAGCGTACTGGGCTAGGCGGCATCTTAAAGCGCGTGGAATGGCGAGTAAAATGCACCATTAAACTTCTATGATAGGGCAATCAGAGACCCGATTAGATCATTTTATATTTAGGTTAATATAAGAATTCGGCGAAATTCTATCACATTTGTTCAATTTACGTCGCTCCTATTTCAGATAGCGTACTGGGCTAGGCGGCATCTTAAAGCGCGTGGAATGGCGAGTAAAATGCCCTATTAAACTTCTATGATAGGGCAATCACAGACCCGATTAGATCATTTTATATTTTGGTTAATATAAGAATTCGGCGAAATTCTATCACATTTGTTCAATTTACGTCGCTCCTATTTCAGATAGCGTATTGGGCTAAGCGGCATCTCAAAGCGCATGAATGGCGAGTAAAATGCACTAATAAACTTATAGGGTAGGGCAAACAGAGACCCGATTAGATCATTCTATATTATGGTTAATTTAAAAATTCAGCGAAATTCTATCACATTTGTTCAATTTACGCCGCTCCTATTTCAGATAGCGTATTGGGCTAAGCGGCATCTCAAAGCGCATGAAATGGCGAGTAAAATGCACTATTAATCTTCTAGGGTAGGGCAAACAGAGACTCGATCAGATCATTTTTTATTGTGGTTAATTTAAGAATTCAGCAAAATTCTATCACATTTGTTCAATTTACGTCGCTCCTATTTCAGATAGCGTATTAGGCGAGGCGACATCTTAAAGCGCATGATATGTCGAGTGAAATGCACTACTAAACTTCTCGGATAGGGCAATCAGAGACCCGAAGAGGTCTTCTTATATTATGATTAATATAAGAATACAGCGTAATTCTATCACATTTGTTCAAATTACGTCGCTCCTATTTCAGATAGTATATTGGGCTAGGCGGCATCTTAAAGAGCGTGGAATGACGAGTAAAATGCACTCCTAACCTTCTATGATAGGGCAATCAGAGACCCGATTAGATCATTTTATATTATGGTTAATATAAGAATTCAGCAAAATTCTTTCATATTTGTCAATTTACGTCGCTCCTATTTCAGATAGTGTATTGGGCTAAGCGGCATCTTAGAGCGCATTAAATGACGTGGAAAATGCGCTATTAAACTTCTATGATAGCGCGATCAGAGACCCGATTAGATCATTTTAAATTATGGTTAATATAAGAATTCTTGCGTAATTCTATCACATTTGTTCAATTTACGGCGCTCCTATTTCAGATAGCGTATTGGGCGCGGCGGCATCTTAAAGCGCATGAAATGTCGAGTAAAATATACTACTAAACTCCTCGGATAGGACAATCAGAGACCGGATTGGGTCATCTTATATTATGATTAATATAAGAATTCAGCGTAATTCTATCACATTTGTTCAATTTACGTCGCTTCAACTGCGGATAGCGTATTGGGCTAGGCGGCACATTAAAGCGCATGAAATGACGAATAAAAGGCACTATTAAACTTCTATGATATGGCAATCAGAGACCCGATTAGATCATTTTAAATTATGGTTATTATAAGAATTCGACGAAATTCTGTCACATTTGTTCAATTTACTTCGCCCCTATTTCAGATAGCGTATTCGGCTAGGTGGCATCTTAAAGTGCATGAAATGTCGAGTAAAATGCACTATTAAACATCTAGGGTAGGGCAAACAGAGACCCGATTAGATCATTTTATGTTATGGTTAATTTAAGAATTCAGCTTAATTCTATCACATTTGTTCAATTTACGTCGCTGCTATTTCAGATAGCGTATTGGGCTAAGCGGCAACTTAAAGCGCATGAAATGGCGAGTAAAATGCACTACTAACCTTCTATGACAGGGCAATCAGAGACCCGATTAGACCATTTTATATTATGGCGAATATAAGAATTCCGCGAAATTCTATCACATTTGTTCAATTTACGTCGCTCCTATTTCAGATAGCGTATTGGGCTAAGCGGCATCATAAAGCGCATGAAATGACAAGTAAAATGCACTATTAAGCTCCTATGATGGGGTAATCAGAGACCCGATTAGATCATTTTATATTATAGTTGATTTAAGAATTAAGCGAAACTTTATCACACTTGTTCAATTTACGTAGCTACAATTTCAGCTAGCGTATTGGGCTAGGCGGCACCATAAAGCGCATGAAATGTCGAGTACAATACACTACTAAACTTCTATGGTAGGGCAATCAGAGACCCGAATAGATCATATTATACTGTGGTTAATATAAGAATTCTGCGTAATTCTATCACGTTTGTTCAGTTTACGCAGCTCCAATTTCAGATAGCGTATTGGGCTAGGTGGCATATTAAAGCGCATGAAATGTCAAGTTAAAATTCACTAGTAAACTTCTAGGGTAGGGCAAACAGAGACCCGATTAGATCATTTCATATTATGGTTAACTTAAGAATTCAGCAAAATTCTATCACATTTGTTCAATTTACATCGCTCCTATTTCAGATAGCGTATTGGGCTAGGCGGCACCTCAAAGCGCGCGGAATGTCGAGTAAAATGCACTATTAAACTTCTATGATAGGGCAATCAGAGACCCGATTAGATCATTTTATATTTTGGTTAATATAAGAATTCAGCGAAATTCTATCACATTTGTTCAATTTACGTCGCTCCTATTTCAGATAGCTTATTGGGCTAAGCGGCATCTCAAAGCGCATGAAATGGCGAGTAAAATGCACTATTAAACTTCTAGGGTAAGGCAATCAGAGTCCCGATTAGATCATTTTATATTTTGTTTAATATAAGATTTCAGGGAAATTCTATCACATTTGTTCAATTTACGTCGCTCCTATTTCAGATAGCGTATTGGGCTAAGCGACATCTCAAAGCGCATGAAATGGCGAGTAAAATGCACTATTAAACTTCTAGGCTAGGGCGAACAGAGACCCGATTAGATCATTTCACATTATGGTTAATAGAAGAATTCAGTGAAATTCTATCACATTTGTTCAACTTAGGTCGCTCCTATTTCAGATAGCGTACTGTGCTAGGCGGCATCTTAAAGCGCGCAGAATGGCGAGTAAAATGCTCTATTAAACTCTATGGTAGGGCAATCAGAGACCCGATTAGATCATTTTATATTTTGGTTAATATAAGAATTCAGCGAAATTCTATCACATTTGTTCAATTTACGTCGTTCCTATCTCAAATAGTATTCTGGGCTAGGCGGCATCTCAAAGCGCGCGGCATGTCGAGTACAATGCACTATTAAACTTCTATGACAGGGCAATCAGAGACCCGATTAGATCATTTTATATTATGGTTAATATAAGAATTCAGCGAAATTCTCTCACATTTGTTCAATTTACGTCGCTGATATTTCAGATAGCGTATTGGGATAAGCGGCACCTTAAAGCGCATGAAATGCCGAGCAAAATGCACCATTAAACTTCTATGATAGAGCAATCAGAGACCCGATTAGATCATTTTATATGATGGTTAATATAAGAATTCCGCGAAATTCTATCACATTAGTTCAATTTACGTCGCTTCAACTTCGGATAGCGTATTGGGCTAGGCGGCACATTAAAGCGCATGAAATGACGAATAAAATGCACTATTAAACTTCTATGATATGGCAATCAGAGACCCGATTAGATCATTTTATATTATGGTTAATATAAGAATTCAGCGAAATTCTATCACATTAGTTCAATTTACGTCGCTTCAACTGCGGATAGCGTATTGGGCTAGGCGGCACATTAAAGCGCATGAAATGACGAATAAAATGCACTATTAAACTTCTATGATATGGCAATCAGAGACCCGATTAGATCATTTTAAATTATTGTTATTATAAGAATTCGACGAAATTCTATCACATTTGTTCAATTTACGTCGCTCCTATTTCAGATGGCGTATTGGGTTAGGCGGCACCTTAAAGCGCATGAAATGACGTGTAAAATGCACTATTAAACTTCTATGATAGGGCAATCAGAGACCCGATTAGATCGCTTTAAATTATGGTTAATATAAGAACTCTGCGTAATTCTATCACATTTGTTCAATTTACGTCGCTGCTATTTCAGAATGCGTATTGGGCGAGGCGGCACCTTAAAGCGCAGAAATTTCGAGTAAAATGCACTACTAACCTTCTATGACAGGTCAATGAGAGACCCGATTAGATCATTTTATATTATGATTAATATAAGGACTCCGCGAAATTCTACCACATTTGTTCAATTTACGTCGCTCCTATTTCAGGTAACCTATTGGGCTAAACGGCACATTAAAGCGCATGAAATGACGAGTAAAATGCACTGTTAAACTTCTATGATAGGGCAATCAGAGACCCGATTAGATCATCTTATATTATTGTTAATGTAAGAATTCATCGTAACTCTATCACATTTGTTCAATTAACGTCGCTCCTATTTCAGATAACCTATTGGGCTAAACGGCACATTAAAGCGCATGAAATGGCGAGTAAAATGCACTGTTAAACTTCTATGATAGCGCAATCAGAGACCCGATTAGATCATTTTAAATTATGGTTAATATAAGAATTCTTGCGTAATTCTATCACATTTGTTCAATTTACGTCGCCCCTATTTCAGATAGCGTATTGCGCGCGGCGGCATCTTAAAGCGCATGATATGTCGAGTAAAATGCACTACTAAACTTCTCGGATAGCGCAATCAGAGACCCGATTAGGTCATTTTAAATTATGGTTAATATAAGAATTCTGCGTACTTCTATCACATTTGTCAATTTATGTCGCTCCTATTTCAGATAGCGTATTGGGTTAGGCGGCACCTTAAAGCGCATGAAATGACGAGTAAAATGCACTATTAAACTTCTATGATAGGGCAATCAGAGACCCGAATATATCGTATTATATTATGGTTAATTTAAAAATTCTGCGTACTTCTATCACGCTTGTGCAACTTACGTAGCTCCAATTTCAGATAGCGTATTGGGGTAGGCGGCACTTTAAAGCGCATGAAATGGCGAGTAAAATGCACTATTAAGCTTCTATGATACAGCAACCAGCGACCCGATTAGATTATATTATATTATGGTTAATATAAGAATTCTGCGTAATTCTATCGCATTTGTTCAATTTACGTCGCTCCTATTTCAGATAGCGTATTGGGCGAGGCGACATCTTAAAGCGCATGATATGTCGAGTAAAATGCACTACTAAACTTCTCGGATAGGGTAATCAGAGACCCGCAGAGGTCTTCTTATATTATGATTAATATAAGAATACAGCGTAATTCTATCACATTTGTTCAAATTACGTCGCTCCTATTTCAGATAGTATATTGGGCTAGGCGGCATCTTAAAGCGCGTGGAATGACGAGTAAAATGCACTCCTAACCTTCTATGATAGGGCAATCAGAGACCCGATTAGATCATTTTATATTATGGTTAATATAAGAATTCAGCGAAATTCTTTCATATTTGTCAATTTACGTCGCTCCTATTTCAGATAGTGTATTGGGCTAAGCGGCATCTTAGAGCGCATTAAATGACGTGGAAAATGCGCTATTAAACTTCTATGATAGCGCAATCAGAGACCCGATTAGATCATTTTAAATTATGGTTAATATAAGAATTCTTGCGTAATTCTATCACATTTGTTCAATTTACGGCGCTCCTATTTCAGATAACCTATTGGGCTAAATGGCACATTAAAGCACATGAAATGGTGAGTGAAATGCACTATTAAACTTCTATGATAGGGCAATCAGAGACCGGATTGGGTCATCTTATATTATGATTAATATAAGAATTCCGCGTAATTCTTTCACATTTGTTCAATTTACGTCGCTCCTCTTTCAGATAGCGTATTGGGCTAATCGGCACCTTAAAGCGCACGAAATGCGGAGCAAAACGCACTATTAAACTTCTATGATAGAGCAACCAGAGACCCGATTAGATCATTTTATATTATGATTAATATAAGAACTCCGCGAAATTCTATCACATTTGTTCAATTTACGTCGCTGCTATTTCAGATAGCGTATTGGGCTAAGCGGCAACTTAAAGCGCATGAAATGGCGAGTAAAATGCACTATTAAACTTCTATGATAGCGCAATCAGAGACCCGATTAGATAATTTTAAATTATGGTTTATATAAGAATTCTGAGTGATTCTATCACATTTGTTCAATTTACGTCGCTCCTATTTCAGATAGCGTATTGCGCGAGGCGGCATCTTAAAGCGCATGAAATGTCGAGTAAAATGAACTACTAACCTTCTATGACAGGGCAATCAGAGACCCGATTAGACCATTTTATATTATGGCGAATATAAGAATTCCGCGAAATTCTATCACATTTGTTCAATTTACGTCGCTCCTATTTCAGATAACCTATTGGGCTAAACGGCACATTAAAGCGCATGAAATGGCGAGTAAAATGCACTATTAAACTTCTAGGGTAGGGCAAACAGAGTCCCGATTTGATCATTTTATATTATGGTTAATTTAAGAATTCAGCAAAATTCTATCACATTTGTTCAATTTACGTCGTTCCTATTTCAGATAGCGTGCTGTGCTAGGCGGCATCTTAAAGCGCGAAGAATGGCGAGTAAAATGCAGTATTAAACTTCTAGGGTAGGGCAAACAGAGACCCGATTAGATCATTTTATATTAAGGTTAGTTAAAGAATTCAGCGAAATTCTATCATATTTGTTCAATTTACGTCGCTCCTATTTCAGATAGCTTATTGAGCTAAGCGGCGTCTCAAAGCGCATGAAATGGCGAGTAAAATGCACTATTATACTTCTAGGGTAGGGCAAACAGAGTCCCGATTAGATCATTTTATATTATGGTTAATTTAAGAATTCAGCAAAATTCTATCACATTTGTTCAATTTACGTCGCTCCTATTTCTGTTACCTTATTGGGCTAAGCGGCATCTCAAAGCGCATGAAATGACGAGTGAAATGCACTATTAAACTTCTAGGGTAGGGCGAACGGAAACCCGATTAGATCATTTTACATTAAGGTTGATACAATAATTCAGCGAAATTCTATCACATTTGTTCAATTTACATCGCTCCTATTTCAGATAGCGTACTGTGCTAGGCGGCAGCTTAAAGCGCGTGGAAGGGCGAGTAAAATGCACTACTAAACTTCTATGATGGGGCAATCAGAGAACCGATTAAATCACTTTATATTTTGGTAAATATAAGAATTCAGCGAAATTCTATCACATTTGTTCAATTTACGTCGCTCCTATTTCAGAGAGCGTATTGGGCTAAACGGCATCTCAAAGCGCATGAAATGTCGAGTGAAATGCACTATTAATCTTCTAGGGTAGGGCGAACAGGGACCCGATTAGATCATTTTACATTAAGGTTAATATAAGAATTCAGCGAAATTCTCTCACATTTGTTCAATTTACGTCGCTGATATTTCAGATAGCGTATTGGGATAAGCGACACCTTAAAGCGCATGAAATGCCGAGCAAAATGCACAATTAAACTTCTATGATAGAGCAATCAGAGACCCGATTAGATCATTTTACATGATGGTTAATATAAGAATTCCGCGAAATTCTATCACATTAGTTCAATTTACGTCGCTTCAACTTCGGATAGCGTATTGGCCTAGGCGGCACATTAAAGCGCATGAAATGACGAATAAAATGCACTACTAAACTTCTATGGTAGGGCAATCAGAGACCCGAATAGATCATATTATACTGTGGTTAATATAAGAATTCCGCGAAATTCTATCACATTTGTTCAATTTACGTCGCTCCTATTTCAGATAACCTATTGGGCTAAACGGCACATTAAAGCGCATGAAATGGCGAGTAAAATGCACTATTAAACTTCTAGGGTAGGGCAAACAGAGTCCCGATTTGATCATTTTATATTATGGTTAATTTAAGAATTCAGCAAAATTCTATCACATTTGTTCAATTTACGTCGTTCCTATTTCAGATAGCGTGCTGTGCTAGGCGGCATCTTAAAGCGCGAAGAATGGCGAGTAAAATGCAGTATTAAACTTCTAGGGTAGGGCAAACAGAGACCCGATTAGATCATTTTATATTAAGGTTAGTTAAAGAATTCAGCGAAATTCTATCATATTTGTTCAATTTACGTCGCTCCTATTTCAGATAGCGTATTGGGCTAAGCGACATCTCAAAGCGCATGAAATGGCGAGTAAAATGCACTATTAAACTTCTAGGCTAGGGCGAACAGAGACCCGATTAGATCATTTCACATTATGGTTAATAGAAGAATTCAGTGAAATTCTATCACATTTGTTCAACTTAGGTCGCTCCTATTTCAGATAGCGTGCTGTGCTAGGCGGCATCTTAAAGCGCGCAGAATGGCGAGTAAAATGCTCTATTAAACTCTATGGTTGGGCAATCAGAGACCCGATTAGATCATTTTATATTTTGGTTAATATAAGAATTCAGCGAAATTCTATCACATTTGTTCAATTTACGTCGTTCCTATCTCAAATAGTATTCTGGGCTAGGCGGCATCTCAAAGCGCGCGGAATGTCGAGTACAATGCACTATTAAACTTCTATGATAGGGCAATCAGAGACCCGATTAGATCATTTTATATTTTGGTTAATATATGAATTCAGCGAAATTCTATCATATTTGTTCAATTTACGTCGTTCCTATCTCAAATAGTGTTCTGGGCTAGGCGGCCTCTTAAAGCGCGCGGAATGTCGAGTAAAATGCACTATTAAACTTCTATGATATGGCAATCAGAGACCCGATTAGATCATTTTATATTTTGGTTAATATAAGGATTCAGCGAAATTCTATCACATTTGTTCAATTTACGTCACTCCTATTTCAGATAGCTTATTGGGCTAAGCGGCATCTCAAAGCGCATGAAATGGCGAGTAAAATGCACTATTAAACTTCTAGGGTAAGGCAATCAGAGTCCCGATTAGATCATTTTATATTTTGTTTTATATAAGATTTCAGGGAAATTCTATCACATGTGTTCAATTTACGTCGCTCCAATTTCAGATAGCGTATTGGGCTAACCGGCATCTCAAAGCGCATGAAATGGCGAGTCAAATGCACTATTGAACTTCTAGGGTAGGGCAAACAGAGTCCCGATTAGATCATTTTATATTATGGTTAATTTAAGAATTCAGCAAAATTCTATCACATTTGTTCAATTTACGTCGTTCCTATTTCAGATAGCGTACTGTGCTAGGCGGCATCTTAAAGCGCGCGGAATGGCGAGTAAAATGCACTATTAAACTTCTAGGGTAGGGCAAACAGAGACCCGATTAGATCATTTTATATTACGGTTAGTTTAAGAATTCAGCGAAATTCTATCACATTTGTTCAACTTAGGTCGCTCCTATTTCAGATAGCGTATTGGGCTAAGCGGCATCTCAAAGCGCATGAAATGGCGAGTCAAATGCACTATTGAACTTCTAGGGTAGGGCAAACAGAGTCCCGATTAGATCATTTTATATTATGGTTAATTTAAGAATTCAGCAAAATTCTATCACATTTGTTCAATTTACGTCGTTCCTATTTCAGATAGCGTACTGTGCTAGGCGGCATCTTAAAGCGCGCGGAATGGCGAGTAAAATGCACTATTAAACTTCTAGGGTAGGGCAAACAGAGACCCGATTAGATCATTTTATATTACGGTTAATTTAAGAATTCAGCGAAATTCTATCACATTTGTTCAACTTAGGTCGCTCCTATTTCAGATAGCGTATTGGGCTAAGCGGCATCTCAAAGCGCTTGAAATGGCGAGTAAAATGCACTATTAAACTTCTAGGGTAGGGCAAACAGAGTCCCGATTAGATCATTTTATATTATGGTTAATTTAAGAATTCAGCAAAATTCTATCACATTTGTTCAATTTACGTCGTTCCTATTTCAGATAGCGTACTGTGCTAGGCGGCATCTTAAAGCGCGCAGAATGGCGAGTAAAATGCACTATTAAACTTCTATGATAGGGCAATCAGAAACCCGATTAGATCATTTTATATTACGGTTAATTTAATAATTCAGCGAAATTCTATCACATTTGTTCAACTTAGGTCGCTCCTATTTCAGATAGCGTATTGGGCTAAGCGGCATCTCAAAGCGCTTGAAATGGCGAGTAAAATGCACTATTAAACTTCTAGGGTAGGGCAAACAGAGTCCCGATTAGATCATTTTATATTATGGTTAATTTAAGAATTCAGCAAAATTCTATCACATTTGTTCAATTTACGTCGTTCCTATTTCAGATAGCGTACTGTGCTAGGCGGCATCTTAAAGCGCGCAGAATGGCGAGTAAAATGCACTATTAAACTTCTATGATAGGGCAATCAGAGACCCGATTAGATCATTTTATATTTTGGTTAATATAAGAATTCAGCGAAATTCTATCACATTTGTTCAATTTACGTCGCTCCTATTTCAGATAGCTTATTGGGCTAAGCGACATCTCAAAGCGCATGAAATGACGAGTGAAATGCACTATTAAACTTCTTGGGTAGGGCGAACAGAGATCCGATTACATCATTTTATATTATGGTTAATTTAAGAATTCAGCGAAATTCTATCACATTTGTTCAACTTACGTCGCTCCTATTTCAGATAGCGTATTGGGCTAACCGGCATCTCAAAGCGCATGAAATGGAGAATAAAATGCACTATTAAACTTCTAGGCTAGGGCGAACAGAGACCCGATTAGATCATTTCACATTATGGTTAATAAAAGAATTCAGCGAAATTCTACCACATTTGTTCAACTTAGGTCGCTCCTATTTCACATAGCGTATTGGGCTAAGCGGCATCTCAAAGCGCATGAAATGGCGAGTCAAATGCACTATTAAACTTCTAGGGTAGGGCAAACAGAGTCCCGATTAGATCATTTTATATTATGGTTAATTTAAGAATTCAGCAAAATTCTATCACATTGGTTCAATTTACGTCGTTCCTATTTCAGATACCGTACTGTGCTAGGCGGCATCTTAAAGCGCGCGGAATGGCGAGTAAAATGCACTATTAAACTTCTAGGGTAGGGCAAACAGAGACCCGATTAGATCATTTTATATTACGGTTAATTTAAGAATTCAGCGAAATTCTATCACATTTGTTCAACTTAGGTCGCTCCTATTTCAGATAGCGTATTGGGCTAAGCGGCATCTCAAAGCGCTTGAAATGGCGAGTAAAATGCACTATTAAACTTCTAGGGTAGGGCAAACAGAGTCCCGATTAGATCATTTTATATTATGGTTAATTTAAGAATTCAGCAAAATTCTATCACATTTGTTCAATTTACGTCGTTCCTATTTCAGATAGCGTACTGTGCTAGGCGGCATCTTAAAGCGCGCAGAATGGCGAGTAAAATGCACTATTAAACTTCTATGATAGGGCAATCAGAAACCCGAATAGATCATTTTATATTACGGTTAATTTAAGAATTCAGCGAAATTCTATCACATTTGTTCAACTTAGGTCGCTCCTATTTCAGATAGCGTATTGGGCTAAGCGGCATCTCAAAGCGCTTGAAATGGCGAGTAAAATGCACTATTAAACTTCTAGGGTAGGGCAAACAGAGTCCCGATTAGATCATTTTATATTATGGTTAATTTAAGAATTCAGCAAAATTCTATCACATTTGTTCAATTTACGTCGTTCCTATTTCAGATAGCGTACTGTGCTAGGCGGCATCTTAAAGCGCGCAGAATGGCGAGTAAAATGCACTATTAAACTTCTATGATAGGGCAATCAGAAACCCGATTAGATCATTTTATATTTTGGTTAATAAAAGAATTCAGCGAAATTCTATCACATTTGTTCAATTTACGTCGTTCCTATCTCAAATAGTGTTCTGGGCTAGGCGGCATCTTAAAGCGCGCGGAATGTCGAGTAAAATGCACTATTAAACTTCTATGATAGGGCAATCAGAGACCCGATTAGATCATTTTATATTATGGTTAATTTAAAAATTCAGCAAAATTCTATCACATTTGTTCAATTTACGTCGCTCCTATTTCAGATAGCTTATTGAGCTAAGCGGCATCTCAAAGCGCATGAAATGGCGAGTAAAATGCACTATTATACATCTAGGGTAGGGCAAACAGAGTCCCGATTAGATCATTTTATATTATGGTTAATTTAAGAATTCAGCAAAATTCTATCACATTTGTTCAATTTACGTCGCTCCTATTTCAGATAGCGTACTGTGCTAGGCGGCAGCTTAAAGCGCGTGGAAGGGCGAGTAAAATGCACTACTAAACTTCTATGATAGGGCAATCAGAGAACCGATTAAATCACTTTATATTTTGGTAAATATAAGAATTCAGCGAAATTCTATCACATTTGTTCAATTTACGTCGCTCCTATTTCAGAGAGCGTATTGGGCTAAGCGGCATCTCAAAGCGCATGAAATGTCGAGTAAAATGCACTATTAAACTTCTAGGGTAAGGCAAACAGAGACCCGATTAGATGATTTTATATTACGGTTAATATAAGAATTCAGCGTAATTCTATCACATTCGTTCAACTTACGTCGCTCCTATTTCAGATAGCGTACTGTGCTAGGCGGCATCTTAAAGCGCGTGGAAGGGCGAGTAAAATGCACTACCAAACATCTATGATAGGGCATTCAGAGAGCTGATTAAATCACTTTATATTTTGGTAAATATAAGAATTCAGCGAAATTCTATCACATTTGTTCAATTTACGTCGCTCCTATTTCAGAGAGCGTATTGGGCTAAGCGGCATCTCAGAGCGCATGAAATGCCGAGTGAAATGCACTATTAATCTTCTAGGGTAGGGCGAACAGAGACCCGATTAGATCATTTTACATTAAGGTTAATATAAGAATTCAGCGAAATTCTCTCACATTTGTTCAACTTAGGTCGCTCCTATTTCAGATAGCGTATTGGGCTAAGCGGCATCTCAAAGCGCTTGAAATGGCGAGTAAAATGCACTATTAAACTTCTAGGGTAGGGCAAACAGAGTCCCGATTAGATCATTTTATATTATGGTTAATTTAAGAATTCAGCAAAATTCTATCACATTTGTTCAATTTACGTCGTTCCTATTTCAGATAGCGTACTGTGCTAGGCGGCATCTTAAAGCGCGCAGAATGGCGAGTAAAATGCACTATTAAACTTCTATGATAGGGCAATCAGAAACCCGATTAGATCATTTTATATTTTGGTTAATAAAAGAATTCAGCGAAATTCTATCACATTTGTTCAATTTACGTCGTTCCTATCTCAAATAGTGTTCTGGGCTAGGCGGCATCTTAAAGCGCGCGGAATGTCGAGTAAAATGCACTATTAAACTTCTATGATAGGGCAATCAGAGACCCGATTAGATCATTTTATATTATGGTTAATTTAAGAATTCAGCAAAATTCTATCACATTTGTTCAATTTACGTCGCTCCTATTTCAGATAGCTTATTGAGCTAAGCGGCATCTCAAAGCGCATGAAATGGCGAGTAAAATGCACTATTATACATCTAGGGTAGGGCAAACAGAGTCCCGATTAGATCATTTTATATTATGGTTAATTTAAGAATTCAGCAAAATTCTATCACATTTGTTCAATTTACGTCGCTCCTATTTCAGATAGCGTACTGTGCTAGGCGGCAGCTTAAAGCGCGTGGAAGGGCGAGTAAAATGCACTACTAAACTTCTATGATAGGGCAATCAGAGAACCGATTAAATCACTTTATATTTTGGTAAATATAAGAATTCAGCGAAATTCTATCACATTTGTTCAAGTTACGTCGCTCCTATTTCAGAGAGCGTATTGGGCTAAGCGGCATCTCAAAGCGCATGAAATGTCGAGTAAAATGCACTATTAAACTTCTAGGGTAAGGCAAACAGAGACCCGATTAGATGATTTTATATTACGGTTAATATAAGAATTCAGCGTAATTCTATCACATTCGTTCAACTTACGTCGCTCCTATTTCAGATAGCGTACTGTGCTAGGCGGCATCTTAAAGCGCGTGGAAGGGCGAGTAAAATGCACTACCAAACATCTATGATAGGGCATTCAGAGAGCTGATTAAATCACTTTATATTTTGGTAAATATAAGAATTCAGCGAAATTCTATCACATTTGTTCAATTTACGTCGCTCCTATTTCAGAGAGCGTATTGGGCTAAGCGGCATCTCAAAGCGCATGAAATGCCGAGTGAAATGCACTATTAATCTTCTAGGGTAGGGCGAACAGAGACCCGATTAGATCATTTTACATTAAGGTTAATATAAGAATTCAGCGAAATTCTCTCACATTTGTTCAATTTACGTCGCTGATATTTCAGATAGCGTATTGGGATAAGCGGCACCTTAAAGCGCATGAAATGCCGAGCAAAATGCACCATTAAACTTCTATGATAGAGCAATCAGAGACCCGATTAGATCATTTTATATGATGGTTAATATAAGAATTCCGCGAAATTCTATCACATTAGTTCAATTTACGTCGCTTCAACTTCGGATAGCGTATTGGGCTAGGCGGCACATTAAAGCGCATGAAATGACGAATAAAATGCACTATTAAACTTCTATGATATGGCAATCAGAGACCCGATTTGATCATTTTAAATTATGGTTAATATAAGAATTCAGCGAAATTCTATCACATTTGTTCAATTTACGTCGCTCCTATTTCAGATGGCGTATTGGTCTAGGAGGCACCTTAGAGCGCATGAAATGACGTGTAAAATGCACTATTAAACTTCTATGATAGGGCAATCAGAGACCCGATTAGATCGTTTTAAATTATGGTTAATATAAGAATTCCGCGAAATTCTATCACATTAGTTCAATTTACGTCGCTTCAACTTCGGATAGCGTATTGGGCTAGGCGGCACATTAAAGCGCATGAAATGACGAATAAAATGCACTATTAAACTTCTATGATATGGCAATCAGAGACCCGATTAGATCATTTTATATTATGGTTAATTTAAGAATTCAGCGAAATTCTATCACATTTGTTCAATTTACGTCGCTCCTATTTCAGATAGCGTATTGGGCTAAACGGCACCTCAAAGCGCATGAAATGGCGAGTAAAATGCACTATTAAACTTCTAGGGTACGGTAAACAGAGACCCGATTAGATCATTTTATATTATGGTTAATTTAAGAATTCAGCGAAATTCTATCACATTTGTTCAACTTACGTCGCTCCTATTTCAGAGAGCGTATTGGGCTAAGCGGCATCTCAAAGCGCATGAAATGTCGAGTAAAATGCACTATTAAACTTCTAGGGTAAGGCAAACAGAGACCCGATTAGATGATTTTATATTACGGTTAATATAAGAATTCAGCGTAATTCTATCACATTCGTTCAACTTACGTCGCTCCTATTTCAGATAGCGTACTGTGCTAGGCGGCATCTTAAAGCGCGTGGAAGGGCGAGTAAAATGCACTACCAAACATCTATGATAGGGCATTCAGAGAGCTGATTAAATCACTTTATATTTTGGTAAATATAAGAATTCAGCGAAATTCTATCACATTTGTTCAATTTACGTCGCTCCTATTTCAGAGAGCGTATTGGGCTAAGCGGCATCTCAAAGCGCATGAAATGCCGAGTGAAATGCACTATTAATCTTCTAGGGTAGGGCGAACAGAGACCCGATTAGATCATTTTACATTAAGGTTAATATAAGAATTCAGCGAAATTCTCTCACATTTGTTCAATTTACGTCGCTGATATTTCAGATAGCGTATTGGGATAAGCGGCACCTTAAAGCGCATGAAATGCCGAGCAAAATGCACCATTAAACTTCTATGATAGAGCAATCAGAGACCCGATTAGATCATTTTATATGATGGTTAATATAAGAATTCCGCGAAATTCTATCACATTAGTTCAATTTACGTCGCTTCAACTTCGGATAGCGTATTGGGCTAGGCGGCACATTAAAGCGCATGAAATGACGAATAAAATGCACTATTAAACTTCTATGATATGGCAATCAGAGACCCGATTTGATCATTTTAAATTATGGTTAATATAAGAATTCAGCGAAATTCTATTACATTTGTTCAATTTACGTCGCTCCTATTTCAGATGGCGTATTGGTCTAGGAGGCACCTTAGAGCGCATGAAATGACGTGTAAAATGCACTATTAAACTTCTATGATAGGGCAATCAGAGACCCGATTAGATCGTTTTAAATTATGGTTAATATAAGAATTCCGCGAAATTCTATCACATTAGTTCAATTTACGTCGCTTCAACTTCGGATAGCGTATTGGGCTAGGCGGCACATTAAAGCGCATGAAATGACGAATAAAATGCACTATTAAACTTCTATGATATGGCAATCAGAGACCCGATTAGATCATTTTATATTATGGTTAATTTAAGAATTCAGCGAAATTCTATCACATTTGTTCAATTTACGTCGCTCCTATTTCAGATAGCGTATTGGGCTAAACGGCACCTCAAAGCGCATGAAATGGCGAGTAAAATGCACTATTAAACTTCTAGGGTACGGTAAACAGAGACCCGATTAGATCATTTTATATTATGGTTAATTTAAGAATTCAGCGAAATTCTATCACATTTGTTCAAGTTACGTCGCTCCTATTTCAGAGAGCGTATTGGGCTAAGCGGCATCTCAAAGCGCATGAAATGTCGAGTAAAATGCACTATTAAACTTCTAGGGTAAGGCAAACAGAGACCCGATTAGATGATTTTATATTACGGTTAATATAAGAATTCAGCGTAATTCTATCACATTCGTTCAACTTACGTCGCTCCTATTTCAGATAGCGTACTGTGCTAGGCGGCATCTTAAAGCGCGTGGAAGGGCGAGTAAAATGCACTACCAAACATCTATGATAGGGCATTCAGAGAGCTGATTAAATCACTTTATATTTTGGTAAATATAAGAATTCAGCGAAATTCTATCACATTTGTTCAATTTACGTCGCTCCTATTTCAGAGAGCGTATTGGGCTAAGCGGCATCTCAAAGCGCATGAAATGCCGAGTGAAATGCACTATTAATCTTCTAGGGTAGGGCGAACAGAGACCCGATTAGATCATTTTACATTAAGGTTAATATAAGAATTCAGCGAAATTCTCTCACATTTGTTCAATTTACGTCGCTGATATTTCAGATAGCGTATTGGGATAAGCGGCACCTTAAAGCGCATGAAATGCCGAGCAAAATGCACCATTAAACTTCTATGATAGAGCAATCAGAGACCCGATTAGATCATTTTATATGATGGTTAATATAAGAATTCCGCGAAATTCTATCACATTAGTTCAATTTACGTCGCTTCAACTTCGGATAGCGTATTGGGCTAGGCGGCACATTAAAGCGCATGAAATGACGAATAAAATGCACTATTAAACTTCTATGATATGGCAATCAGAGACCCGATTTGATCATTTTAAATTATGGTTAATATAAGAATTCAGCGAAATTCTATTACATTTGTTCAATTTACGTCGCTCCTATTTCAGATGGCGTATTGGTCTAGGAGGCACCTTAGAGCGCATGAAATGACGTGTAAAATGCACTATTAAACTTCTATGATAGGGCAATCAGAGACCCGATTAGATCGTTTTAAATTATGGTTAATATAAGAATTCCGCGAAATTCTATCACATTAGATCAATTTACGTCGCTTCAACTTCGGATAGCGTATTGGGCTAGGCGGCACATTAAAGCGCATGAAATGACGAATAAAATGCACTATTAAACTTCTATGATATGGCAATCAGAGACCCGATTTGATCATTTTAAATTATGGTTAATATAAGAATTCAGCGAAATTCTATCACATTTGTTCAATTTACGTCGCTCCTATTTCAGATGGCGTATTGGGCTAGGCGGCACCTTAGAGCGCATGAAATGACGAATAAAATGCACTATTAAACTTCTATGATATGGCAATCAGAGACCCGATTAGATCATTTTAAATTATGGTTATTATAAGAATTCGACGAAATTCTATCACATTTGTTCAATTTACGTCGCTCCTATTTCAGATGGCGTACTGGGTTAGGCGGCACCTTAAAGCGCATGAAATGGCGTGTAAAATGCACTATTAAACTTCTATGATAGGGCAATCAGAGACCCGATTAGATCGCTTTAAATTATGGTTAATATAAGAATTCTGCGTAATTCTATCACATTTGTTCAATTTACGTCGCTGCTATTTCAGAATGCGTATTGGGCGAGGCGGCACCTTAAAGCGCAGAAATGTCGAGTAAAATGCACTACTAAACTTCTCGGATAGGGCAATCAGAGACCCGATTATGTCATCATATATTATGATTAATATAAGAATTCAGCGTAATTCTATCACATTTGTTCAATTTACGTCGCTCCTATTTCAGATAGTATATTGGGCTAGGCGGCATCTTAAAGCGCGTGGAATGACGAGTAAAATGCACTACTAACCTTCTATGATAGGTCAATCAGGGACCCGATTAGATCATTTTATATTATGATTAATATAAGAACTCCGCGAAATTCTACCACATTTGTTCAATTTACGTCGCTCCTCCTTCAGATAGCGTATTGGGCTAATGGGCACCTTAAAGCGCATGAAATGACGAGAAAAATGCACTATTAAACTTCTATGATAGGGCAATCAGAGACCCGAATATATCGTATTATATTATGGTTAATTTAAGAATTCTGCGTACTTCTATCACGCTTGTGCAACTTACGTAGCTCCAATTTCAGATAGCGTATTGGGGTAGGCGGCACTTTAAAGCGCATGAAATGGCGAGTAAAATGCACTATTAAGCTTCTATGATAGAGCAACCAGCGACCCGATTAGATCATTTTATGTTATGGTTAATTTAAGAATTCAGCTTAATTCTATCACATTTGTTCAATTTACGTCGCTGCTATTTCAGATAGCGTATTGGGCTAAGCGGCAACATAAAGCGCATGAAATGGCGAGTAAAATGCACTATTAAACTTCTATGATAGCGCAATCAGAGACCCGATTAGATAATTTTAAATTATGGTTTATATAAGAATTCTGAGTGATTCTATCACATTTGTTCAATTTACGTCGCTCCTATTTCAGACAGCGTATTGGGCGAGACGGCATCTTAAAGCGCATGAAATGTCGAGTAAAATGCACTACTAACCTTCTATGACAGGGCCATCAGAGACCCGATTAGACCATTTTATATTATGGCGAATATAAGAATTCCGCGAAATTCTATCACATTTGTTCAATTTACGTCGCTCCTATTTCAGATAGCGTATTAGGCGAGGCGACATCTTAAAGCGCATGATATGTCGAGTGAAATGCACTACTAAACTTCTCGGATACGGCAAACAGAGACCCGATTAGGTCATTTTAAATTTTGGTTAATATAAGAATTCTGCGTACTTCTATCACATTTGTCAATTTATGTCGCTCCTATTTCAGATAGCGTATTGGGTTAGGCGGCACCTTAAAGGGCATGACATGACGAGTAAAATGCACTATTAAACTTCTATGATAGGGCAATCAGAGACCCGAATATATCGTATTATATTATGGTTAATTTAAGAATTCTGCGTACTTCTATCACGCTTGTGCAACTTACGTAGCTCCAATTTCAGATAGCGTATTGGGGTAGGCGGCACTTTAAAGCGCATGAAATGGCGAGTAAAATGCACTATTAAGCTTCTATGATAGAGCAACCAGCGACCCGATTAGATCATTTTATGTTATGGTTAATTTAAGAATTCAGCGAAATTCTATCACATTTGTTCAACTTAGGTCGCTCCTATTTCAGATAGCGTATTGTTCTAAGCGGCATCTCAAAGCGCATGAAATGGCGAGTAAAATGCACTATTAAACTTCTAGGGTAAGGCAATCAGAGTCCCGATTAGATCATTTTATATTTTGTTTTATATAAGATTTCAGGGAAATTCTATCACATTTGTTCAATTTACGTCGCTCCAATTTCAGATAGCGTATTGGGCTAAGCGGCATCTCAAAGCGCATGAAATGGCGAGTCAAATGCACTATTAAACTTCTAGGGTAGGGCAAACAGAGTCCCGATTAGATCATTTTATATTATGGTTAATTTAAGAATTCAGCAAAATTCTATCACATTTGTTCAATTTACGTCGTTCCTATTTCAGATAGCGTACTGTGCTAGTCGGCATCTTAAAGCGCGCGGAATGGCGAGTAAAATGCACTATTAAACTTCTAGGGTAGGGCAAACAGAGACCCGATTAGATCATTTTATATTATGGTTAATTTAAGAATTCAGCGAAATTCTATCACATTTGTTCAACTTAGGTCGCTCCCATTTCAGATAGCGTATTGGGCTAACCGGCATCTCAAAGCGCTTGAAATGGCGAGTAAAATGCACTATTAAACTTCTAGGGTAGGGCAAACAGAGACCCGATTAGATCATTTTATATTAAGGTTAATTTAAGAATTCAGCGAAATTCTATCATATTTGTTCAATTTACGTCGCTCCTATTTCAGATAGCGTATTTGGCTAAGCGGCATCTCAAAGCGCATGAAATGGCGAGTATAATGTACTACTAAACTTCTAGGATAAGGCAAACAGAGACCCGATTAGATCATTTTAAATTACGGTTAATACAAGAATTCAGCGTAATTCTATCACATTTGTTCAATTTACGTCGTTCCTATCTCAAATAGTGTTCTGGGCTAGGCGGCATCTTATAGCGCGCGGAATGGCGAGTAAAATGCACTATTAAACTTCTATGATAGGGCAATCAGAGACCCGATTAGATCATTTTATATTTTGGTTAATATAAGAATTCAGCGAAATTCTATCACATTTGTTCAATTTACGTCGTTCCTATCTCAAATAGTGTTCTGGGCTAGGCGGCATCTTAAAGCGCGCGGAATGTCGAGTAAAATGCACTATTAAACTTCTTGGGTAGGGCGAACAGAGATCCGATTACATCATTTCATATTATGGTTAATTTAAGAATTCAGCGAAATTCTATCACATTTGTTCAACTTACGTCGCTCCTATTTCAGATAGCGTATTGGGCTAAGCGGCATCTCAAAGCGCATCAAATGGCGAGTAAAATGCACTATTATACTTCTAGGGTAGGGCAAACAGAGTCCCGATTTGATCATTTTATATTATGGTTAATTTAAGAATTCAGCAAAATTCTATCACATTTGTTCAATTTACGTCGTTCCTATTTCAGATAGCGTACTGTGCTAGGCAGCACCTTAAAGCGCGCGGAATGGCGAGTAAAATGCACTATTAAACTTCTAGGGTAGGGCAAACAGAGACCCGATTAGATCATTTTATATTATGGTTAATTTACGAATTCAGCGAAATTCTATCACATTTGTTCAACTTAGGTCGCTCCTATTTCAGATAGCGTATTGGGCTAAGCGGCATCTCAAAGCGCATGAAATGGCGAGTAAAATGCACTATTAAACTTCTAGGGTAGGGCAAACAGAGTCCCGATTTGATCATTTTATATTATGGTTAATTTAAGAATTCAGCAAAATTCTATCACATTTGTTCAATTTACGTCGTTCCTATTTCAGATAGCGTACTGTGCTAGGCGGCACCTTAAAGCGCGCGGAATGGCGAGTAAAATGCACTATTAAACTTCTAGGGTAGGGCAAACAGAGACCCGATTAGATCATTTTATATTATGGTTAATTTACGAATTCAGCGAAATTCTATCACATTTGTTCAATTTTCGTCGCTCCTATTTCAGATAGCTTATTGGGCTAAGCGGCATCTCAAAGCGCATGAAATGGCGAGTAAAATGCACTATTAAACTTCTAGGGTAAGGCAATCAGAGTACCGATTAGATCATTTTATATTTTGTTTAATATAAGATTTCAGGGAAATTCTATCACATTTGTTCAATTTACGTCGCTCCTATTTCAGATAGCGTATTGGGCTAAGCGACATCTCAAAGCGCATGAAATGACGAGTGAAATGCACTATTAAACTTCTTGGGTAGGGAGAACAGAGATCCGATTACATCATTTTATATTATGGTTAATTTAAGAATTCAGCGAAATTCTATCACATTTGTTCAACTTACGTCGCTCCTATTTCAGATAGCGTATTGGGCTAAGCGGCATCTCAAAGCGCATGAAATGGCGAATAAAATGCACTATTAAACTTCTAGGCTACGGCGAACAGAGACCCGATTAGATCATTTCACATTATGGTTAATAAAAGAATTCAGCGAAATTCTATCACATTTGTTCAATTTACGTCGTTCCTATCTCAAATAGTGTTCTGGGCTAGGCGGCATCTCAAAGCGCGCGGAATGTCGAGTACAATGCACTATTAAACTTCTATGATAGGGCAATCAGAGACCCGATTAGATCATTTTATATTTTGTTTTATATAAGATTTCAGGGAAATTCTATCACATTTGTTCAATTTACGTCGCTCCAATTTCAGATAGCGTATTGGGCTAAGCGACATCTCAAAGCGCATGAAATGATGAGTGAAATCCACTATTAAACTTCTTGGGTAGGGCGAACAGAGATCCGATTACATCATTTTATATTATGGTTAATTTAAGAATTCAGCGAAATTCTATCACATTTGTTCAATTTGCGTCGCTCCTATATCAGATAGCGTACTGGGCTAGGCGGCATCTTAAAGCGCGTGGAATGACGAGTGAAATGCACTACGAAACATCTAGGATAGGGCAATCAGTGACCCGATTATGTCATCCTATATTATGATTAATATAAGAATTCAGCGTAATCCTATCACATTTGTTCAATTTACGTTACTCCTATTTCAGATAGCGTATTGGGATAGGCGGCACCTTAAATCGCATGGACTGACGAGTAAAATGCACTATTAAACTTCTTTGATAGGGCAATCAGAGACCCGATTAGATTGTTTTATATTATGATTAATATAAGAATTCTGCGTAATTCTATCACATTTGTTCAATTCACGTCGCTCCTATTTCAGATAGCGTATTGGTCTAAGCGGCATGTCAAAGCGCATGAAATGGCGAGTAAAATGCACTATTAAACTTCTAGGGTAGGGCAAACAGAGACCAGATTAGATCATTTTATATTATGGTTAATTTAAGAATTCAGCGAAATTCTATCACATTTGTTCAATTTACGTCGCTCCTATTTCAGATAGCGTACTGGGCTAGCCGGCATCTTAAAGCGCGTGGAATGACGAGTGAAATGCACTATTAAACTTCTAGGGTAGGGCAAACAGAGACCAGATTAGATCATTTTATATTACGGTTAATTTAAGAATTCAGCGAAATTCTATCACATTTGTTCAATTTACGTCGCTCCTATTTCAGATAGCGTATTGGGCTAAGCGGCATCTCAAAGCGCATGAAATGGCGAGTAAAATGCACTATTAAACTTCTAGGGTAGGGCAAACAGAGACCCGATTAGATCATTTTATATGATGGTTAATTTAAGAATTCAGCAAAATTCTATCACATATGTTCAATTTACGTCGCTCCTATTTCAGATAGCGAATTGGACTAAGCGGCATCTCAAAGCGCATGAAATGTCGAGTGAAATGCACTATCAAACTTCTAGGGTAGGACGAAAAGAGACCCAATTAGATCATTTTATATTACGGTTAATATAAGAATTCAGCGTAATTCTATCACATTTGTTCAATTTGCGTCGCTCCTATATCAGATAGCGTACTGGGCTAGGCGGCATCTTAAAGCGCGTGGAATTGCTAGTACAATGCACTATTAAACTTCTATGATAGGGCAATCAGAGACCCGATTAGATCATTTTATATTTTGGTTAATACAAGAATTCAGCGAAATACTATCACATTTGTTCAATTTACGTCGCTCCTATTTCAGATAGCGAATTGGGCTAAGCGGCATCTCAAAGCGCATGAAATGACGAGTGAAATGCACAATTAAACTTCTAGGGTATTGCGAATAGAGACCCGATTAGATCATTTTACGTTAAGGTTTATATAAGAATTCAGCGAAATCCTATCACATTTGTTCAATTTAAGTCGCTGATATTTCAGATAGCGCATTGGGCTAAGCGGCATCCCAAAGCGCAAGAAATGGCGAGTAAAATGCACTATTAAGCTGCTAGGGTAGGGCAAACAGAGACCAGATTAGATCATTTTATATTATGGTTAATTTAAGAATTCAGCGAAATTCTATCACATTTGTTCAATTTACGTCGCTCCTATTTCAGATAGCGTATTGGGCTAAGCGGCACCTCAAAGCGCATGAAATGGAGAGTAAAATGCACTATTACACTTGTAGGGTAGGGCAAACAGAGACCAGATTAGATCATTTTATATTATGGTTAATTTAAGAATTCAGCGAAATTCTATCACATTTGTTCAATTTACGTCGCTCCTATTTCAGATAGCGTATTGGGCTAAACGGCACCTCAAAGCGCTTGAAATGGCGAGTAAAATGCACTATTAAACTTCTAGGGTACGGTAAACAGAGACCCGATTAGATCATTTTATATTATGGTTAATTTAAGAATTCAGCGAAATTCTATCACATTTGTGCAATTTACGTCGCTCCTATTTCAGATAGCGTACCGGGCTAGGCGGCATCTTAAAGCGCGTGGAATGGCGAGTATAACGCACTATTAACCTTCTATGATGTGGCAATCAGAGACCAGATTAGATCATTTTATATTACGGTTAATATAAGAATTCAGCGTAATTCTATCACATTTGTTCAACTTACGTCGCTACTATTTCAGATAGCGTACTGGGCTAGACGGCATCTTAAAGCGCGTGGAATGGCGAGTAAAATGCACTATTCAACTTCTATGATAGGGCAATCAGAGACCCGATTACATCATTTTATATTACGGTTAATATAAGAATTCAGCGTAATTCTATCACATTTGATAAACTTACGTCGCTCCTATTTCAGATAGCGTACTGGGCTAGGCGGCATCTTAAAGCGCGTGGAATGGCGAGTAAAATGCACTATTCAACTTCTATGATAGGGCAATCAGAGACCCGATTAGATCATTTTATATTACGGTTAATACAAGAATTCAGCGTAATTCTATCACATTTGTTAAATTTACGTCGCTCCTATTTCAGATAGCGTACTGGGCTAGGCGGCATCTTAAAGCGCGTGGAATTGCGAGTAAAATGCACTACTAAACTTCTAGGGTACGGTAAACAGAGACCCGATTAGATCATTTTATGTTATGGTTAATTTAAGAATTCAGCAAAATTCTATCGCATTTGTTCAATTTACGTCGATCCTGTTTCAGATAGCGTACTGGGCTAGCCGGCATCTTAAAGCGCGTGGAATGACGAGTGAGATGCACTATTAAACTTCTAGGGTAGGGCAAACAGAGACCAGATTAGATCATTTTATATTATGTTTAATTTAAGAATTCAGCGAAATTCTATCACATTTGTTCAATTTACGTCGCTCCTATTTCAGATAGCGTATTGGGCTAAGCGGCACCTCAAAGCGCATGAAATGGCGAGTAAAATGCACTATTAAACTTGTAGGGTAGGGCAAACAGAGACCAGATTAGATCATTTTATATTATGGTTAATTTAAGAATTCAGCGAAATTCTATCACATTTATTCAACTTACGTTGCTCCTATTTCAGATAGCGTACTGGGCTAGACGGCATCTTAAAGCGCGTTGAATGGCGAATAAAATGCACTATTATACTTCTATGATAGGGCAATCAGAGACCCGATTAGATCATTTTTTATTTTGTTTAATATAAGATTTCAGGGAAATTCTATCACATTTGTTCAATTTACGTCGCTCATATTTCAGATAGAGTATTGGGCTAAGCGGCAGCTCAAAGCGCATGATATGGCGAGTAAAATGCACTATTAAACTTCTAGGGTACGGTAAACAGAGACCCGATTAGATCATTTTATATTATGGTTAATTTAAGAATTCACCGAAATCCTATCACATTTGTTCCATTTACGTCGCTCCTATTTCAGATAGCGTATTGGGCTAAGCGGCATCTCAAAGCGCATGACATGGTAAATAAAATGCACTATTAAACTTCTAGGGTAAGGCAAACAGAGACCCGATTAGATCATTTTATATTTTGGTTAATATAAGAATTCAGCGAAATTCTATCACATTTGTTCAATTTACGTCGCTCCTATTCCAGATAGCGTATTGGGCTAAGCGGCATCTCAAAGCGCATGAAATGGCGAATAAAATGCACTATTAAACTTCTAGGCTACGACGAACAGAGACCCGATTAGATCATTTTACATTATGGTTAATGAAAGAATTCAGCGAAATTCTATCACATTTGTTCAATTTACGTCGCTCCTCTTCCAGATAGCGTATCGGGATAAGCGGCATCTCAATGCGCATGAAATGGCGAGTAAAATGCACTGTTAAACTTCTAGGGTAGGGCAAACAGAGACCCGATTAGATCATTTTATATTATGGTTAATTTAAGAATTCAGGAATGTTCTATCACATTTGTTCAATTTACGTCGCTCCTATTTCAGATAGCGTACTAGGCTAGGCGGCATCTAAAAGCGCATGAAATGGCGAGTAAAATGCACTATTAAACTTCTAGGGTAGGGCAAACAGAGACCCGATTAGATCATTTTATATGATGGTTAATTTAAGAATTCAGCAAAATTCTATCACATTTGTTCAATTTACGTCGCTCCAATTTCAGGTGGCGTATTGGGCTTAGCGGCATCTTAAACCGCACGAATTGTCGAGTAAAATGCACTACTAACCTTCTATGACAGGGCAATCAGAGACCCGATTAGATCGTTTTATATAATGGTTAACATAAGAATTCTGCGTAACTCTGTCACATTTGTTCAATTTACGTAGCTCCAATTGCAGATAGCGGATTGGGCTAGACGGCTCCTTAAAGCGCATGAAATGACGAGTAAAATGCACTACGAAACATCTAGGATAGGGCAATCAGTGACCCGATTATGTCATCCTATATTATGATTAATATAAGAATTCAGCGTAATCCTATCACATTTGTTCAATTTACGTTACTCCTATTTCAGATAGCGTATTGGGATAGGCGGCACCTTAAATCGCATGGACTGACGAGTAAAATGCACTATTAAACTTCTTTGATAGGGCAATCAGAGACCCGATTAGATTGTTTTATATTATGATTAATATAAGAATTCTGCGTAATTCTATCACATTTGTTCAATTCACGTCGCTCCTATTTCAGATAGCGTATTGGTCTAAGCGGCATGTCAAAGCGCATGAAATGGCGAGTACAATGCACTATTAAACTTCTAGGGTAAGGCAATCAGAGTCCCGATTAGATCATTTTATATTATGGTTAATTTACGAATTCAGCGAAATTCTATCACATTTGTTCAATTTTCGTCGCTCCTATTTCAGATAGCTTATTGGGCTAAGCGGCATCTCAAAGCGCATGAAATGGCGAGTAAAATGCACTATTAAACTTCTAGGGTAAGGCAATCAGAGTACCGATTAGATCATTTTATATTTTGTTTAATATAAGATTTCAGGGAAATTCTATCACATTTGTTCAATTTACGTCGCTCCTATTTCAGATAGCGTATTGGGCTAAGCGACATCTCAAAGCGCATGAAATGACGAGTGAAATGCACTATTAAACTTCTTGGGTAGGGAGAACAGAGATCCGATTACATCATTTTATATTATGGTTAATTTAAGAATTCAGCGAAATTCTATCACATTTGTTCAACTTACGTCGCTCCTATTTCAGATAGCGTATTGGGCTAAGCGGCATCTCAAAGCGCATGAAATGGCGAATAAAATGCACTATTAAACTTCTAGGCTACGGCGAACAGAGACCCGATTAGATCATTTCACATTATGGTTAATAAAAGAATTCAGCGAAATTCTATCACATTTGTTCAATTTACGTCGTTCCTATCTCAAATAGTGTTCTGGGCTAGGCGGCATCTCAAAGCGCGCGGAATGTCGAGTACAATGCACTATTAAACTTCTATGATAGGGCAATCAGAGACCCGATTAGATCATTTTATATTTTGTTTTATATAAGATTTCAGGGAAATTCTATCACATTTGTTCAATTTACGTCGCTCCAATTTCAGATAGCGTATTGGGCTAAGCGACATCTCAAAGCGCATGAAATGATGAGTGAAATCCACTATTAAACTTCTTGGGTAGGGCGAACAGAGATCCGATTACATCATTTTATATTATGGTTAATTTAAGAATTCAGCGAAATTCTATCACATTTGTTCAATTTGCGTCGCTCCTATATCAGATAGCGTACTGGGCTAGGCGGCATCTTAAAGCGCGTGGAATGACGAGTGAAATGCACTACGAAACATCTTGGATAGGGCAATCAGTGAACCGATTATGTCATCCTATATTATGATTAATATAAGAATTCAGCGTAATCCTATCACATTTGTTCAATTTACGTTACTCCTATTTCAGATAGCGTATTGGGATAGGCGGCACCTTAAATCGCATGGACTGACGAGTAAAATGCACTATTAAACTTCTTTGATAGGGCAATCAGAGACCCGATTAGATTGTTTTATATTATGATTAATATAAGAATTCTGCGTAATTCTATCACATTTGTTCAATTCACGTCGCTCCTATTTCAGATAGCGTATTGGTCTAAGCGGCATGTCAAAGCGCATGAAATGGCGAGTAAAATGCACTATTAAACTTCTAGGGTAGGGCAAACAGAGACCAGATTAGATCATTTTATATTATGGTTAATTTAAGAATTCAGCGAAATTCTATCACATTTGTTCAATTTACGTCGCTCCTATTTCAGATAGCGTACTGGGCTAGCCGGCATCTTAAAGCGCGTGGAATGACGAGTGAAATGCACTATTAAACTTCTAGGGTAGGGCAAACAGAGACCAGATTAGATCATTTTATATTACGGTTAATTTAAGAATTCAGCGAAATTCTATCACATTTGTTCAATTTACGTCGCTCCTATTTCAGATAGCGTATTGGGCTAAGCGGCATCTCAAAGCGCATGAAATGGCGAGTAAAATGCACTATTAAACTTCTAGGGTAGGGCAAACAGAGACCCGATTAGATCATTTTATATGATGGTTAATTTAAGAATTCAGCAAAATTCTATCACATATGTTCAATTTACGTCGCTCCTATTTCAGATAGCGAATTGGACTAAGCGGCATCTCAAAGCGCATGAAATGTCGAGTGAAATGCACTATCAAACTTCTAGGGTAGGACGAAAAGAGACCCAATTAGATCATTTTATATTACGGTTAATATAAGAATTCAGCGTAATTCTATCACATTTGTTCAATTTGCGTCGCTCCTATATCAGATAGCGTACTGGGCTAGGCGGCATCTTAAAGCGCGTGGAATTGCTAGTACAATGCACTATTAAACTTCTATGATAGGGCAATCAGAGACCCGATTAGATCATTTTATATTTTGGTTAATACAAGAATTCAGCGAAATACTATCACATTTGTTCAATTTACGTCGCTCCTATTTCAGATAGCGAATTGGGCTAAGCGGCATCTCAAAGCGCATGAAATGACGAGTGAAATGCACAATTAAACTTCTAGGGTATTGCGAATAGAGACCCGATTAGATCATTTTACGTTAAGGTTTATATAAGAATTCAGCGAAATCCTATCACATTTGTTCAATTTAAGTCGCTGATATTTCAGATAGCGCATTGGGCTAAGCGGCATCCCAAAGCGCAAGAAATGGCGAGTAAAATGCACTATTAAGCTGCTAGGGTAGGGCAAACAGAGACCAGATTAGATCATTTTATATTATGGTTAATTTAAGAATTCAGCGAAATTCTATCACATTTGTTCAATTTACGTCGCTCCTATTTCAGATAGCGTATTGGGCTAAGCGGCACCTCAAAGCGCATGAAATGGAGAGTAAAATGCACTATTACACTTGTAGGGTAGGGCAAACAGAGACCAGATTAGATCATTTTATATTATGGTTAATTTAAGAATTCAGCGAAATTCTATCACATTTGTTCAATTTACGTCGCTCCTATTTCAGATAGCGTATTGGGCTAAACGGCACCTCAAAGCGCTTGAAATGGCGAGTAAAATGCACTATTAAACTTCTAGGGTACGGTAAACAGAGACCCGATTAGATCATTTTATATTATGGTTAATTTAAGAATTCAGCGAAATTCTATCACATTTGTGCAATTTACGTCGCTCCTATTTCAGATAGCGTACCGGGCTAGGCGGCATCTTAAAGCGCGTGGAATGGCGAGTATAACGCACTATTAACCTTCTATGATGTGGCAATCAGAGACCAGATTAGATCATTTTATATTACGGTTAATATAAGAATTCAGCGTAATTCTATCACATTTGTTCAACTTACGTCGCTACTAGTTCAGATAGCGTACTGGGCTAGACGGCATCTTAAAGCGCGTGGAATGGCGAGTAAAATGCACTATTCAACTTCTATGATAGGGCAATCAGAGACCCGATTACATCATTTTATATTACGGTTAATATAAGAATTCAGCGTAATTCTATCACATTTGATAAACTTACGTCGCTCCTATTTCAGATAGCGTACTGCGCTAGGCGGCATCTTAAAGCGCGTGGAATGGCGAGTAAAATGCACTATTCAACTTCTATGATAGGGCAATCAGAGACCCGATCAGATCATTTTATATTACGGTTAATACAAGAATTCAGCGTAATTCTAACACATTTGTTAAATTTACGTCGCTCCTATTTCAGATAGCGTACTGGGCTAGGCGGCATCTTAAAGCGCGTGGAATTGCGAGTAAAATGCACTACTAAACTTCTAGGGTACGGTAAACAGAGACCCGATTAGATCATTTTATGTTATGGTTAATTTAAGAATTCAGCAAAATTCTATCGCATTTGTTCAATTTACGTCGATCCTGTTTCAGATAGCGTACTGGGCTAGCCGGCATCTTAAAGCGCGTGGAATGACGAGTGAGATGCACTATTAAACTTCTAGGGTAGGGCAAACAGAGACCAGATTAGATCATTTTATATTATGTTTAATTTAAGAATTCAGCGAAATTCTATCACATTTGTTCAATTTACGTCGCTCCTATTTCAGATAGCGTATTGGGCTAAGCGGCACCTCAAAGCGCATGAAATGGCGAGTAAAATGCACTATTAAACTTGTAGGGTAGGGCAAACAGAGACCAGATTAGGTCATTTTATATTATGGTTAATTTAAGAATTCAGCGATATTCTATCACATTTATTCAACTTACGTTGCTCCTATTTCAGATAGCGTACTGGGCTAGACGGCATCTTAAAGCGCGTTGAATGGCGAATAAAATGCACTATTATACTTCTATGATAGGGCAATCAGAGACCCGATTAGATCATTTTTTATTTTGTTTAATATAAGATTTCAGGGAAATTCTATCACATTTGTTCAATTTACGTCGCTCATATTTCAGATAGAGTATTGGGCTAAGCGGCAGCTCAAAGCGCATGATATGGCGAGTAAAATGCACTATTAAACTTCTAGGGTACGGTAAACAGAGACCCGATTAGATCATTTTATATTATGGTTAATTTAAGAATTCACCGAAATCCTATCACATTTGTTCCATTTACGTCGCTCCTATTTCAGATAGCGTATTGGGCTAAGCGGCATCTCAAAGCGCATGACATGGTAAATAAAATGCACTATTAAACTTCTAGGGTAAGGCAAACAGAGACCCGATTAGATCATTTTATATTTTGGTTAATATAAGAATTCAGCGAAATTCTATCACATTTGTTCAATTTACGTCGCTCCTATTCCAGATAGCGTATTGGGCTAAGCGGCATCTCAAAGCGCATGAAATGGCGAATAAAATGCACTATTAAACTTCTAGGCTACGACGAACAGAGACCCGATTAGATCATTTTACATTATGGTTAATGAAAGAATTCAGCGAAATTCTATCACATTTGTTCAATTTACGTCGCTCCTCTTCCAGATAGCGTATCGGGATAAGCGGCATCTCAATGCGCATGAAATGGCGAGTAAAATGCACTATTAAACTTCTAGGGTAGGGCAAACAGAGACCCGATTAGATCATTTTATATTATGGTTAATTTAAGAATTCAGGAATGTTCTATCACATTTGTTCAATTTACGTCGCTCCTATTTCAGTTAGCGTACTAGGCTAGGCGGCATCTAAAAGCGCATGAAATGGCGAGTAAAATGCACTATTAAACTTCTAGGGTAGGGCAAACAGAGACCCGATTAGATCATTTTATATTATGGTTAATTTAAGAATTCAGCAAAATTCTATCACATTTGTTCAATTTACGTCGCTCCAATTTCAGGTGGCGTATTGGGCTTAGCGGCATCTTAAAGCGCACGAATTGTCGAGTAAAATGCACTACTAATCTTCTATGACAGGGCAATCAGAGACCCGATTAGATCGTTTTATATAATGGTTAACATAAGAATTCTGCGTAACTCTGTCACATTTGTTCAATTTACGTAGCTCCAATTGCAGATAGCGGATTGGGCTAGACGGCTCCTTAAAGCGCATGAAATGACGAGTGAAATGCACTACGAAACATCTTGGATAGGGCAATCAGTGAACCGATTATGTCATCCTATATTATGATTAATATAAGAATTCAGCGTAATCCTATCACATTTGTTCAATTTACGTTACTCCTATTTCAGATAGCGTATTGGGATAGGCGGCACCTTAAATCGCATGGACTGACGAGTAAAATGCACTATTAAACTTCTTTGATAGGGCAATCAGAGACCCGATTAGATTGTTTTATATTATGATTAATATAAGAATTCTGCGTAATTCTATCACATTTGTTCAATTCACGTCGCTCCTATTTCAGATAGCGTATTGGTCTAAGCGGCATGTCAAAGCGCATGAAATGGCGAGTACAATGCACTATTAAACTTCTAGGGTAGGGCAAACAGAGACCAGATTAGATCATTTTATATTATGGTTAATTTAAGAATTCAGCGAAATTCTATCACATTTGTTCAATTTACGTCGCTCCTATTTCAGATAGCGTACTGGGCTAGCCGGCATCTTAAAGCGCATGACATGGTAAATAAAATGCACTATTAAACTTCTAGGGTAAGGCAAACAGAGACCCGATTAGATCATTTTATATTTTGGTTAATATAAGAATTCAGCGAAATTCTATCACATTTGTTCAATTTACGTCGCTCCTATTCCAGATAGCGTATTGGGCTAAGCGGCATCTCAAAGCGCATGAAATGGCGAATAAAATGCACTATTAAGCTTCTAGGCTACGACGAACAGAGACCCGATTAGATCATTTTACATTATGGTTAATGAAAGAATTCAGCGAAATTCTATCACATTTGTTCAATTTACGTCGCTCCTCTTCCAGATAGCGTATCGGGATAAGCGGCATCTCAATGCGCATGAAATGGCGAGTAAAATGCACTGTTAAACTTCTAGGGTAGGGCAAACAGAGACCCGATTAGATCATTTTATATTATGGTTAATTTAAGAATTCAGGAATGTTCTATCACATTTGTTCAATTTACGTCGCTCCTATTTCAGTTAGCGTACTAGGCTAGGCGGCATCTAAAAGCGCATGAAATGGCGAGTAAAATGCACTATTAAACTTCTAGGGTAGGGCAAACAGAGACCCGATTAGATCATTTTATATGATGGTTAATTTAAGAATTCAGCAAAATTCTATCACATTTGTTCAATTTACGTCGCTCCAATTTCAGGTGGCGTATTGGGCTTAGCGGCATCTTAAAGCGCACGAATTGTCGAGTAAAATGCACTACTAATCTTCTATGACAGGGCAATCAGAGACCCGATTAGATCGTTTTATATAATGGTTAACATAAGAATTCTGCGTAACTCTGTCACATTTGTTCAATTTACGTAGCTCCAATTGCAGATAGCGGATTGGGCTAGACGGCTCCTTAAAGCGCATGAAATGACGAGTGAAATGCACTACGAAACATCTTGGATAGGGCAATCAGTGAACCGATTATGTCATCCTATATTATGATTAATATAAGAATTCAGCGTAATCCTATCACATTTGTTCAATTTACGTTACTCCTATTTCAGATAGCGTATTGGGATAGGCGGCACCTTAAATCGCATGGACTGACGAGTAAAATGCACTATTAAACTTCTTTGATAGGGCAATCAGAGACCCGATTAGATTGTTTTATATTATGATTAATATAAGAATTCTGCGTAATTCTATCACATTTGTTCAATTCACGTCGCTCCTATTTCAGATAGCGTATTGGTCTAAGCGGCATGTCAAAGCGCATGAAATGGCGAGTACAATGCACTATTAAACTTCTAGGGTAGGGCAAACAGAGACCAGATTAGATCATTTTATATTATGGTTAATTTAAGAATTCAGCGAAATTCTATCACATTTGTTCAATTTACGTCGCTCCTATTTCAGATAGCGTACTGGGCTAGCCGGAATCTTAAAGCGCGTGGAATGACGAGTGAAATGCACTATTAAACTTCTAGGGTAGGGCAAACAGAGACCAGATTAGATCATTTTATATTACGGTTAATTTAAGAATTCAGCGAAATTCTATCACATTTGTTCAATTTACGTCGCTCCTATTTCAGATAGCGTATTGGGCTAAGCGGCACCTCAAAGCGCATGAAATGGCGAGTAAAATGCACTATTAAACTTCTAGGGTAGGGCAAACAGAGACCAGATTAGATCATTTTATATTATGGTTAATTTAAGAATTCAGCGAAATTCTATCACATTTGTTCAATTTACGTCGCTCCTATTTCAGATAGCGTATTGGGCTAAGCGGCATCTCAAAGCGCATGAAATGGCGAGTAAAATGCACTATTAAACTTCTAGGGTAGGGCAAACAGAGACCCGATTAGATCATTTTATATGATGGTTAATTTAAGAATTCAGCAAAATTCTATCACATATGTTCAATTTACGTCGCTCCTATTTCAGATAGCGAATTGGACTAAGCGGCATCTCAAAGCGCATGAAATGTCGAGTGAAATGCACTATCAAACTTTTAGGGTAGGACGAAAAGAGACCCAATTAGATCATTTTATATTACGGTTAATATAAGAATTCAGCGTAATTCTATCACATTTGTTCAATTTGCGTCGCTCCTATATCAGATAGCGTACTGGGCTAGGCGGCATCTTAAAGCGCGTGGAATGGCGAGTATAACGCACTATTAACCTTCTATGATGTGGCAATCAGAGACCAGATTAGATCATTTTATATTACGGTTAATATAAGAATTCAGCGTAATTCTATCACATTTGTTCAACTTACGTCGCTACTATTTCAGATAGCGTACTGGGCTAGACGGCATCTTAAAGCGCGTTGAATGGCGAATAAAATGCACTATTATACTTCTATGATAGGGCAATCAGACACCCGATTAGATCATTTTTTATTTTGTTTAATATAAGATTTCAGGGAAATTCTATCACATTTGTTCAACTTACGCCGCTCCTATTTCAGATAGCGTACTAGGCTAGGCGGCATCTAAAAGCGCATGAAATGGCGAGTAAAATGCACTATTAAACTTCTAGGGTAAGGCAAACAGAGACCCGATTAGATCATTTTATATTTTGGTTAATATAAGAATTCAGCGAAATTCTATCACATTTGTTCAATTTACGTCGCTCCTATTCCAGATAGCGTATTGGGCTAAGCGGCATCTCAAAGCGCATGAAATGGCGAATAAAATGCACTATTAAACTTCTAGGCTACGACGAACAGAGACCCGATTAGATCATTTTACATTATGGTTAATGAAAGAATTCAGCGAAATTCTATCACATTTGTTCAATTTACGTCGCTCCTCTTCCAGATAGCGTATCGGGATAAGCGGCATCTCAATGCGCATGAAATGGCGAGTAAAATGCACTGTTAAACATCTAGGATAAGGCAAACAGAGACCCGATTAGATCATTTTATATTACGGTTTAATATAAGAATTCAGCATAATTCTATCACATTTGTTCAACTTACGCCGCTCCTATTTCAGATAGCGGATTGGCCTAAGCGGCATCGCAAAGCGCATGAAATGTCGAGTAAAATGCACTATTAAACTTCTAGGGTAGGGCAAACAGAGACCCGATTAGATCATTTTATATTATGGTTAATTTAAGAATTCAGGAATGTTCTATCACATTTGTTCAATTTACGTCGCTCCTATTTCAGTTAGCGTACTAGGCTAGGCGGCATCTAAAAGCGCATGAAATGGCGAGTAAAATGCACTATTATACTTCTAGGGAAAGGCAAACAGAGACCCGATTAGATCATTTCATATTACGGTGAATATAATATTTCAGCGTAATTCTATCGCATTTGTTCAACTTACGTCGCTCCTATTTCAGATAGCGTACTGGGATAGGCGGCATCTTAAAGCGCGTGGAATGGCGAGTAAAATGCACTATTACACTTCTATGATAGGGGAATCAGAGACCCGATTAGATCTTTTTATATTTTGGTTAATATAAGAATTCAGCGAAATTCTATCACATTTGTTCAATTTACGTCGCTCCTATTCCAGATAGCGTATTGGGCTAAGCGGCATCTCAAAGCGCATGAAATGGCGAATAAAATGCACTATTAAACTTCTAGGCTACGACGAACAGAGACCCGATTAGATCATTTTACATTATGGTTAATGAAAGAATTCAGCGAAATTCTATCACATTTGATCAATTTACGTCGCTCCTCTTCCAGATAGCGTATCGGGATAAGCGGCATCTCAATGCGCATGAAATGGCGAGTAAAATGCACTGTTAAACATCTAGGATAAGGCAAACAGAGACCCGATTAGATCATTTTATATTACGGTTAATATAAGAATTCAGCGTAATTCTATCACATTTGTTCAACTTACGTCGCCCCTATTTCAGATAGCGTACTGAGCTAGGCGGCATCTTAAAGCGCGTGGAATGGCTAGTAAAACGCACTATTAAACTTCTATGATAGGGCAAACAGAGACCCGATTAGATCATTTTATATTTTGGTTAATATAAGGATTCAGCGAATTTCTATCACATTTGTCCAACTTACGTCGCTCCTATTTCAGATAGCGTACTGGGCTAAGCGGCATCTCAAAGCGCATGAAACGACGAGTGAAATGCACTATTAAACTTCTAGGCTACGGCGAACAGAGACCCGATTAGATCATTTTACATTATGGTTAATAAAAGAATTCAGCGAAATTCTATCACATTTGTTCAATTTACATCGCTCCTATTTCAGATAGCGTACTGGGCTAAGCGGCATCTCAAGGCGCATGAAACGACGAGTGAAATGCACTATTAAACTTCTAGGCTACGGCGAACAGAGACCCGATTAGATCATTTTACATTATGGTTAATAAAAGAATTCAGCAACAGTCTATCACATTTGTTCAATTTACGTCGCTCCTATTTCAGATAGCGTACTGGGCTAGGCGGCACCTTAAAGCGCGTGGAATGGCGAGTAAAATGCACTATTAAGCTTCTATGATAGGGGAATCAGAGACCCGAAGAGATCGTATTATATTATGGTTAATATAAGAATTCTGAGTAATTCTGTCACGTTTGTTCAATTTACGTAGCTCCAATTTCAGATAGCGTATTGGGCTAGGTGTCACCTTAAAGCGCATGAAATGCCGAGTAAAATGCACTACTAAACTTCTCGGATAGGGCAATCAGAGACCCGATTAGGTCATCTTATATTATGGTTAATATAAGAATTCAGTGAAATTTTATCACATTTGTTGAATTTACGTCGCCCCTATTTCAGATAGCGTCCTGTGCTAGGCGGCATCTTAAAGCGCGTGGAATGTCGGGTAAAATGTACTATTAAACTTCTATGATAGGGCAATCGGAGACCCGATTAGATCATTTTATATTTTGTTTAATATAAGAATTCAGGGACATTCTATCACATTTGTTCAATTTACGTCGCTCCTATTTCAGATAGCGTGTTGAACTAAGCGGCATCTCAAAGCGCATGAAATGGCGAGTAAAATGCACTATTATACTTCTAGGGTAGGGCAAACAGAGACCCGATTTGATCATTTTATATTATGGTTAATTTAAGAATTCAGGAATGTTCTATCACATTTGTTCAATTTACGTCGCTCCTATTTCAGATAGCGTACTAGGCTAGGCGGAATCTCAAAGCGCATGAAATGGCGAGTAAAACGCACTATTAAACTTCTAGGGTAAGGCAAACAGAGACCCGATTAGATCATTTTATATTACGGTGAATATAATATTTCAGCGTAATTCTATCACATTTGTTCAACTTACGTCGCTCCTATTTCAGATAGCGTACTGGGCTAGGCGGCAACTTAAAGCGCGTGGAATGGCGAGTAAAATGCACTATTAAACTTCTATGATAGGGGAATCAGAGACCCGATTAGATCATTTTATATTATGTTTAATTTAAGAATTCAGCAATGTTCTATCACATTTGTTCAATTTACGTCGCTCCTATTTCAGATGGCGTACTGGGCTAGGCGGCATCTTAAAGCGCTTGGAATGGCGAGTAAAATGCACTATTAAACTTCTATGATAGGGGAATCAGAGACCCGATTAGATCATTTTATATTTTGGTTAATATTAGAGTTCTGCGAAATTCTTTCACATTTATTCAATTTACGTCGCTCCTATTTCAGACAGCGAATTGGGCTAAGCGGCATCTCAAAGCGCATGAAATGACGAGTGAAATGCACTATTAAACTTCTAGGGTATTGCGAATAGAGACCCGATTAGATCATTTTACATTAAGGTTTATATAAGAATTCAGCGAAATCCTATCACATTTGTTCAATTTAAGTCGCTGATATTTCAGATAGCGTATTGGGCTAAGCGGCATCTCAAAGCGCAAGAAATGGCGAGTAAAATGCACTATTAAACGTCTAGGGTAAGGCAAACAGAGACCCGATTAGATCATTTGATATTACGGTTTATATAAGAATTCTGCGTAATTCTGTCACATTTGTTCAACTTACGTCGCTACTATTTCAGATAGCGTCCTGTGCTAGGCGGCATCTTAAAGCGCGTGGATTGGCGAGTAAAATGTACTATTAAACTTCTATGATAGGGCAATCAGAGACCCGATTAGATCATTTTATATTTTGTTTAATATAAGAATTCAGGGACATTCTATCACATTTGTTCAATTTACGTCGCTCCTATTACAGATAGCATGTTGAACTATGCGGCATCTCAAAGCGCATGAAATGGCGAGTAAAATGCACTATTATATTTCTAGGGTAGGGCAAACAGTACCCGATTTGATCATTTTATATTATGGTTAATTTAAGAATTCAGGAATGTTCTATCACATTTGTTCAATTTACGTCGCTCCTATTTCAGATAGCGTACTAGGCTAGGCGGCACCTCAAAGCGCATGAAATGGCGAAAAATGCACTATTAAGCTGCTAGGGTAGGGCAAACAGTACCCGATTTGATCATTTTATATTATGGTTAATTTAAGAATTCAGGAATGTTCTATCACATTTGTTCAATTTACGTCGCTCCTATTTCAGATAGCGTACTGGGCTAGGCGGCACCTCAAAGCGCATGAAATGGCGAAAAATGCACTATTAAGCTGCTAGGGTAGGGCAAACAGAGACCCGATTAGTTCATTTTATATTATGCTTAATTTAAGAATTCAGCCAAATTCTAGCACATTTGTTCAATTTACGTCGCTCCTATTTCAGATAGCGTATTGGGCTAAGCGGCACCTCAAAGCGCATGAAATGGAGAGTAAAATGCACTATTAAACTTGTAGGGTAGGGCAAACAGAGACCAGATTAGATCATTTTATATTATGGTTAATTTAAGAATTCAGCGAAATTCTATCACATTTGTTCAATTTACGTCGCTCCTATTTCAGATAGCGTATTGGGCTAGACGGCACCTCAAAGCGCATGAAATGGCGAGTAAAATGCACTATTAAACTTCTAGGGTACGGTAAACAGAGACCCGATTAGATCATTTTATATTATGGTTAATTTAAGAATTCAGCGAAATTCTATCACATTTGTGCAATTTACGTCGCTCCTATTTCAGATAGCGTACTGGGCTAGGCGGCATCTTAAAGCGCGTGGAATGGCGAGTATAACGCACTATTAACCTTCTATGATGTGGCAATCAGAGACCAGATTAGATCATTTTATATTACGGTTAATATAAGAATTCAGCGTAATTCTATCACATTTGTTCAACTTACGTCGCTCCTATTTCAGATAGCGTACTGGGCTAGACGGCATCTTAAAGCGCGTGGAATGGCGAGTAAAATGCACTATTCAACTTCTATGATAGGGCAATCAGAGACCCGATTACATCATTTTATATTACGGTTAATATAAGAATTCAGCGTAATTCTATCACATTTGATAAACTTACGTCGCTCCTATTTCAGATAGCGTACTGCGCTAGGCGGCATCTTAAAGCGCGTGGAATGGCGAGTAAAATGCACTATTCAACTTCTATGATAGGGCAATCAGAGACCCGATTAGATCATTTTATATTACGGTTAATACAAGAATTCAGCGTAATTCTATCACATTTGTTAAATTTACGTCGCTCCTATTTCAGATAGCGTACTGGGCTAGGCGGCATCTTAAAGCGCGTGGAATTGCGAGTAAAATGCACTACTAAACTTCTAGGGTACGGTAAACAGAGACCCGATTAGATCATTTTATGTTATGGTTAATTTAAGAATTCAGCAAAATTCTATCGCATTTGTTCAATTTACGTCGATCCTGTTTCAGATAGCGTACTGGGCTAGCCGGCATCTTAAAGCGCGTGGAATGACGAGTGAGATGCACTATTAAACTTCTAGGGTAGGGCAAACAGAGACCAGATTAGATCATTTTATATTATGTTTAATTTAAGAATTCAGCGAAATTCTATCACATTTGTTCAATTTACGTCGCTCCTATTTCAGATAGCGTATTGGGCTAAGCGGCACCTCAAAGCGCATGAAATGGCGAGTAAAATGCACTATTAAACTTGTAGGGTAGGGCAAACAGAGACCAGATTAGATCATTTTATATTATGGTTAATTTAAGAATTCAGCGAAATTCTATCACATTTATTCAACTTACGTTGCTCCTATTTCAGATAGCGTACTGGGCTAGACGGCATCTTAAAGCGCGTTGAATGGCGAATAAAATGCACTATTATACTTCTATGATAGGGCAATCAGAGACCCGATTAGGTCATTTTTTATTTTGTTTAATATAAGATTTCAGGGAAATTCTATCACATTTGTTCAATTTACGTCGCTCATATTTCAGATAGAGTATTGGGCTAAGCGGCAGCTCAAAGCGCATGATATGGCGAGTAAAATGCACTATTAAACTTCTAGGGTACGGTAAACAGAGACCCGATTAGATCATTTTATATTATGGTTAATTTAAGAATTCAGCGAAATCCTATCACATTTGTTCCATTTACGTCGCTCCTATTTCAGATAGCGTATTGGGCTAAGCGGCATCTCAAAGCGCATGACATGGTAAATAAAATGCACTATTAAACTTCTAGGGTAAGGCAAACAGAGACCCGATTAGATCATTTTATATTTTGGTTAATATAAGAATTCAGCGAAATTCTATCACATTTGTTCAATTTACGTCGCTCCTATTCCAGATAGCGTATTGGGCTAAGCGGCATCTCAAAGCGCATGAAATGGCGAATAAAATGCACTATTAAACTTCTAGGCTACGACGAACAGAGACCCGATTAGATCATTTTACATTATGGTTAATGAAAGAATTCAGCGAAATTCTATCACATTTGTTCAATTTACGTCGCTCCTCTTCCAGATAGCGTATTGGGATAAGCGGCATCTCAATGCGCATGAAATGGCGAGTAAAATGCACTGTTAAACATCTAGGATAAGGCAAACAGAGACCCGATTAGATCATTTTATATTACGGTTAATATAAGAATTCAGCATAATTCTATCACATTTGTTCAACTTACGCCGCTCCTATTTCAGATAGCGGATTGGCCTAAGCGGCATCGCAAAGCGCATGAAATGTCGAGTAAAATGCACTATTAAACTTCTAGGGTAGGGCAAACAGAGACCCGATTAGATCATTTTATATTATGGTTAATTTAAGAATTCAGGAATGTTCTATCACATTTGTTCAATTTACGTCGCTCCTATTTCAGATAGCGTACTAGGCTAGGCGGCATCTAAACGCGCATGAAATGGCGAGTAAAATGCACTATTAAACTTCTAGGGTAAGGCAAACAGAGACCCGATTAGATCATTTTATATTTTGGTTAATATATGAATTCAGGGAAATTCTATCACATTTGTTCAATTTACGTCGCTCCTATTTCAGATAGCGTGTTGAACTAAGCGGCATCTCAAAGCGCATGAAATGGCGAGTAAAATGCACTATTATACTTCTAGGGTAGGGCCAACAGAGACCCGATTTGATCATTTTATATTATGGTTAATTTAAGAATTCAGGAATGTTCTATCACATTTGTTCAATTTACGTCGCTCCTATTTCAGATAGCGTACTAGGCTAGGCGGAATCTCAAAGCGCATGAAATGGCGAGTAAAACGCACTATTAAACTTCTAGGGTAAGGCAAACAGAGACCCGATTAGATCATTTTATATTACGGTGAATATAATATTTCAGCGTAATTCTATCACATTTGTTCAACTTACGTCGCTCCTATTTCAGATAGCGTACTGGGCTAGGCGGCAACTTAAAGCGCGTGGAATGGCGAGTAAAATGCACTATTAAACTTCTATGACAGGGGAATCAGAGACCCGATTAGATCATTTTATATTATGTTTAATTTAAGAATTCAGCAATGTTCTATCACATTTGTTCAATTTACGTCGCTCCTATTTCAGATGGCGTACTGGGCTAGGCGGCATCTTAAAGCGCTTGGAATGGCGAGTAAAATGCACTATTAAACTTCTATGATAGGGGAATCAGAGACCCGATTAGATCATTTTATATTTTGGTTAATATTAGTGTTCTGCGAAATTCTTTCACATTTATTCAATTTACGTCGCTCCTACTTCAGACAGCGAATTGGGCTAAGCGGCATCTCAAAGCGCATGAAATGACGAGTGAAATGCACTATTAAACTTCTAGGGTATTGCGAATAGAGACCCGATTAGATCATTTTACATTAAGGTTTATATAAGAATTCAGCGAAATCCTATCACATTTGTTCAATTTAAGTCGCTGATATTTCAGATAGCGTATTGGGCTAAGCGGCATCTCAAAGCGCAAGAAATGGCGAGTAAAATGCACTATTAAACTTCTAGGGTAAGGCAAACAGAGACCCGATTAGATCATTTTATATTACGGTTTATATAAGAATTCTGCGTAATTCTGTCACATTTGTTCAACTTACGTCGCTACTATTTCAGATAGCGTCCTGTGCTAGGCGGCATCTTAAAGCGCGTGGATTGGCGAGTAAAATGTACTATTAAACTTCTATGATAGGGCAATCAGAGACCCGATTAGATCATTTTATATTTTGTTTAATATAAGAATTCAGGGACATTCTATCACATTTGTTCAATTTACGTCGCTCCTATTACAGATAGCATGTTGAACTATGCGGCATCTCAAAGCGCATGAAATGGCGAGTAAAATGCACTATTATATTTCTAGGGTAGGGCAAACAGTACCCGATTTGATCATTTTATATTATGGTTAATTTAAGAATTCAGGAATGTTCTATCACATTTGTTCAATTTACGTCGCTCCTATTTCAGATAGCGTACTAGGCTAGGCGGCACCTCAAAGCGCATGAAATGGCGAAAAATGCACTATTAAGCTGCTAGGGTAGGGCAAACAGAGACCCGATTAGTTCATTTTATATTATGCTTAATTTAAGAATTCAGCCAAATTCTAGCACATTTGTTCAACTTACGCCGCTCCTATTTCAGATAGCGGATTGGCCTATGCGGCATCGCAAAGCGCATGAAATGTCGAGTAAAATGCACTATTAAACTTCTAGGGTAGGGCAAACAGAGACCCGATTAGATCATTTTATGTTATGGTTAATTTAAGAATTCAGCGAAATTCTATCACATTTGTTCAATTTACGTCGATCCTGTTTCAGATAGCGTACTGGGCTAGCCGGCACCTCAAAGCGCATGAAATGGAGAGTAAAATGCACTATTAAACTTGTAGGGTAGGGCAAACAGAGACCAGATTAGATCATTTTATATTATGGTTAATTTAAGAATTCAGCGAAATTCTATCACATTTGTTCAATTTACGTCGCTCCTATTTCAGATAGCGTATTGGGCTAAACGGCACCTCAAAGCGCATGAAATGGCGAGTAAAATGCACTATTAAACTTCTAGGGTACGGTAAACAGAGACCCGATTAGATCATTTTATATTATGGTTAATTTAAGAATTCAGCGAAATTCTATCACATTTGTGCAATTTACGTCGCTCCTATTTCAGATAGCGTACCGGGCTAGGCGGCATCTTAAAGCGCGTGGAATGGCGAGTATAACGCACTATTAACCTTCTATGATGTGGCAATCAGAGACCAGATTAGATCATTTTATATTACGGTTAATATAAGAATTCAGCGTAATTCTATCACATTTGTTCAACTTACGTCGCTACTATTTCAGATAGCGTACTGGGCTAGACGGCATCTTAAAGCGCGTGGAATGGCGAGTAAAATGCACTATTCAACTTCTATGATAGGGCAATCAGAGACCCGATTAGATCATTTTATATTACGGTTAATACAAGAATTCAGCGTAATTCTATCACATTTGTTAAATTTACGTCGCTCCTATTTCAGATAGCGTACTGGGCTAGGCGGCATCTTAAAGCGCGTGGAATTGCGAGTAAAATGCACTACTAAACTTCTAGGGTACGGTAAACAGAGACCCGATTAGATCATTTTATGTTATGGTTAATTTAAGAATTCAGCAAAATTCTATCGCATTTGTTCAATTTACGTCGATCCTGTTTCAGATAGCGTACTGGGCTAGCCGGCATCTTAAAGCGCGTGGAATGACGAGTGAGATGCACTATTAAACTTCTAGGGTAGGGCAAACAGAGACCAGATTAGATCATTTTATGTTATGTCTAATTTAAGAATTCAGCGAAATTCTATCACATTTGTTCAATTTACGTCGCTCCTATTTCAGATAGCGTATTGGGCTAAGCGGCACCTCAAAGCGCATGAAATGGCGAGTAAAATGCACTATTAAACTTGTAGGGTAGGGCAAACAGAGACCAGATTAGGTCATTTTATATTATGGTTAATTTAAGAATTCAGCGAAATTCTATCACATTTATTCAACTTACGTTGCTCCTATTTCAGATAGCGTACTGGGCTAGACGGTATCTTAAAGCGGGTTGAATGGCGAATAAAATGCACTATTATACTTCTATGATAGGGCAATCAGACACCCGATTAGGTCATTTTTTATTTTGTTTAATATAAGATTTCAGGGAAATTCTATCACATTTGTTCAATTTACGTCGCTCATATTTCAGATAGAGTATTGGGCTAAGCGGCAGCTCAAAGCGCATGATATGGCGAGTAAAATGCACTATTAAACTTCTAGGGTACGGTAAACAGAGACCCGATTAGATCATTTTATATTATGGTTAATTTAAGAATTCAGCGAAATCCTATCACATTTGTTCCATTTACGTCGCTCCTATTTCAGATAGCGTATTGGGCTAAGCGGCATCTCAAAGCGCATGACATGGTAAATAAAATGCACTATTAAACTTCTAGGGTAAGGCAAACAGAGACCCGATTAGATCATTTTATATTTTGGTTAATATAAGAATTCAGCGAAATTCTATCACATTTGTTCAATTTACGTCGCTCCTATTCCAGATAGCGTATTGGGCTAAGCGGCATCTCAAAGCGCATGAAATGGCGAATAAAATGCACTATTAAACTTCTAGGCTACGACGAACAGAGACCCGATTAGATCATTTTACATTATGGTTAATGAAAGAATTCAGCGAAATTCTATCACATTTGTTCAATTTACGTCGCTCCTCTTCCAGATAGCGTATCGGGATAAGCGGCATCTCAATGCGCATGAAATGGCGAGTAAAATGCACTGTTAAACATCTAGGATAAGGCAAACAGAGACCCGATTAGATCATTTTATATTACGGTTAATATAAGAATTCAGCATAATTCTATCACATTTGTTCAACTTACGCCGCTCCTATTTCAGATAGCGGATTGGCCTAAGCGGCATCGCAAAGCGCATGAAATGTCGAGTAAAATGCACTATTAAACTTCTAGGGTAGGGCAAACAGAGACCCGATTAGATCATTTTATATTATGGTTAATTTAAGAATTCAGGAATGTTCTATCACATTTGTTCAATTTACGTCGCTCCTATTTCAGATAGCGTACTAGGCTAGGCGGCATCTAAACGCGCATGAAATGGCGAGTAAAATGCACTGTTAAACTTCTAGGGTAAGGCAAACAGAGACCCGATTAGATCATTTTATATTTTGGTTAATATATGAATTCAGGGAAATTCTATCACATTTGTTCAATTTACGTCGCTCCTATTTCAGATAGCGTGTTGAACTAAGCGGCATCTCAAAGCGCATGAAATGGCGAGTAAAATGCACTATTATACTTCTAGGGTAGGGCCAACAGAGACCCGATTTGATCATTTTATATTATGGTTAATTTAAGAATTCAGGAATGTTCTATCACATTTGTTCAATTTACGTCGCTCCTATTTCAGATAGCGTACTAGGCTAGGCGGAATCTCAAAGCGCATGAAATGGCGAGTAAAACGCACTATTAAACTTCTAGGGTAAGGCAAACAGAGACCCGATTAGATCATTTTATATTACGGTGAATATAATATTTCAGCGTAATTCTATCACATTTGTTCAACTCACGTCGCTCCTATTTCAGATAGCGTACTGGGCTAGGCGGCAACTTAAAGCGCGTGGAATGGCGAGTAAAATGCACTATTAAACTTCTATGACAGGGGAATCAGAGACCCGATTAGATCATTTTATATTATGTTTAATTTAAGAATTCAGCAATGTTCTATCACATTTGTTCAATTTACGTCGCTCCTATTTCAGATGGCGTACTGGGATAGGCGGCATCTTAAAGCGCTTGGAATGGCGAGTAAAATGCACTATTAAACTTCTATGATAGGGGAATCAGAGACCCGATTAGATCATTTTATATTTTGGTTAATATTAGTGTTCTGCGAAATTCTTTCACATTTATTCAATTTACGTCGCTCCTACTTCAGACAGCGAATTGGGCTAAGCGGCATCTCAAAGCGCATGAAATGACGAGTGAAATGCACTATTAAACTTCTAGGGTATTGCGAATAGAGACCCGATTAGATCATTTTACATTAAGGTTTATATAAGAATTCAGCGAAATCCTATCACATTTGTTCAATTTAAGTCGCTGATATTTCAGATAGCGTATTGGGCTAAGCGGCATCTCAAAGCGCAAGAAATGGCGAGTAAAATGCACTATTAAACGTCTAGGGTAAGGCAAACAGAGACCCGATTAGATCATTTTATATTACGGTTTATATAAGAATTCTGCGTAATTCTGTCACATTTGTTCAACTTACGTCGCTACTATTTCAGATAGCGTCCTGTGCTAGGCGGCATCTTAAAGCGCGTGGATTGGCGAGTAAAATGTACTATTAAACTTCTATGATAGGGCAATCAGAGACCCGATTAGATCATTTTATATTTTGTTTAATATAAGAATTCAGGGACATTCTATCACATTTGTTCAATTTACGTCGCTCCTATTACAGATAGCATGTTGAACTATGCGGCATCTCAAAGCGCATGAAATGGCGAGTAAAATGCACTATTATATTTCTAGGGTAGGGCAAACAGTACCCGATTTGATCATTTTATATTATGGTTAATTTAAGAATTCAGGAATGTTCTATCACATTTGTTCAATTTACGTCGCTCCTATTTCAGATAGCGTACTAGGCTAGGCGGCACCTCAAAGCGCATGAAATGGCGAAAAATGCACTATTAAGCTGCTAGGGTAGGGCAAACAGAGACCCGATTAGTTCATTTTATATTATGCTTAATTTAAGAATTCAGCCAAATTCTAGCACATTTGTTCAACTTACGCCGCTCCTACTTCAGATAGCGGATTGGCCTATGCGGCATCGCAAAGCGCATGAAATGTCGAGTAAAATGCACTATTAAACTTCTAGGGTAGGGCAAACAGAGACCCGATTAGATCATTTTATGTTATGGTTAATTTAAGAATTCAGCAAAATTCTATCGCATTTGTTCAATTTACGTCGATCCTGTTTCAGATAGCGTACTGGGCTAGCCGGCATCTTAAAGCGCGTGGAATGACGAGTGAGATGCACTATTAAACTTCTAGGGTAGGGCAAACAGAGACCAGATTAGATCATTTTATATTATGGTTAATTTAAGAATTCAGCGAAATTCTATCACATTTGTTCAATTTACGTCGCTCCTATTTCAGATAGCGTATTGGGCTAAGCGGCACCTCAAAGCGCATGAAATGGAGAGTAAAATGCACTATTAAACTTGTAGGGTAGGGCAAACAGAGACCAGATTAGATCATTTTATATTATGGTTAATTTAAGAATTCAGCGAAATTCTATCACATTTGTTCAATTTACGTCGCTCCTATTTCAGATAGCGTATTGGGCTAAACGGCACCTCAAAGCGCATGAAATGGCGAGTAAAATGCACTATTAAACTTCTAGGGTACGGTAAACAGAGACCCGATTAGATCATTTTATATTATGGTTAATTTAAGAATTCAGCGAAATTCTATCACATTTGTGCAATTTACGTCGCTCCTATTTCAGATAGCGTACCGGGCTAGGCGGCATCTTAAAGCGCGTGGAATGGCGAGTATAACGCACTATTAACCTTCTATGATGTGGCAATCAGAGACCAGATTAGATCATTTTATATTACGGTTAATATAAGAATTCAGCGTAATTCTATCACATTTGTTCAACTTACGTCGCTACTATTTCAGATAGCGTACTGGGCTAGACGGCATCTTAAAGCGCGTGGAATGGCGAGTAAAATGCACTATTCAACTTCTATGATAGGGCAATCAGAGACCCGATTAGATCATTTTATATTACGGTTAATACAAGAATTCAGCGTAATTCTATCACATTTGTTAAATTTACGTCGCTCCTATTTCAGATAGCGTACTGGGCTAGGCGGCATCTTAAAGCCCGTGGAATTGCGAGTAAAATGCAATACTAAACTTCTAGGGTACGGTAAACGGAGACCCGATTAGATCATTTTATGTTATGGTTAATTTAAGAATTCAGCAAAATTCTATCGCATTTGTTCAATTTACGTCGATCCTGTTTCAGATAGCGTACTGGGCTAGCCGGCATCTTAAAGCGCGTGGAATGACGAGTGAGATGCACTATTAAACTTCTAGGGTAGGGCAAACAGAGACCAGATTAGATCATTTTATATTATGTCTAATTTAAGAATTCAGCGAAATTCTATCACATTTGTTCAATTTACGTCGCTCCTATTTCAGATAGCGTATTGGGCTAAGCGGCACCTCAAAGCGCATGAAATGGCGAGTAAAATGCACTATTAAACTTGTAGGGTAGGGCAAACAGAGACCAGATTAGGTCATTTTATATTATGGTTAATTTAAGAATTCAGCGAAATTCTATCACATTTATTCAACTTACGTTGCTCCTATTTCAGATAGCGTACTGGGCTAGACGGCATCTTAAAGCGCGTTGAATGGCGAATAAAATGCACTATTATACTTCTATGATAGGGCAATCAGACACCCGATTAGGTCATTTTTTATTTTGTTTAATATAAGATTTCAGGGAAATTCTATCACATTTGTTCAATTTACGTCGCTCATATTTCAGATAGAGTATTGGGCTAAGCGGCAGCTCAAAGCGCATGATATGGCGAGTAAAATGCACTATTAAACTTCTAGGGTACGGTAAACAGAGACCCGATTAGATCATTTTATATTATGGTTAATTTAAGAATTCAGCGAAATCCTATCACATTTGTTCCATTTACGTCGCTCCTATTTCAGATAGCGTATTGGGCTAAGCGGCATCTCAAAGCGCATGACATGGTAAATAAAATGCACTATTAAACTTCTAGGGTAAGGCAAACAGAGACCCGATTAGATCATTTTATATTTTGGTTAATATTAGAATTCAGCGAAATTCTATCACATTTGTTCAATTTACGTCGCTCCTATTCCAGATAGCGTATTGGGCTAAGCGGCATCTCAAAGCGCATGAAATGGCGAATAAAATGCACTATTAAACTTCTAGGCTACGACGAACAGAGACCCGATTAGATCATTTTACATTATGGTTAATGAAAGAATTCAGCGAAATTCTATCACATTTGTTCAATTTACGTCGCTCCTCTTCCAGATAGCGTATCGGGATAAGCGGCATCTCAATGCGCATGAAATGGCGAGTAAAATGCACTGTTAAACATCTAGGATAAGGCAAACAGAGACCCGATTAGATCATTTTATATTACGGTTAATATAAGAATTCAGCATAATTCTATCACATTTGTTCAACTTACGCCGCTCCTATTTCAGATAGCGGATTGGCCTAAGCGGCATCGCAAAGCGCATGAAATGTCGAGTAAAATGCACTATTAAACTTCTAGGGTAGGGCAAACAGAGACCCGATTAGATCATTTTATATTATGGTTAATTTAAGAATTCAGGAATGTTCTATCACATTTGTTCAATTTACGTCGCTCCTATTTCAGATAGCGTACTAGGCTAGGCGGCACCTCAAAGCGCATGAAATGGCGAAAAATGCACTATTAAGCTGCTAGGGTAGGGCAAACAGTACCCGATTTGATCATTTTATATTATGGTTAATTTAAGAATTCAGGAATGTTCTATCACATTTGTTCAATTTACGTCGCTCCTATTTCAGATAGCGTACTAGGCTAGGCGGCACCTCAAAGCGCATGAAATGGCGAAAAATGCACTATTAAGCTGCTAGGGTAGGGCAAACAGAGACCCGATTAGTTCATTTTATATTATGCTTAATTTAAGAATTCAGCCAAATTCTAGCACATTTGTTCAATTTACGTCGCTCCTATTTCAGATAGCGTATTGGGCTAAGCGGCACCTCAAAGCGCATGAAATGGAGAGTAAAATGCACTATTAAACTTGTAGGGTAGGGCAAACAGAGACCAGATTAGATCATTTTATATTATGGTTAATTTAAGAATTCAGCGAAATTCTATCACATTTGTTCAATTTACGTCGCTCCTATTTCAGATAGCGTATTGGGCTAGACGGCACCTCAAAGCGCATGAAATGGCGAGTAAAATGCACTATTAAACTTCTAGGGTACGGTAAACAGAGACCCGATTAGATCATTTTATATTATGGTTAATTTAAGAATTCAGCGAAATTCTATCACATTTGTGCAATTTACGTCGCTCCTATTTCAGATAGCGTACCGGGCTAGGCGGCATCTTAAAGCGCGTGGAATGGCGAGTATAACGCACTATTAACCTTCTATGATGTGGCAATCAGAGACCAGATTAGATCATTTTATATTACGGTTAATATAAGAATTCAGCGTAATTCTATCACATTTGTTCAACTTACGTCGCTACTATTTCAGATAGCGTACTGGGCTAGACGGCATCTTAAAGCGCGTGGAATGGCGAGTAAAATGCACTATTCAACTTCTATGATAGGGCAATCAGAGACCCGATTACATCATTTTATATTACGGTTAATATAAGAATTCAGCGTAATTCTATCACATTTGATAAACTTACGTCGCTCCTATTTCAGATAGCGTACTGCGGTAGGCGGCATCTTAAAGCGCGTGGAATGGCGAGTAAAATGCACTATTCAACTTCTATGATAGGGCAATCAGAGACCCGATTAGATCATTTTATATTACGGTTAATACAAGAATTCAGCGTAATTCTATCACATTTGTTAAATTTACGTCGCTCCTATTTCAGATAGCGTACTGGGCTAGGCGGCATCTTAAAGCGCGTGGAATTGCGAGTAAAATGCACTACTAAACTTCTAGGGTACGGTAAACAGAGACCCGATTAGATCATTTTATGTTATGGTTAATTTAAGAATTCAGCAAAATTCTATCGCATTTGTTCAATTTACGTCGATCCTGTTTCAGATAGCGTACTGGGCTAGCCGGCATCTTAAAGCGCGTGGAATGACGAGTGAGATGCACTATTAAACTTCTAGGGTAGGGCAAACAGAGACCAGATTAGATCATTTTATATTATGTCTAATTTAAGAATTCAGCGAAATTCTATCACATTTGTTCAATTTACGTCGCTCCTATTTCAGATAGCGTATTGGGCTAAGCGGCACCTCAAAGCGCATGAAATGGCGAGTAAAATGCACTATTAAACTTGTAGGGTAGGGCAAACAGAGACCAGATTAGATCATTTTATATTATGGTTAATTTAAGAATTCAGCGAAATTCTATCACATTTATTCAACTTACGTTGCTCCTATTTCAGATAGCGTACTGGGCTAGACGGCATCTTAAAGCGCGTTGAATGGCGAATAAAATGCACTATTATACTTCTATGATAGGGCAATCAGAGACCCGATTAGGTCATTTTTTATTTTGTTTAATATAAGATTTCAGGGAAATTCTATCACATTTGTTCAATTTACGTCGCTCATATTTCAGATAGAGTATTGGGCTAAGCGGCAGCTCAAAGCGCATGATATGGCGAGTAAAATGCACTATTAAACTTCTAGGGTACGGTAAACAGAGACCCGATTAGATCATTTTATATTATGGTTAATTTAAGAATTCAGCGAAATCCTATCACATTTGTTCCATTTACGTCGCTCCTATTTCAGATAGCGTATTGGGCTAAGCGGCATCTCAAAGCGCATGACATGGTAAATAAAATGCACTATTAAACTTCTAGGGTAAGGCAAACAGAGACCCGATAGATCATTTTATATTTTGCTTAATATAAGAATTCAGCGAAATTCTATCACATTTGTTCAATTTACGTCGCTCCTATTCCAGATAGCGTATTGGGCTAAGCGGCATCTCAAAGCGCATGAAATGGCGAATAAAATGCACTATTAAACTTCTAGGCTACGACGAACAGAGACCCGATTAGATCATTTTACATTATGGTTAATGAAAGAATTCAGCGAAATTCTATCACATTTGTTCAATTTACGTCGCTCCTCTTCCAGATAGCGTATTGGGATAAGCGGCATCTCAATGCGCATGAAATGGCGAGTAAAAATGCACTGTTAAACATCTAGGATAAGGCAAACAGAGACCCGATTAGATCATTTTATATTACGGTTAATATAAGAATTCAGCATAATTCTATCACATTTGTTCAACTTACGCCGCTCCTATTTCAGATAGCGGATTGGCCTAAGCGGCATCGCAAAGCGCATGAAATGTCGAGTAAAATGCACTATTAAACTTCTAGGGTAGGGCAAACAGAGACCCGATTAGATCATTTTATATTATGGTTAATTTAAGAATTCAGGAATGTTCTATCACATTTGTTCAATTTACGTCGCTCCTATTTCAGATAGCGTACTAGGCTAGGCGGCATCTAAACGCGCATGAAATGGCGAGTAAAATGCACTATTAAACTTCTAGGGTAAGGCAAACAGAGACCCGATTAGATCATTTTATATTTTGGTTAATATATGAATTCAGGGAAATTCTATCACATTTGTTCAATTTACGTCGCTCCTATTTCAGATAGCGTGTTGAACTAAGCGGCATCTCAAAGCGCATGAAATGGCGAGTAAAATGCACTATTATACTTCTAGGGTAGGGCCAACAGAGACCCGATTTGATCATTTTATATTATGGTTAATTTAAGAATTCAGGAATGTTCTATCACATTTGTTCAATTTACGTCGCTCCTATTTCAGATAGCGTACTAGGCTAGGCGGAATCTCAAAGCGCATGAAATGGCGAGTAAAATGCACTATTAAACTTCTAGGGTAAGGCAAACAGAGACCCGATTAGATCATTTTATATTACGGTGAATATAATATTTCAGCGTAATTCTATCACATTTGTTCAACTTACGTCGCTCCTATTTCAGATAGCGTACTGGGCTAGGCGGCAACTTAAAGCGCGTGGAATGGCGAGTAAAATGCACTATTAAACTTCTATGACAGGGGGAATCAGAGACCCGATTAGATCATTTTATATTATGTTTAATTTAAGAATTCAGCAATGTTCTATCACATTTGTTCAATTTACGTCGCTCCTATTTCAGATGGCGTACTGGGATAGGCGGCATCTTAAAGCGCTTGGAATGGCGAGTAAAATGCACTATTAAACTTCTATGATAGGGGAATCAGAGACCCGATTAGATCATTTTATATTTTGGTTAATATTAGTGTTCTGCGAAATTCTTTCACATTTATTCAATTTACGTCGCTCCTATTTCAGACAGCGAATTGGGCTAAGCGGCATCTCAAAGCGCATGAAATGACGAGTGAAATGCACTATTAAACTTCTAGGGTATTGCGAATAGAGACCCGATTAGATCATTTTACATTAAGGTTTATATAAGAATTCAGCGAAATCCTATCACATTTGTTCAATTTAAGTCGCTGATATTTCAGATAGCGTATTGGGCTAAGCGGCATCTCAAAGCGCAAGAAATGGCGAGTAAAATGCACTATTAAACTTCTAGGGTAAGGCAAACAGAGACCCGATTAGATCATTTTATATTACGGTTTATATAAGAATTCTGCGTAATTCTGTCACATTTGTTCAACTTACGTCGCTACTATTTCAGATAGCGTCCTGTGCTAGGCGGCATCTTAAAGCGCGTGGATTGGCGAGTAAAATGTACTATTAAACTTCTATGATAGGGCAATCAGAGACCCGATTAGATCATTTTATATTTTGTTTAATATAAGAATTCAGGGACATTCTATCACATTTGTTCAATTTACGTCGCTCCTATTACAGATAGCATGTTGAACTATGCGGCATCTCAAAGCGCATGAAATGGCGAGTAAAATGCACTATTATACTTCTAGGGTAGGGCAAACAGTACCCGATTTGATCATTTTATATTATGGTTAATTTAAGAATTCAGGAATGTTCTATCACATTTGTTCAATTTACGTCGCTCCTATTTCAGATAGCGTACTAGGCTAGGCGGCACCTCAAAGCGCATGAAATGGCGAAAAATGCACTATTAAGCTGCTAGGGTAGGGCAAACAGAGACCCGATTAGTTCATTTTATATTATGCTTAATTTAAGAATTCAGCCAAATTCTAGCACATTTGTTCAACTTACGCCGCTCCTATTTCAGATAGCGGATTGGCCTATGCGGCATCGCAAAGCGCATGAAATGTCGAGTAAAATGCACTATTAAACTTCTAGGGTAGGGCAAACAGAGACCCGATTAGATCATTTTATGTTATGGTTAATTTAAGAATTCAGCGAAATTCTATCACATTTGTTCAATTTACGTCGATCCTGTTTCAGATAGCGTACTGGGCTAGCCGGCACCTCAAAGCGCATGAAATGGAGAGTAAAATGCACTATTAAACTTGTAGGGTAGGGCAAACAGAGACCAGATTAGATCATTTTATATTATGGTTAATTTAAGAATTCAGCGAAATTCTATCACATTTGTTCAATTTACGTCGCTCCTATTTCAGATAGCGTATTGGGGCTAAACGGCACCTCAAAGCGCATGAAATGGCGAGTAAAATGCACTATTAAACTTCTAGGGTACGGTAAACAGAGACCCGATTAGATCATTTTATATTATGGTTAATTTAAGAATTCAGCGAAATTCTATCACATTTGTGCAATTTACGTCGCTCCTATTTCAGATAGCGTACCGGGCTAGGCGGCATCTTAAAGCGCGTGGAATGGCGAGTATAACGCACTATTAACCTTCTATGATGTGGCAATCAGAGACCAGATTAGATCATTTTATATTACGGTTAATATAAGAATTCAGCGTAATTCTATCACATTTGTTCAACTTACGTCGCTACTATTTCAGATAGCGTACTGGGCTAGACGGCATCTTAAAGCGCGTGGAATGGCGAGTAAAATGCACTATTCAACTTCTATGATAGGGCAATCAGAGACCCGATTACATCATTTTATATTACGGTTAATATAAGAATTCAGCGTAATTCTATCACATTTGATAAACTTACGTCGCTCCTATTTCAGATAGCGTACTGCGGTAGGCGGCATCTTAAAGCGCGTGGAATGGCGAGTAAAATGCACTATTCAACTTCTATGATAGGGCAATCAGAGACCCGATTAGATCATTTTATATTACGGTTAATACAAGAATTCAGCGTAATTCTATCACATTTGTTAAATTTACGTCGCTCCTATTTCAGATAGCGTACTGGGCTAGGCGGCATCTTAAAGCGCGTGGAATTGCGAGTAAAATGCACTACTAAACTTCTAGGGTACGGTAAACAGAGACCCGATTAGATCATTTTATGTTATGTTTAATTTAAGAATTCAGCAAAATTCTATCGCATTTGTTCAATTTACGTCGATCCTGTTTCAGATAGCGTACTGGGCTAGCCGGCATCTTAAAGCGCGTGGAATGACGAGTGAGATGCACTATTAAACTTCTAGGGTAGGGCAAACAGAGACCAGATTAGATCATTTTATGTTATGTCTAATTTAAGAATTCAGCGAAATTCTATCACATTTGTTCAATTTACGTCGCTCCTATTTCAGATAGCGTATTGGGCTAAGCGGCACCTCAAAGCGCATGAAATGGCGAGTAAAATGCACTATTAAACTTGTAGGGTAGGGCAAACAGAGACCAGATTAGGTCATTTTATATTATGGTTAATTTAAGAATTCAGCGAAATTCTATCACATTTATTCAACTTACGTTGCTCCTATTTCAGATAGCGTACTGGGCTAGACGGCATCTTAAAGCGCGTTGAATGGCGAATAAAATGCACTATTATACTTCTATGATAGGGCAATCAGACACCCGATTAGGTCATTTTTTATTTTGTTTAATATAAGATTTCAGGGAAATTCTATCACATTTGTTCAATTTACGTCGCTCATATTTCAGATAGAGTATTGGGCTAAGCGGCAGCTCAAAGCGCATGATATGGCGAGTAAAATGCACTATTAAACTTCTAGGGTACGGTAAACAGAGACCCGATTAGATCATTTTATATTATGGTTAATTTAAGAATTCAGCGAAATCCTATCACATTTGTTCCATTTACGTCGCTCCTATTTCAGATAGCGTATTGGGCTAAGCGGCATCTCAAAGCGCATGACATGGTAAATAAAATGCACTATTAAACTTCTAGGGTAAGGCAAACAGAGACCCGATTAGATCATTTTATATTTTGGTTAATATAAGAATTCAGCGAAATTCTATCACATTTGTTCAATTTACGTCGCTCCTATTCCAGATAGCGTATTGGGCTAAGCGGCATCTCAAAGCGCATGAAATGGCGAATAAAATGCACTATTAAACTTCTAGGCTACGACGAACAGAGACCCGATTAGATCATTTTACATTATGGTTAATGAAAGAATTCAGCGAAATTCTATCACATTTGTTCAATTTACGTCGCTCCTCTTCCAGATAGCGTATCGGGATAAGCGGCATCTCAATGCGCATGAAATGGCGAGTAAAATGCACTGTTAAACATCTAGGATAAGGCAAACAGAGACCCGATTAGATCATTTTATATTACGGTTAATATAAGAATTCAGCATAATTCTATCACATTTGTTCAACTTACGCCGCTCCTATTTCAGATAGCGGATTGGCCTAAGCGGCATCGCAAAGCGCATGAAATGTCGAGTAAAATGCACTATTAAACTTCAAGGGCAGGGCAAACAGAGACCCGATTAGATCATTTTATATTATGGTTAATTTAAGAATTCAGGAATGTTCTATCACATTTGTTCAATTTACGTCGCTCCTATTTCAGATAGCGTACTAGGCTAGGCGGCATCTAAACGCGCATGAAATGGCGAGTAAAATGCACTATTAAACTTCTAGGGTAAGGCAAACAGAGACCCGATTAGATCATTTTATATTTTGGTTAATATATGAATTCAGGGAAATTCTATCACATTTGTTCAATTTACGTCGCTCCTATTTCAGATAGCGTGTTGAACTAAGCGGCATCTCAAAGCGCATGAAATGGCGAGTAAAATGCACTATTATACTTCTAGGGTAGGGCCAACAGAGACCCGATTTGATCATTTTATATTATGGTTAATTTAAGAATTCAGGAATGTTCTATCACATTTGTTCAATTTACGTCGCTCCTATTTCAGATAGCGTACTAGGCTAGGCGGAATCTCAAAGCGCATGAAATGGCGAGTAAAACGCACTATTAAACTTCTAGGGTAAGGCAAACAGAGACCCGATTAGATCATTTTATATTACGGTGAATATAATATTTCAGCGTAATTCTATCACATTTGTTCAACTTACGTCGCGCCTATTTCAGATAGCGTACTGGGCTAGGCGGCAACTTAAAGCGCGTGGAATGGCGAGTAAAATGCACTATTAAACTTCTATGACAGGGGAATCAGAGACCCGATTAGATCATTTTATATTATGTTTAATTTAAGAATTCAGCAATGTTCTATCACATTTGTTCAATTTACGTCGCTCCTATTTCAGATGGCGTACTGGGATAGGCGGCATCTTAAAGCGCTTGGAATGGCGAGTAAAATGCACTATTAAACTTCTATGATAGGGGAATCAGAGACCCGATTAGATCATTTTATATTTTGGTTAATATTAGTGTTCTGCGAAATTCTTTCACATTTATTCAATTTACGTCGCTCCTATTTCAGACAGCGAATTGGGCTAAGCGGCATCTCAAAGCGCATGAAATGACGAGTGAAATGCACTATTAAACTTCTAGGGTATTGCGAATAGAGACCCGATTAGATCATTTTACATTAAGGTTTATATAAGAATTCAGCGAAATCCTATCACATTTGTTCAATTTAAGTCGCTGATATTTCAGATAGCGTATTGGGCTAAGCGGCATCTCAAAGCGCAAGAAATGGCGAGTAAAATGCACTATTAAACTTCTAGGGTAAGGCAAACAGAGACCCGATTAGATCATTTTATATTACGGTTTATATAAGAATTCTGCGTAATTCTGTCACATTTGTTCAACTTACGTCGCTACTATTTCAGATAGCGTCCTGTGCTAGGCGGCATCTTAAAGCGCGTGGATTGGCGAGTAAAATGTACTATTAAACTTCTATGATAGGGCAATCAGAGACCCGATTAGATCATTTTATATTTTGTTTAATATAAGAATTCAGGGACATTCTATCACATTTGTTCAATTTACGTCGCTCCTATTACAGATAGCATGTTGAACTATGCGGCATCTCAAAGCGCATGAAATGGCGAGTAAAATGCACTATTATATTTCTAGGGTAGGGCAAACAGTACCCGATTTGATCATTTTATATTATGGTTAATTTAAGAATTCAGGAATGTTCTATCACATTTGTTCAATTTACGTCGCTCCTATTTCAGATAGCGTACTAGGCTAGGCGGCACCTCAAAGCGCATGAAATGGCGAAAAATGCACTATTAAGCTGCTAGGGTAGGGCAAACAGAGACCCGATTAGTTCATTTTATATTATGCTTAATTTAAGAATTCAGCCAAATTCTAGCACATTTGTTCAACTTACGCCGCTCCTACTTCAGATAGCGGATTGGCCTATGCGGCATCGCAAAGCGCATGAAATGTCGAGTAAAATGCACTATTAAACTTCTAGGGTAGGGCAAACAGAGACCCGATTAGATCATTTTATGTTATGGTTAATTTAAGAATTCAGCAAAATTCTATCGCATTTGTTCAATTTACGTCGATCCTGTTTCAGATAGCGTACTGGGCTAGCCGGCATCTTAAAGCGCGTGGAATGACGAGTGAGATGCACTATTAAACTTCTAGGGTAGGGCAAACAGAGACCAGATTAGATCATTTTATATTATGGTTAATTTAAGAATTCAGCGAAATTCTATCACATTTGTTCAATTTACGTCGCTCCTATTTCAGATAGCGTATTGGGCTAAGCGGCACCTCAAAGCGCATGAAATGGAGAGTAAAATGCACTATTAAACTTGTAGGGTAGGGCAAACAGAGACCAGATTAGATCATTTTATATTATGGTTAATTTAAGAATTCAGCGAAATTCTATCACATTTGTTCAATTTACGTCGCTCCTATTTCAGATAGCGTATTGGGCTAAACGGCACCTCAAAGCGCATGAAATGGCGAGTAAAATGCACTATTAAACTTCTAGGGTACGGTAAACAGAGACCCGATTAGATCATTTTATATTATGGTTAATTTAAGAATTCAGCGAAATTCTATCACATTTGTGCAATTTACGTCGCTCCTATTTCAGATAGCGTACCGGGCTAGGCGGCATCTTAAAGCGCGTGGAATGGCGAGTATAACGCACTATTAACCTTCTATGATGTGGCAATCAGAGACCAGATTAGATCATTTTATATTACGGTTAATATAAGAATTCAGCGTAATTCTATCACATTTGTTCAACTTACGTCGCTACTATTTCAGATAGCGTACTGGGCTAGACGGCATCTTAAAGCGCGTGGAATGGCGAGTAAAATGCACTATTCAACTTCTATGATAGGGCAATCAGAGACCCGATTAGATCATTTTATATTACGGTTAATACAAGAATTCAGCGTAATTCTATCACATTTGTTAAATTTACGTCGCTCCTATTTCAGATAGCGTACTGGGCTAGGCGGCATCTTAAAGCCCGTGGAATTGCGAGTAAAATGCAATACTAAACTTCTAGGGTACGGTAAACAGAGACCCGATTAGATCATTTTATGTTATGGTTAATTTAAGAATTCAGCAAAATTCTATCGCATTTGTTCAATTTACGTCGATCCTGTTTCAGATAGCGTACTGGGCTAGCCGGCATCTTAAAGCGCGTGGAATGACGAGTGAGATGCACTATTAAACTTCTAGGGTAGGGCAAACAGAGACCAGATTAGATCATTTTATATTATGTCTAATTTAAGAATTCAGCGAAATTCTATCACATTTGTTCAATTTACGTCGCTCCTATTTCAGATAGCGTATTGGGCTAAGCGGCACCTCAAAGCGCATGAAATGGCGAGTAAAATGCACTATTAAACTTGTAGGGGTAGGGCAAACAGAGACCAGATTAGATCATTTTATATTATGGTTAATTTAAGAATTCAGCGAAATTCTATCACATTTATTCAACTTACGTTGCTCCTATTTCAGATAGCGTACTGGGCTAGACGGCATCTTAAAGCGCGTTGAATGGCGAATAAAATGCACTATTATACTTCTATGATAGGGCAATCAGACACCCGATTAGGTCATTTTTTATTTTGTTTAATATAAGATTTCAGGGAAATTCTATCACATTTGTTCAATTTACGTCGCTCATATTTCAGATAGAGTATTGGGCTAAGCGGCAGCTCAAAGCGCATGATATGGCGAGTAAAATGCACTATTAAACTTCTAGGGTACGGTAAACAGAGACCCGATTAGATCATTTTATATTATGGTTAATTTAAGAATTCAGCGAAATCCTATCACATTTGTTCAATTTACGTCGCTCCTATTTCAGATAGCGTATTGGGCTAAGCGGCATCTCAAAGCGCATGACATGGTAAATAAAATGCACTATTAAACTTCTAGGGTAAGGCAAACAGAGACCCGATTAGATCATTTTATATTTTGGTTAATATTAGAATTCAGCGAAATTCTATCACATTTGTTCAATTTACGTCGCTCCTATTCCAGATAGCGTATTGGGCTAAGCGGCATCTCAAAGCGCATGAAATGGCGAATAAAATGCACTATTAAACTTCTAGGCTACGACGAACAGAGACCCCGATTAGATCATTTTACATTATGGTTAATGAAAGAATTCAGCGAAATTCTATCACATTTGTTCAATTTACGTCGCTCCTCTTCCAGATAGCGTATCGGGATAAGCGGCATCTCAATGCGCATGAAATGGCGAGTAAAATGCACTGTTAAACATCTAGGATAAGGCAAACAGAGACCCGATTAGATCATTTTATATTACGGTTAATATAAGAATTCAGCATAATTCTATCACATTTGTTCAACTTACGCCGCTCCTATTTCAGATAGCGGATTGGCCTAAGCGGCATCGCAAAGCGCATGAAATGTCGAGTAAAATGCACTATTAAACTTCTAGGGTAGGGCAAACAGAGACCCGATTAGATCATTTTATATTATGGTTAATAAAAGAATTCAGGGAAAACGTATCACATTTGTTCAATTTATGTCGCTCCTATTTCAGATAGCGTATTGGGCTAAGCGGCACCCCAAAGAGCATGAAATGGTGAGTAAAATGTACTATTAAGCTTCTAGGGTAAGGCAAACAGAGACCCGATTAGATCATTTTATATTACGGTTAATATAAGATTTCAGCGTAATTCTATCACATTTGTTCAACTTACGTTGCTCCTATTTCAGATAGCGTACTGGGCTAGACGGCACCTTAAAGCGCGTGGAACGGCGAGTAAAATGCACTATTCAACTTCTATGATAGGGCAATCAGAGACCCGATTACATCATTTTATATTACGGTTAATATAAGAATTCAGCGTAATTCTATCACATTTGTTAAATTTACGGCGCTCCTATTTCAGATAGCGTACTGGGCTAGGCGGCATCTTAAAGCGCGTTGAATGGCGAGTAAAATGCACTATTCAACTTCTATGATAGGGCAATCAGAGACCCGATTCGATCATTTTATATTACGGTTAATACAAGAATTCAGCGTAATTCTATCACATTTGTTAAATTTACGTCGCTCCTATTTCAGATAGCGTACTGAGCTAGGCGGCATCTTAAAGCGCGTGGAATTGCGAGTAAAATGCACTATGTAACTTCTAGGGTACGGTAAACAGAGACCCGATTAGATCATTTTATATTATGGTTAATTTAAGAATTCAGCGAAATTCATTCGCATTTGTTCAATTTACGTCGCTCCTGTTTCAGATAGCGTACTGGGCTAGCCGGCATCTTAAAGCGCGTGGAATGACGAGTGAAATGCACTATTAAACTTCTAGGGTACGGTAAACAGAGACCCGATTAGATCATTTTATATTATGGTTAATTTAAGAATTCAGCGAAATTCTATCACATTTGTGCAATTTACGTCGCTCCTATTTCAGATAGCGTACCGGGCTAGGCGGCATCTTAAAGCGCGTGGAATGGCGAGTATAACGCACTATTAACCTTCTATGATGTGGCAATCAGAGACCAGATTAGATCATTTTATATTACGGTTAATATAAGAATTCAGCGTAATTCTATCACATTTGTTCAACTTACGTCGCTACTATTTCAGATAGCGTACTGGGCTAGACGGCATCTTAAAGCGCGTGGAATGGCGAGTAAAATGCACTATTCAACTTCTATGATAGGGCAATCAGAGACCCGATTACATCATTTTATATTACGGTTAATATAAGAATTCAGCGTAATTCTATCACATTTGATGAACTTACGTCGCTCCTATTTCAGATAGCGTACTGCGCTAGGCGGCATCTTAAAGCGCGTGGAATGGCGAGTAAAATGCACTATTCAACTTCTATGATAGGGCAATCAGAGACCCGATTAGATCATTTTATATTATGGTTAATTTAAGAATTCAGGAATGTTCTATCACATTTGTTCAATTTACGTCGCTCCTATTTCAGATAGCGTACTAGGCTAGGCGGCATCTAAAAGCGCATGAAATGGCGAGTAAAATGCACTATTAAACTTCTAGGGTAAGGCAAACAGAGACCCGATTAGATCATTTTATATTTTGGTTAATATATGAATTCAGGGAAATTCTATCACATTTGTTCAATTTACGTCGCTCCTATTTCAGATAGCGTGTTGAACTAAGCGGCATCTCAAAGCGCATGAAATGGCGAGTAAAATGCACTATTATACTTCTAGGGTAGGGCAAACAGAGACCCGATTTGATCATTTTATATTATGGTTAATTTAAGAATTCAGGAATGTTCTATCACATTTGTTCAATTTACGTCGCTCCCATTTCAGATAGCGTACTAGGCAAGGCGGCATCTCAAAGCGCATGAAATGGCGAGTAAAATGCACTATTATACTTCTAGGGTAGGGCAAACAGAGACCCGATTTGATCATTTTATATTATGGTTAATTTAAGAATTCAGGAATGTTCTATCACATTTGTTCAATTTACGTCGCTCCAATTTCAGATAGCGTACTAGGCTAGGCGGCATCTCAAAGCGCATGAAACGGCGAGTAAAATGCACTATTAAACTTCTAGGGAAAGGCAAACAGAGACCCGATTAGATCATTTCATATTACGGTGAATATAATATTTCAGCGTAATTCTATCGCATTTGTTCAACTTACGTCGCTCCTATTTCAGATAGCGTACTGGGATAGGCGGCATCTTAAAGCGCGTGGAATGGCGAGTAAAATGCACTATTACACTTCTATGATAGGGGAATCAGAGACCCGATTAGATCATTTTATATTTTGGTTAATATAAGAATTCAGCGAAATTCTATCACATTTGTTCAATTTACGTCGCTCCTATTTCAGATAGCGTATTGGGCTAAGCGGCATCTCAAAGCGCATGAAATGGGGAATAAAATGCACTATTAAACTTCTAGGCTACGGCTAACAGAGACCCGATTAGATCATTTTACATTATGGTTAATGAAAGAATTCAGCGAAATTCTATCACATTTGTTCAATTTACGTCGCTCCTATTTCAGATAGCGTATTGGGATAAGCGGCATCTCAATGCGCATGAAATGGCGAGTAAAATGCACTATTAAACTTCTATGATAGGGCAAACAGAGACCCGATTAGATCATTTTATATTTTGGTTAATATAAGGATTCAGCGAAATTCTATCACATTTGTCCAACTTACGTCGCTCCTATTTCAGATAGCGTACTGGGCTAAGCGGCATCTCAAAGCGCATGAAACGACGAGTGAAATGCACTATTAAACTTCTAGGCTACGGCGAACAGAGACCCGATTAGATCATTTTACATTATGGTTAATAAAAGAATTCAGCGAAATTCTATCACATTTGTTCAACTTACATCGCTCCTATTTCAGATAGCGTACTGGGCTAAGCGGCATCTCAAGGCGCATGAAACGACGAGTGAAATGCACTATTAAACTTCTAGGCTACGGCGAACAGAGACCCGATTAGATCATTTTACATTATGGTTAATAAAAGAATTCAGCAACAGTCTATCACATTTGTTCAATTTACGTCGCTCCTATTTCAGATAGCGTACTGGGCTAGGCGGCACCTTAAAGCGCGTGGAATGGCGAGTAAAATGCACTATTAAGCTTCTATGATAGGGGAATCAGAGACCTGAAGAGATCGTATTATATTATGGTTAATATAAGAATTCTGAGTAATTCTGTCACGTTTGTTCAATTTACGTAGCTCCAATTTCAGATAGCGTATTGGGCTAGGTGTCACCTTAAAGCGCATGAAATGCCGAGTAAAATGCACTACTAAACTTCTCGGATAGGGCAATCAGAGACGCGATTAGGTCATCTTATATTATGGTTAATATAAGAATTCAGTGAAATTTTATCACATTTGTTGAATTTACGTCGCCCCTATTTCAGATAGCGTCCTGTGCTAGGCGGCATCTTAAAGCGCGTGGAATGGCGGGTAAAATGTACTATTATACTTCTATGATAGGGCAATCGGAGACCCGATTAGATCATTTTATATTTTGTTTAATATAAGAATTCAGGGACATTCTATCACATTTGTTCAATTTACGTCGCTCCTATTTCAGATAGCGTGTTGAACTAAGCGGCATCTCAAAGCGCATGAAATGGCGAGTAAAATGCACTATTATACTTCTAGGGTAGGGCAAACAGAGACCCGATTTGATCATTTTATATTATGGTTAATTTAAGAATTCAGGAATGTTCTATCACATTTGTTCAATTTACGTCGCTCCTATTTCAGATAGCGTACTAGGCTAGGCGGAATCTCAAAGCGCATGAAATGGCGAGTAAAATGCACTATTAAACTTCTAGGGTAAGGCAAACAGAGACCCGATTAGATCATTTTATATTACGGTGAATATAATATTTCAGCGTAATTCTATCACATTTGTTCAACTTACGTCGCTCCTATTTCAGATAGCGTACTGGGCTAGGCGGCAACTTAAAGCGCGTGGAATGGCGAGTAAAATGCACTATTAAACTTCTATGATAGGGGAATCAGAGACCCGATTAGATCATTTTATATTATGTTTAATTTAAGAATTCAGCAATGTTCTATCACATTTGTTCAATTTACGTCGCTCCTATTTCAGATGGCGTACTGGGCTAGGCGGCATCTTAAAGCGCTTGGAATGGCGAGTAAAATGCACTATTAAACTTCTATGATAGGGGAATCAGAGACCCGATTAGATCATTTTATATTTTGGTTAATATTAGTGTTCTGCGAAATTCTTTCACATTTATTCAATTTACGTCGCTCCTACTTCAGACAGCGAATTGGGCTAAGCGGCATCTCAAAGCGCATGAAATGACGAGTGAAATGCACTATTAAACTTCTAGGGTATTGCGAATAGAGACCCGATTAGATCATTTTACATTAAGGTTTATATAAGAATTCAGCGAAATCCTATCACATTTGTTCAATTTAAGTCGCTGATATTTCAGATAGCGTATTGGGCTAAGCGGCATCTCAAAGCGCAAGAAATGGCGAGTAAAATGCACTATTAAACGTCTAGGGTAAGGCAAACAGAGACCCGATTAGATCATTTGATATTACGGTTTATATAAGAATTCTGCGTAATTCTGTCACATTTGTTCAACTTACGTCGCTACTATTTCAGATAGCGTCCTGTGCTAGGCGGCATCTTAAAGCGCGTGGATTGGCGAGTAAAATGTACTATTAAACTTCTATGATAGGGCAATCAGAGACCCGATTAGATCATTTTATATTTTGTTTAATATAAGAATTCAGGGACATTCTATCACATTTGTTCAATTTACGTCGCTCCTATTACAGATAGCGTGTTGAACTATGCGGCATCTCAAAGCGCATGAAATGGCGAGTAAAATGCACTATTATATTTCTAGGGTAGGGCAAACAGTACCCGATTTGATCATTTTATATTATGGTTAATTTAAGAATTCAGGAATGTTCTATCACATTTGTTCAATTTACGTCGCTCCTATTTCAGATAGCGTACTAGGCTAGGCGGCACCTCAAAGCGCATGAAATGGCGAGTAAAATGCACTATTAAACTTCTAGGGTAAGGCAAACAGAGACCCGATTAGATCATTTTATATTACGGTGAATATAATATTTCAGCGTAATTCTATCACATTTGTTCAACTTACGTCGCTCCTATTTCAGATAGCGTACTGGGCTAGGCGGCAACTTAAAGCGCGTCGAATGTCGAGTAAAATGCACTATTAAACTTCTATCATAGGGGAATCAGAGACCCGATTAGATCATTTTATATTATGGTTAATTTAAGAATTCAGCAATGTTCTATCACATTTGTTCAATTTACGTCGCTCCTATTTCAGATGGCGTACTGGGCTAGGCGGCATCTCAATGCGCATGAAATGGCGAGAAAATGCACTATTAAACTTCTATGGAAGGGCAAACGGAGACCCGATTAGATCATTTTATATTATGGTTAATGTAAGAATTCAGCAAAATTCTATCCCATTTGTTCAATTTACGTCGTTCCTATTTCGGATAGCCTACTGGGCTAGGCGGCATCTTAAAGCGCGTGGAATGGCGAGTATAACGCACTATTAACCTTCTATGATAGGGCAATCAGAGACCAGATTGGATCATTTTATATTTTGGTTAATATAAGTGTTCAGCGAATTTCTATCACATTTATTCAATTTACGTCGCTCCTATTTCAGATAGCGAATTGGGCTAAGCGGCATCTCAAAGCGCATGAAATGACGAGAGAAATGCACTATTAAGCTTCTAGGGTATTGCGAACAGAGACCCGATTAGATCATTTTACATTGAGGTTATTATAAGAATTCAGGGAAATTCTATCACATTTGTTCAATTTACGTCGCTCCTATTTCAGATAGCGTATTCGGCTAAGCGGCACCTCAAAGCGCATGAAATGGCGAGTAAAATGCACGATTAAACTTCTAGGGTATTGCGAACAGAGACCCGATTAGATCATTTTACATTAAGGTTAATATAAGAATGCAGCGAAATCCTATCACATTTGCTAAATTTACGTCGCTCCTATTTCAGATAGCGTATTGGTCTAAGCGGCATCTCAAAGCGCATGAAATGGGGAGTAAAATGCACTATTATACTTCTAGGGTAGGGCAAACAGTACCCGACTTCATCATTTTATATTATGGTTAATTTAAGAATTCAGGAATGTTCTATCACATTTGTTCAATTTACGTCGCTCCTATTTCAGATAGCGTACTAGGCTAGGCGGCATCTCAAAGCGCATGAAATGGCGAGTAAAATGCACTATTAAACTTCTAGGGTAAGGCAAACAGAGACCCGATTAGATCATTTTATATTACGGTGAATATAATATTTCAGCGTAATTCTATCACATTTGTTCAACTTACGTCGCTCCTATTTCAGATAGCGTACTGGGCTTGTCGGCATCTTAAAGCGCGTGGAATGGCGAGTAAAATGCACTATTTAACTTCTATGATAGGGCAATCAGAGACCCGATTAGATCATTTTATATTTTGGTTAATACAAGAATTCAGCGAAATACTATCACATTTGTTCAATTTACGTCGCTCCTATTTCAGATAGCATATTGGGCTAAGCGGCATCTCAAAGCGCATGAAATGGCGAGTAAAATGCACTATTAAACTTCTAGGGTAGGGCAAACAGAGACCCGATTAGATCATTTTATATGATGGTTAATTTAAGAATTCAGCAAAATTCTATCACATTTGTACAATTTACGTCGCTCCTATTCCAGATAGCGAATTGGACTAAGCGGCATCTCAAAGCGCATGAAATGTCGAGTAAAATGCACTATTAAACTTCTATGATAGGGCAAACAGAGACCCGATTAGATCATTTTATATTTTGGTTAATATAAGGATTCAGCGAAATTCTATCACATTTGTCCAACTTACGTCGCTCCTATTTCAGATAGCGTACTGGGCTAAGCGGCATCTCAAAGCGCATGAAACGACGAGTGAAATGCACTATTAAACTTCTAGGCTACGGCGAACAGAGACCCGATTAGATCATTTTACATTATGGTTAATAAAAGAATTCAGCGAAATTCTATCACATTTGTTCAATTTACATCGCTCCTATTTCAGATAGCGTACTGGGCTAAGCGGCATCTCAAGGCGCATGAAACGACGAGTGAAATGCACTATTAAACTTCTAGGCTACGGCGAACAGAGACCCGATTAGATCATTTTACATTATGGTTAATAAAAGAATTCAGCAACAGTCTATCACATTTGTTCAATTTACGTCGCTCCTATTTCAGATAGCGTACTGGGCTAGGCGGCACCTTAAAGCGCGTGGAATGGCGAGTAAAATGCACTATTAAGCTTCTATGATAGGGGAATCAGAGACCCGAAGAGATCGTATTATATTATGGTTAATATAAGAATTCTGAGTAATTCTGTCACGTTTGTTCAATTTACGTAGCTCCAATTTCAGATAGCGTATTGGGCTAGGTGTCACCTTAAAGCGCATGAAATGCCGAGTAAAATGCACTACTAAACTTCTCGGATAGGGCAATCAGAGACCCGATTAGGTCATCTTATATTATGGTTAATATAAGAATTCAGTGAAATTTTATCACATTTGTTGAATTTACGTCGCCCCTATTTCAGATAGCGTCCTGTGCTAGGCGGCATCTTAAAGCGCGTGGAATGGCGGGTAAAATGTACTATTAAACTTCTATGATAGGGCAATCGGAGACCCGATTAGAACATTTTATATTTTGTTTAATATAAGAATTCAGGGACATTCTATCACATTTGTTCAATTTACGTCGCTCCTATTTCAGATAGCGTGTTGAACTAAGCGGCATCTCAAAGCGCATGAAATGGCGAGTAAAATGCACTATTATACTTCTAGGGTAGGGCAAACAGAGACCCGATTTGATCATTTTATATTATGGTTAATTTAAGAATTCAGGAATGTTCTATCACATTTGTTCAATTTACGTCGCTCCTATTTCAGATAGCGTACTAGGCTAGGCGGAATCTCAAAGCGCATGAAATGGCGAGTAAAATGCACTATTAAACTTCTAGGGTAAGGCAAACAGAGACCCGATTAGATCATTTTATATTACGGTGAATATAATATTTCAGCGTAATTCTATCACATTTGTTCAACTTACGTCGCTCCTATTTCAGATAGCGTACTGGGCTAGGCGGCAACTTAAAGCGCGTGGAATGGCGAGTAAAATGCACTATTAAACTTCTATGATAGGGGAATCAGAGACCCGATTAGATCATTTTATATTATGTTTAATTTAAGAATTCAGCAATGTTCTATCACATTTGTTCAATTTACGTCGCTCCTATTTCAGATGGCGTACTGGGATAGGCGGCATCTTAAAGCGCTTGGAATGGCGAGTAAAATGCACTATTAAACTTCTATGATAGGGGAATCAGAGACCCGATTAGATCATTTTATATTTTGGTTAATATTAGTGTTCTGCGAAATTCTTTCACATTTATTCAATTTACGTCGCTCCTACTTCAGACAGCGAATTGGGCTAAGCGGCATCTCAAAGCGCATGAAATGACGAGTGAAATGCACTATTAAACTTCTAGGGTATTGCGAATAGAGACCCGATTAGATCATTTTACATTAAGGTTTATATAAGAATTCAGCGAAATCCTATCACATTTGTTCAATTTAAGTCGCTGATATTTCAGATAGCGTATTGGGCTAAGCGGCATCTCAAAGCGCAAGAAATGGCGAGTAAAATGCACTATTAAACTTCTAGGGTAAGGCAAACAGAGACCCGATTAGATCATTTGAAATTACGGTTTATATAAGAATTCTGCGTAATTCTGTCACATTTGTTCAACTTACGTCGCTACTATTTCAGATAGCGTCCTGTGCTAGGCGGCATCTTAAAGCGCGTGGATTGGCGAGTAAAATGTACTATTAAACTTCTATGATAGGGCAATCAGAGACCCGATTAGATCATTTTATATTTTGTTTAATATAAGAATTCAGGGACATTCTATCACATTTATTCAATTTACGTCGCTCCTATTACAGATAGCGTGTTGAACTATGCGGCATCTCAAAGCGCATGAAATGGCGAGTAAAATGCACTATTATACTTCTAGGGTAGGGCAAACAGTACCCGATTTGATCATTTTATATTATGGTTAATTTAAGAATTCAGGAATGTTCTATCACATTTGTTCAATTTACGTCGCTCCTATTTCAGATAGCGTACTAGGCTAGGCGGCATCTCAAAGCGCATGAAATGGCGAGTAAAATGCACTATTAAACTTCTAGGGTAAGGCAAACAGAGACCCGATTAGATCATTTTATATTACGGTGAATATAATATTTCAGCGTAATTCTATCACATTTGTTCAACTTACGTCGCTCCTATTTCAGATAGCGTACTGGGCTAGGCGGCAACTTAAAGCGCGTCGAATGTCGAGTAAAATGCACTATTAAACTTCTATGATAGGGGAATCAGAGACCCGATTAGATCATTTTATATTATGGTTAATTTAAGAATTCAGCAATGTTCTATCACATTTGTTCAATTTACGTCGCTCCTATTTCAGATGGCGTACTGGGCTAGGCGGCATCTCAATGCGCATGAAATGGCGAGAAAATGCACTATTAAACTTCTATGGAAGGGCAAACGGAGACCCGATTAGATCATTTTATATTATGGTTAATTTAAGAATTCAGCAAAATTCTATCCCATTTGTTCAATTTACGTCGTTCCTATTTCGGATAGCCTACTGGGCTAGGCGGCATCTTAAAGCGCGTGGAATTGCGAGTATAACGCACTATTAACCTTCTATGATAGGGCAATCAGAGACCAGATTGGATCATTTTATATTTTGGTTAATATAAGTGTTCAGCGAATTTCTATCACATTTATTCAATTTACGTCGCTCCTATTTCAGATAGCGAATTGCGCTAAGCGGCATCTCAAAGCGCATGAAATGACGAGAGAAATGCACTATTAAGCTTCTAGGGTATTGCGAACAGAGACCCGATTAGATCATTTTACATTGAGGTTATTATAAGAATTCAGGGAAATTCTATCACATTTGTTCAATTTACGTCGCTCCTATTTCAGATAGCGTATTCGGCTAAGCGGCACCTCAAAGCGCATGAAATGGCGAGTAAAATGCACGATTAAACTTCTAGGGTATTGCGAACAGAGACCCGATTAGATCATTTTACATTAAGGTTAATATAAGAATGCAGCGAAATCCTATCACATTTGCTAAATTTACGTCGCTCCTATTTCAGATAGCGTATTGGTCTAAGCGGCATCTCAAAGCGCATGAAATGGCGAGTAAAATGCACTATTATACTTCTAGGGTAGGGCAAACAGTACCCGACTTGATCATTTTATATTATGGTTAATTTAAGAATTCAGCGAAATTCAATCACATTTGTGCAATTTACGTCGCTCCTATTTCAGATAGCGTACTGGGCTTGTCGGCATCTTAAAGCGCGTGGAATGGCGAGTAAAATGCACTATTTAACTTTATGATAGGGCAATCAGAGACCCGATGAGATCATTTTATATTTTGGTTAATACAAGAATTCAGCGAAATACTATCACATTTGTTCAATTTACGTCGCTCCTATTTCAGATAGCGTATTGGGCTAAGCGGCATCTCAAAGCGCATGAAATGGCGAGTAAAATGCACTATTAAACTTCTAGGGTAGGGCAAACAGAGGCCCGATTAGATCATTTTATATGATGGTTAATTTAAGAATTCAGCAAAATTCTATCACATTTGTACAATTTACGTCGCTCCTATTCCAGATAGCGAATTGGACTAAGCGGCATCTCAAAGCGCATGAAATGTCGAGTAAAATGCACTATTAAACTTCTATGATAGGGCAAACAGAGACCCGATTAGATCATTTTATATTTTGGTTAATATAAGGATTCAGCGAAATTCTATCACATTTGTCCAACTTACGTCGCTCCTATTTCAGATAGCGTACTGGGCTAAGCGGCATCTCAAGCGCATGAAACGACGAGTGAAATGCACTATTAAACTTCTAGGCTACGGCGAACAGAGACCCGATTAGATCATTTTACATTATGGTTAATAAAAGAATTCAGCGAAATTCTATCACATTTGTTCAATTTACATCGCTCCTATTTCAGATAGCGTACTGGGCTAAGCGGCATCTCAAGGCGCATGAAACGACGAGTGAAATGCACTATTAAACTTCTAGGCTACGGCGAACAGAGACCCGATTAGATCATTTTACATTATGGTTAATAAAAGAATTCAGCAACAGTCTATCACATTTGTTCAATTTACATCGCTCCTATTTCAGATAGCGTACTGGGCTAGGCGGCACCTTAAAGCGCGTGGAATGGCGAGTAAAATGCACTATTAAGCTTCTATGATAGGGGAATCAGAGACCTGAAGAGATCGTATTATATTATGGTTAATATAAGAATTCTGAGTAATTCTGTCACGTTTGTTCAATTTACGTAGCTCGTATTTCAGATAGCATACTGGGCTAAGCGGCATCTCAAACCGCATGAAACGCGAGTGAAATGCACTATTAAACTTCTAGGCTACGGCGAACAGAGACACGATTAGATCATTTTACATTATGGTTAATAAAAGAATTCAGCGAAATTCTATCACATTTGTTCAATTTACATCGCTCCTATTTCACATAGCGTACTGCGCTAAGCGGCATCTCAATGCGCATGAAATGGCGAGAAAATGCACTATTAAACTTCTATGGTAGGGCAAACGGAGACCCGATTAGATCATTTCATATTATGGTTAATTTAAGAATTCAGCAAAATTCTATCGCATTTGTTCAATTTACGTCGTTCCTCTTTCAGATAGCGTACTGGGCTAGGCGGCATCTTAAAGCGCGTGGTATGGCGAGTGAAATGCACTATTAAACTTCTAGGGTAGGGCAAACAGAGACCCGATTAGATCATTTTATATTATGGCTAATTGAAGAATTCAGCAAAAGTCTATCACATTTGTTCAATTTACGTCGCTCCAATTTCAGATAGCGTACTGGGCTAGGCGGCACCTCAAAGCGCATGAAATGGCGATTAAAATGCACTATTAAACTTCTAGGGTAAGGCAAACAGAGACCCGATTAGATCATTTTATATTACGGTTAATATATGAATGCAGCGTAATTCAGTGACATTTGTTCAACTTACGTCGCTCCTATTTCAGATAGCGTACTGGGCTAGGTGCATCTTAAAGCGCGTGGAAGGGCGAGTAAAATGCACTACTGAACGTCTATGATACGGCAATCAGAGTCCCGATTAGATCATTTTATATTTTGTTTAATATAAGATTTCAGGGAATTCTATCACATTTGTTCAATTTACGTCGCTCCTATTTCAGATAGCGTACTGGGCTAGGCGGCATCTCAAAGCACATGAAATGGCGAGTAAAATGCACTATTAAACTTCTAGGGTAAGGCAAACAGAGACGCGATTACATCATTTTATATTATGGTTAATTTAAGAATTCAGCAAAATTCTATCACATTTGTTCAATTTACGTCGCTCCTATTTCAGATAGCGTACTCGGCTTGGCGGCATCTCAAAGCGCATGAAATGGCGAGTAAAATGCACTATTAAACTTCTAGGGTAAGGCAAACAGAGACCCGTTTACATCATTTTATATTACGGTTAATATAAGAATTCAGCGTAATTCTATCACATTTGTTCAACTCACGTCGCTCCTATTTCAGATAGCATGCTGGCCTAGGCGGCATCTTAAAGCGCGTGGAAGGGCGAGTAAAATGCACTACTAAACGTCTATGATAGGGCAATCAGAGTCCCGATTAGATCATTTTATATTTTGTTTAATATAAGATTTCAGGGAAATTCTATCACATTTGTTCAATTTACGTGGCTCCTATTTCAAATAGCGTATTGGGCTCCGCGGCACCTTAAAGCGCATGAAATGACGAGTAAAATGCAATATTATACTTCTATGATAGGGCAATCAGAGACCCGAAGAGATCGTATTATATTATGGTTAATATAAGGATTCTGAGTAATTCTGTCACGTTTGTTCAATTTACGTAGCTCCAATTTCAGATAGCGTATTGGGCTAGGTGTCACCTTAAAGCGCATGAAATGCCGAGTAAAATGCACTACTAACTTCTCGGATAGGGCAATCAGAGACCCGATTAGGTCATCTTATATTATGGTTAATATAAGAATTCAGTGAAATTTTATCACATTTGTTGAATTTACGTCGCCCCTATTTCAGATAGCGTATTGGGCAAGGTGGCATCTTAAAGCGCATGACATGGCGAGTAAAATGGACTGTTAAACTTCTAGAGTAGGGCAAACAGTGACCCGATTATATCATTTTATATTATGGTTGATTTAAGAATTCAGCGAAATTCTATCACATTTGTTCAATTTACGTCGCTCCTATTCCAGATAGCGAATTGGACTAAGCGGCATCTCAAAGCGCATGAAATGTCGAGTAAAATGCACTATTAAACTTCTATGATAGGGCAAACAGAGACCCGATTAGATCATTTTATATTTTGGTTAATATAAGGATTCAGCGAAATTCTATCACATTTGTCCAACTTACGTCGCTCCTATTTCAGATAGCGTACTGGGCTAAGCGGCATCTCAAAGCGCATGAAACGACGAGTGAAATGCACTATTAAACTTCTAGGCTACGGCGAACAGAGACCCGATTAGATCATTTTACATTATGGTTAATAAAAGAATTCAGCGAAATTCTATCACATTTGTTCAATTTACATCGCTCCTATTTCAGATAGCGTACTGGGCTAAGCGGCATCTCAAGGCGCATGAAACGACGAGTGAAATGCACTATTAAACTTCTAGGCTACGGCGGACAGAGACCCGATTAGATCATTTTACATTATGGTTAATAAAAGAATTCAGCAACAGTCTATCACATTTGTTCAATTTACGTCGCTCCTATTTCAGATAGCGTACTGGGCTAGGCGGCACCTTAAAGCGCGTGGAATGGCGAGTAAAATGCACTATTAAGCTTCTATGATAGGGGAATCAGAGACCCGAAGAGATCGTATTATATTATGGTTAATATAAGAATTCTGAGTAATTCTGTCACGTTTGTTCAATTTACGTAGCTCCAATTTCAGATAGCGTATTGGGCTAGGTGTCACCTTAAAGCGCATGAAATGCCGAGTAAAATGCACTACTAAACTTCTCGGATAGGGCAATCAGAGACCCGATTAGGTCATCTTATATTATGGTTAATATAAGAATTCAGTGAAATTTTATCACATTTGTTGAATTTACGTCGCCCCTATTTCAGATAGCGTCCTGTGCTAGGCGGCATCTTAAAGCGCGTGGAATGGCGGGTAAAATGTACTATTAAACTTCTATGATAGGGCAATCGGAGACCCGATTAGATCATTTTATATTTTGTTTAATATAAGAATTCAGGGACATTCTATCACATTTGTTCAATTTACGTCGCTCCTATTTCAGATAGCGTGTTGAACTAAGCGGCATCTCAAAGCGCATGAAATGGCGAGTAAAATGCACTATTATACTTCTAGGGTAGGGCAAACAGAGACCCGATTTGATCATTTTATATTATGGTTAATTTAAGAATTCAGCAATGTTCTATCACATTTGTTCAATTTACGTCGCTCCTATTTCAGATGGCGTACTGGGATAGGCGGCATCTTAAAGCGCTTGGAATGGCGAGTAAAATGCACTATTAAACTTCTATGATAGGGGAATCAGAGACCCGATTAGATCATTTTATATTTTGGTTAATATTAGTGTTCTGCGAAATTCTTTCACATTTATTCAATTTACGTCGCTCCTACTTCAGACAGCGAATTGGGCTAAGCGGCATCTCAACGCGCATGAAATGACGAGTGAAATGCACTATTAAACTTCTAGGGTATTGCGAATAGAGACCCGATTAGATCATTTTACATTAAGGTTTATATAAGAATTCAGCGAAATCCTATCACATTTGTTCAATTTAAGTCGCTGATATTTCAGATAGCGTATTGGGCTAAGCGGCATCTCAAAGCGCAAGAAATGGCGAGTAAAATGCACTATTAAACGTCTAGGGTAAGGCAAACAGAGACCCGATTAGATCATTTGAAATTACGGTTTATATAAGAATTCTGCGTAATTCTGTCACATTTGTTCAACTTACGTCGCTACTATTTCAGATAGCGTCCTGTGCTAGGCGGCATCTTAAAGCGCGTGGATTGGCGAGTAAAATGTACTATTAAACTTCTATGATAGGGCAATCAGAGACCCGATTAGATCATTTTATATTTTGTTTAATATAAGAATTCAGGGACATTCTATCACATTTATTCAATTTACGTCGCTCCTATTACAGATAGCGTGTTGAACTATGCGGCATCTCAAAGCGCATGAAATGGCGAGTAAAATGCACTATTATACTTCTAGGGTAGGGCAAACAGTACCCGATTTGATCATTTTATATTATGGTTAATTTAAGAATTCAGGAATGTTCTATCACATTTGTTCAATTTACGTCGCTCCTATTTCAGATAGCGTACTAGGCTAGGCGGCATCTCAAAGCGCATGAAATGGCGAGTAAAATGCACTATTAAACTTCTAGGGTAAGGCAAACAGAGACCCGATTAGATCATTTTATATTACGGTGAATATAATATTTCAGCGTAATTCTATCACATTTGTTCAACTTACGTCGCTCCTATTTCAGATAGCGTACTGGGCTAGGCGGCAACTTAAAGCGCGTCGAATGTCGAGTAAAATGCACTATTAAACTTCTATGATAGGGGAATCAGAGACCCGATTAGATCATTTTATATTATGGTTAATTTAAGAATTCAGCAATGTTCTATCACATTTGTTCAATTTACGTCGCTCCTATTTCAGATGGCGTACTGGGCTAGGCGGCATCTCAATGCGCATGAAATGGCGAGAAAATGCACTATTAAACTTCTATGGAAGGGCAAACGGAGACCCGATTAGATCATTTTATATTATGGTTAATTTAAGAATTCAGCAAAATTCTATCCCATTTGTTCAATTTACGTCGTTCCTATTTCGGATAGCCTACTGGGCTAGGCGGCATCTTAAAGCGCGTGGAATTGCGAGTATAACGCACTATTAACCTTCTATGATAGGGCAATCAGAGACCAGATTGGATCATTTTATATTTTGGTTAATATAAGTGTTCAGCGAATTTCTATCACATTTATTCAATTTACGTCGCTCCTATTTCAGATAGCGAATTGGGCTAAGCGGCATCTCAAAGCGCATGAAATGACGAGAGAAATGCACTATTAAGCTTCTAGGGTATTGCGAACAGAGACCCGATTAGATCATTTTACATTGAGGTTATTATAAGAATTCAGGGAAATTCTATCACATTTGTTCAATTTACGTCGCTCCTATTTCAGATAGCGTATTCGGCTAAGCGGCACCTCAAAGCGCATGAAATGGCGAGTAAAATGCACGATTAAACTTCTAGGGTATTGCGAACAGAGACCCGATTAGATCATTTTACATTAAGGTTAATATAAGAATGCAGCGAAATCCTATCACATTTGCTAAATTTACGTCGCTCCTATTTCAGATAGCGTATTGGTTTAAGCGGCATCTCAAAGCGCATGAAATGGCGAGTAAAATGCACTATTATACTTCTAGGGTAGGGCAAACAGTACCCGACTTGATCATTTTATATTATGGTTAATTTAAGAATTCAGCGAAATTCAATCACATTTGTGCAATTTACGTCGCTCCTATTTCAGATAGCGTACTGGGCTTGTCGGCATCTTAAAGCGCGTGGAATGGCGAGTAAAATGCACTATTTAACTTCTATGATAGGGCAATCAGAGACCCGATGAGATCATTTTATATTTTGGTTAATACAAGAATTCAGCGAAATACTATCACATTTGTTCAATTTACGTCGCTCCTATTTCAGATAGCGTATTGGGCTAAGCGGCATCTCAAAGCGCATGAAATGGCGAGTAAAATGCACTATTAAACTTCTAGGGTAGGGCAAACAGAGGCCCGATTAGATCATTTTATATGATGGTTAATTTAAGAATTCAGCAAAATTCTATCACATTTGTACAATTTACGTCGCTCCTATTCCAGATAGCGAATTGGACTAAGCGGCATCTCAAAGCGCATGAAATGTCGAGTAAAATGCACTATTAAACTTCTATGATAGGGCAAACAGAGACCCGATTAGATCATTTTATATTTTGGTTAATATAAGGATTCAGCGAAATTCTATCACATTTGTCCAACTTACGTCGCTCCTATTTCAGATAGCGTACTGGGCTAAGCGGCATCTCAAAGCGCATGAAACGACGAGTGAAATGCACTATTAAACTTCTAGGCTACGGCGAACAGAGACCCGATTAGATCATTTTACATTATGGTTAATAAAAGAATTCAGCGAAATTCTATCACATTTGTTCAATTTACATCGCTCCTATTTCAGATAGCGTACTGGGCTAAGCGGCATCTCAAGGCGCATGAAACGACGAGTGAAATGCACTATTAAACTTCTAGGCTACGGCGAACAGAGACCCGATTAGATCATTTTACATTATGGTTAATAAAAGAATTCAGCAACAGTCTATCACATTTGTTCAATTTACATCGCTCCTATTTCAGATAGCGTCCTGGGCTAGGCGGCACCTTAAAGCGCGTGGAATGGCGAGTAAAATGCACTATTAAGCTTCTATGATAGGGGAATCAGAGACCTGAAGAGATCGTATTATATTATGGTTAATATAAGAATTCTGAGTAATTCTGTCACGTTTGTTCAATTTACGTAGCTCCTATTTCAGATAGCATACTGGGCTAAGCGGCATCTCAAAGCGCATGAAACGCGAGTGAAATGCACTATTAAACTTCTAGGCTACGGCGAACAGAGACACGATTAGATCATTTTACATTATGGTTAATAAAAGAATTCAGCGAAATTCTATCACATTTGTTCAATTTACATCGCTCCTATTTCACATAGCGTACTGCGCTAAGCGGCATCTCAATGCGCATGAAATGGCGAGAAAATGCACTATTAAACTTCTATGGTAGGGCAAACGGAGACCCGATTAGATCATTTCATATTATGGTTAATTTAAGAATTCAGCAAAATTCTATCGCATTTGTTCAATTTACGTCGTTCCTCTTTCAGATAGCGTACTGGGCTAGGCGGCATCTTAAAGCGCGTGGTATGGCGAGTGAAATGCACTATTAAACTTCTAGGGTAGGGCAAACAGAGACCCGATTAGATCATTTTATATTATGGCTAATTGAAGAATTCAGCAAAAGTCTATCACATTTGTTCAATTTACGTCGCTCCAATTTCAGATAGCGTACTGGGCTAGGCGGCACCTCAAAGCGCATGAAATGGCGATTAAAATGCACTATTAAACTTCTAGGGTAAGGCAAACAGAGACCCGATTAGATCATTTTATATTACGGTTAATATATGAATGCAGCGTAATTCAGTGACATTTGTTCAACTTACGTCGCTCCTATTTCAGATAGCGTACTGGGCTAGGCGGCATCCTAAAGCGCGTGGAAGGGCGAGTAAAATGCACTACTGAACGTCTATGATACGGCAATCAGAGTCCCGATTAGATCATTTTATATTTTGTTTAATATAAGATTTCAGGGAATTCTATCACATTTGTTCAATTTACGTCGCTCCTATTTCAGATAGCGTACTGGGCTAGGCGGCATCTCAAAGCACATGAAATGGCGAGTAAAATGCACTATTAAACTTCTAGGGTAAGGCAAACAGAGACGCGATTACATCATTTTATATTATGGTTAATTTAAGAATTCAGCAAAATTCTATCACATTTGTTCAATTTACGTCGCTCCTATTTCAGATAGCGTACTCGGCTTGGCGGCATCTCAAAGCGCATGAAATGGCGAGTAAAATGCACTATTAAACTTCTAGGGTAAGGCAAACAGAGACCCGTTTACATCATTTTATATTACGGTTAATATAAGAATTCAGCGTAATTCTATCACATTTGTTCAACTCACGTCGCTCCTATTTCAGATAGCATGCTGGCCTAGGCGGCATCTTAAAGCGCGTGGAAGGGCGAGGAAAATGCACTACTAAACGTCTATGATAGGGCAATCAGAGTCCCGATTAGATCATTTTATATTTTGTTTAATATAAGATTTCAGGGAAATTCTATCACATTTGTTCAATTTACGTCGCTCCTATTTCAAATAGCGTATTGGGCTCCGCGGCACCTTAAAGCGCATGAAATGACGAGTAAAATGCAATATTATACTTCTATGATAGGGCAATCAGAGACCCGAAGAGATCGTATTATATTATGGTTAATATAAGGATTCTGAGTAATTCTGTCACGTTTGTTCAATTTACGTAGCTCCAATTTCAGATAGCGTATTGGGCTAGGTGTCACCTTAAAGCGCATGAAATGCCGAGTAAAATGCACTACTAACTTCTCGGATAGGGCAATCAGAGACCCGATTAGGTCATCTTATATTATGGTTAATATAAGAATTCAGTGAAATTTTATCACATTTGTTGAATTTACGTCGCCCCTATTTCAGATAGCGTATTGGGCAAGGTGGCATCTTAAAGCGCATGACATGGCGAGTAAAATGGACTGTTAAACTTCTAGAGTAGGGCAAACAGTGACCCGATTATATCATTTTATATTATGGTTGATTTAAGAATTCAGCGAAATTCTATCACATTTGTTCAATTTACGTCGCTCCTATTTCAGATAGCGTATCGGGCTAGGCGGCACCTTAAGGCGCACGAAATGACGAGTAAAATGCACTATTAACCTTCTATGATAGGGCAATCAAAGACCCGATTATATCATTCTATGTTATGGTTAATATAAGAATTCTGGGTAATTCTTTCACATTTGTTCAATTTATGTCGCTCCTATTTCACATAGCGTATTGGGCTCGGCGGCACCTTAAAGCGCATGAAATGGCGAATAAAATGCACTATTAAACTTCTATGCTAGGGCGAACAGAGACCCGATTAGTTCATTTTATATTACGGTTAATATAAGAATTCAGCGAAATTCTATCACATTTGTTCAGTTGACGTCGCTCCTATTTCAGATAGCTTATTGGGCGAAGCGGCACGTTAAAGCGCATGAAATGACGAGTAACATGCACTATTAATCTTCTATGATAGGGCAATCAGAGACCCGATTAGATCATTTTATATTACGGTTAATATAAGAATTCGCGTAATTCTATCACATTTGTTCAATTTACGTCGCTCCTATTTCAGATAGTGTGTTGGGCTAAGCGGCACCTTAAAGCGCATGATATGACGAGTAAAATGCACTATTAAACTTCTATGATAGGGCAATCAGAGACCTGATTAGATCAGCTTATATTATTGTTAATATAAGAATTCAGCGTAAGTTTATCACATTTGTTCAATTTACGTCGCCCCAAATTCAGATAGCGTATTGGGCTAGGTTGCATCTTAAAGCGCATGAAATGTCGAGTAAAATGCACTATTAAACTTCTAGGGTAGGGTAATCAGAGACCCGATTAGGTCATCTTATATTATGGTTAATATAAGAATTCAGCGAAATTCTATCACATTTGTTCAATTTACGTCGCTCCTATTTCAGATGGCGTATTTGGCTAAGCGGCACCATAAAGCGCATGAAATGTCGAGTAGAATTCACTATTAAACTTCTATGATAGGGCAACCAGAGACACGATTAGATCATTTTATATTATTGTTAATATAAGAATTCAACGTAATTTTATGACATTTGTTCAATTTACGTCGCCCCTATTTCAGATAGCGTATTGGGCTAGGTGGCATCTTAAAGCGCATGAAATGACGAGTAAAATGCACTATTAAACTTCTGTGATAGGGCAATCAGAGTCCCGAATAGATCGTAGTATATTATGGTTAATATAAGAATTCTGCGTAATTCTATCACATTTGTTCAATTTATGTCGCTCCTATTTCAGATAGCGTATTGGGCAATGTGGCATCTTAAAGCGCATGTAATGACGAGTAAAATGCACTATTAAACTTCTAGGGTAGGGCAAACAGAGACCCGATTAGTTCATTTTATGTTATGGTTAATTTAAGAATTCAGCGAAATTCTATCACATTTCTTCAATTTGTGTCGCTCCTATTTCAGATAGCGTAGTGGGCTAGGCGGCACCTTAAAGCGCATGACATGACGAGTAAAATGCACTGCTAGACTTGTCGGGTAGGGCAATCAGAGACCCGATTAGGTCATCTTTTATTATGGTTAATTTAAGAATTCAGCGAGATTCTAACACATTTGTTCAATTTGCGTCGCTCCTATTTCAGATAGCGTATTCGACTAAACGGCACCATAATGCGCATGAAATGGCGAGTAAAATGCACTATTAGACTTCTATGATAGGGCAATCAGAGGCCCGATTAGATCATCTTATATTATGGTTAATTTAAGCATACAGCGAAATTTTATCACATTTGTTCAATTTACGTCGCCCCTATTTCAGATAGCGTATTGGGCTAGGTGGCATCTTAAAGCGCGTGAAATGACGAGTCAAATGCACTATTAAACTTCAATGATAGGGCAATCAGAGAACCGAATAGCTCGTATTATATTTTGGTTAATATAAGAATTCTGCGTAATTCTAACTCGTTTGTTCAATTTACGTAGCTCCAATTTCAGATATCGCATTGGACTAGGCGGCATCTTAAAGCGCATGAAATGTCGAGTAAAATGCACTGCTAAACTTCTCGGATAGGGCTAAGAGAGTCCCGATTAGGTCATCTTATATTATGGTTAATATAAGAATTCAGCGAAATTTTATCACATTTGTTCAATTTACGTCGCCCCGATTTCAGATTGCGTATTGGGCTAGGAGGCACCCTAAAGCGCATGGAATGTCGAGTAAAATGCACAATAAAACTTCTAGGGTAGGGCAAACAGAGACCCGATTAGGTCATTTTATATTATGGTTAATTTAAGAATACAGCGAAATTCTATCACATTTGTTCAATTTACGTCGCTCCTATTTCAGATAGCGTATTGGGCTAGGTGGCATCTTAAAGCGCGTGAAATGACGAGTAAAATGCACTATTAAACTTCTATGACAGGGCAATCAGAGAACCGAATAGTTCGTATTATATTTTGGTTAATATAAGAATTCTGCGTAATTCTAACTCGTTTGTTCAATATACGTAGCTCCAATTTCAGATATCGCATTGGACTAGGCGGCATCTTAAAGCGCATGAAATGTCAAGTAAAATGCACTGCTAAACTTCTCGGATAGGGCTATGAGAGTCCCGATTAGGTCATCTTATATTATGGTTAATATAAGAATTCAGCGAAATTTTATCACATTTGTTCAATTTACGTCGCCCCGATTTCAGATTGCGTATTGGGCTAGGAGGCACCTTAAAGCGAATGAAATGTCGAGTAAAATGCACAATTAAACTTCTAGGGTAGGGCAAACAGAGACCCGATTAGGTCATTTTATATTATGGTTAATTTAAAAATACAGCGAAATTCTATCACATTTGTTCAATTTACGAAGCTCCTATTTCAGATAGCGTATTGGGCTAGGTGGCATCTTAAAGCGCGTGGAATGTCGAGTAAAATGAACTATTAAACTTCTAGGGTAGGGTAATCAGAAACCGGATTAGGTCATCTTATAGTATGGTTAATATAAGAATTCAGCGAAATTCTATCACATTTGTTCAATTTACGTCGCTCCTATTTCAAATGGCGTATTTGGCTAAGCGGCACCATAAAGCGCATGAAATGTCGAGTAAAATGCACTATTAAACTTCTATGATAGGGCAACCAGAGACACGATTAGATCATTTTATATTATTGTTAATATAAGAATTCAACGTAATTTTATCACATTTGTTCAATTTACGTCGCCCCAATTTCAGATAGCGTATTGGGCTAGGTGGCATCTTAAAGCGCATGAAATGTCGAGTAAAATGCACTATTAAACTTCTATGACAGGGCAATCAGAGAACCGAATAGTTCGTATTATATTTTGGTTAATATAAGAATTCTGCGTAATTCTAACTCGTTTGTTCAATATACGTAGCTCCAATTTCAGATATCGCATTGGACTAGGCGGCATCTTAAAGCGCATGAAATGTCGAGTAAAATGCACTGCAACACTTCTCGGATAGGGCTATGAGAGTCCCGATTAGGTCATCTTATATTATGGTTAATATAAGAATTCAGCGTAATTTTATCACATTTGTTCAATTTACGTCGCCCCGATTTCAGATTGCGTATTGGGCTAGGAGGCACCTTAAAGCGAATGAAATGTCGAGTAAAATGCACAATTAAACTTCTAGGGTAGGGCAAACAGAGACCCGATTAGGTCATTTTATATTATGGTTAATTTAAAAATACAGCGAAATTCTATCACATTTGTTCAATTTACGAAGCTCCTATTTCAGATAGCGTATTGGGCTAGGTGGCATCTTAAAGCGCGTGGAATGTCGAGTAAAATGAACTACTAACCTTCTATGATAGGGCAATCAAAGACCCGAGTAGATCATTCTATATTATGGTTAATACAAGAATTCTGCGTAATTCTATCACATTTGTTCAATTTGTGTCGCTCCTATTTTAGATAGCGTAGTGGGCTAGGCGGCACCTTAAAGCGCATGACATGACGAGAAAAATGCACTGCTAGATTTGTCGGGTAGGGCAATCAGAGACCCGATTAGGTCATCTTTTATTATGGTTAATATAAGAATTCAGCGAAATTCTATCACATTTGTTCCATTTACGTCGCTCCTATTTCAGATAGCGTATTGGGCTAGCCGTCACCTTAAAGCGCTTGAAATGACGAGTAAAATGCACTATTAAACTTCTATGATAGGGCAATCAGAGACCGAATAGATCATATTATATTATGGTTAATATAAGAATTCTACGTAATTCCATCACGTTTGTTCAATTTACGTAGCTCCAATTTCAGATAGCGTATTGGGCTAGGCGGCACCTTAAATCGCATGAAATGACGAGTAAAATGCACTATCAAACTTCTATGATAGGGCAATCAGAGAACCGAATAGATCGTATTATATTATGGTTAATATAAGAATTCTGCGTAATTCTATCACGTTTGTTCAATTTACCTAGCTCCAATTTCAGATAGCGTATTGGGCTAGGTGGCATCTTAAAGCGCATGAAATGTCGAGTAAAATGCACTACTAAACTTCTAGGGTAGGGCAAACAGAGACCCGATTAGACCATTTTCCATTATGGTTTATTTAAGAATTCAGCGAAACTCTATCACACTTGTTCAATTTACGTAGCTCCAATTTCAGATAGCGTATTGGGCTAGTATGCACCTTAAAAGCGCATGAAATGTCGAGTAAAATGCACTATTAAACTTCTAGGGTAGGGCAAACAGAGACCCGATTAGTTCATTTTATGTTATGGTCAATATAAGAATTCTGCGAAATTCTATCACATTTGTTCAATTTACGTCGCTGCTATTTCTGATAGCGTATCGGGCTATGTGGCATCTTAAAGCGCATGAAATGTCGAGTAAAATGCACTATTAAACTTCTAGGGTAGGGTAATCAGAGACCCGATTAGGTCATCTTATAGTATGGTTAATATAAGAATTCAGCGAAATTCTATCACATTTGTTCAATTTACGTCGCTCCTATTTCAGATGGCGTATTTGGCTAAGCGGCACCATAAAGCGCATGAAATGTCGAGTAAAATGCACTATTAAACTTCTATGATAGGGCAACCAGAGACACGATTAGATCATTTTATATTATTGTTAATATAAGAATTCAACGTAATTTTATCACATTTGTTCAATTTACGTCGCCCCAATTTCAGATAGCGTATTGGGCTAGGTGGCATCTTAAAGCGCATGAAATGTCGAGTAAAATGCACTATTAAACTTCTATGATAGGGCAACCAGAGACACGATTAGATCATTTTATATTATTGTTAATATAAGAATTCAGCGTAATTTTATCACATTTGTTCAATTTACGTCGCCCAATTTCAGATAGCGTATTGGGCTAGGTGGCACCTTAAAGCGCATGAAATGTCGAGTAAAATGCACTATTAAACTTCCAGGGTAGGGTAATCAGAGACCCGATTAGGTCATCTTATATTATGGTTAATATAAGAATTCAGCGAAATTCTATCACATTTGTTCAATTTACGTCGCTCCTATTTCAGATAGCGTATTGGGCCAGGCGGCACCTTAAAGCGCATGAAATGACGAGTAAAATGCACTATTAAACTTCTATGATAGGGCAATCCGAGCCCCGAATTGATCGTATTATATTATGGTTAATATAAGAATTCAACGTAATTTTATCACATTTGTTCAATTTACGTCGTCCCTATTTCAGATAGCGTATTGGGCTATGTGGCACCTTAAAGCGCATGATGTGTCGAGTAAAATGCACTATTAAACTTCTAGGGTAGGGCAAACAGAGACCCGCTTAGGTCATTTTATATTATGGTTAATTTAAGATTTCAGCGAAATTCTATCACGTTTGTTCAATTTACGACGCTCCTATTTCAGATAGCGTATTGGGCTAAACGGCACCTTGAAGCGCATGAAATGGCGGGTAAAATGCAGTATTAAACTTCTATGATAGGGCAATCAGAGACCCGATTGGTCATCTTATATTATGGTTAATATAAGAATTCAGCGTAATTTTATCACATTTGTTCAATTTACGTCGCCCCAATTTCAGATAGCGTATTGGGCTAGGTGGCATCTTAAGGCGCATGAAATGTCGAGTAAAATGCAATATTAAACTTCTAGGGTAGGGCAATCAGAGTCCCGAATAGATCGTAGAATATTATGGTTAATATAAGAATTCTGCGTAATTCTATCAGATTTGTTCAATTTATGTCGCTCCTATTTCAGATAGCGTATTGGGCTATGTGGCATCTTAAAGCGCATGGAATGAAGAGTGAAATGCGCTATTAAACTTCTAGGGTAGGGCAAACAGAGACCCGATTAGTTCATTTTATGTTATGGTTAATTTAAGAATTCAGCGAAATTCTATCACATTTCTTGAATTTGTGCCGCTCCTATTTCAGATAGCGTAGTGGGCTAGGCGGCACCTTAAAGCGCATGACATGACGAGTAAAATGCTCTGCTAGACTTGTCGGGTAGGGCAATCAGAGACCCGATTAGGTCATCTTTTATTATGGTTAATTTAAGAATTCAGCGAAATTCTATCACATTTGTTCAATTTACGTCGCTCCTATTTCAGATAGCGTATTGGGCTAGCCGGCACCTTAAAGCGCATGAAATGACGAGTAAAATGCACTATTAAACTTCTATGATAGGGCAATCAGAGACCGAGTAGATCATATTATATTATGGTTAATATAAGAATTGTACGTAATTCCATCACGTTTGTTCAATTTACGTAGCTCCAATTTCAGATAGCGTATTGGGCTAGGCGGCACCTTAGAGCGTGTGAAATGACGAGTAAAATGCACTATTAAACTTCTATGATAAGCCAATCAGAGACCCGAATAGATCATTTTATATTATGGTTAATATAAGAATTCTGCGTAATTCTATCACGTTTGTTCAATTTACGTCGGTCCTACTTCAGATAGCGTATTGGGCTAAGCGGCATCTTAAAACTCATGAAATGTCGAGTAAAATGCACTACAAAACTTCTAGGATAGGGCAATCAGAGACCCGCTTAGATCATCTTATATTATGATAAATATAAGGATTCAGTGTAATTCTATCACATTTGTTCTATTTACGACGCTCCGATTTCAGATAGCGTATTCGACTAAACGGCACCATAATGCGCATGAAATGGCGAGTAAAATGCACTATTAAACTTCTATGATAGGGCAATCAGAGACCGAATAGATCGTATTATATTATGGTTAATATAAGAATTCTGCGTAATTCTATCACGTTTGTTCAATTTACCTAGCTCCAATTTCAGATAGCGTATTGGGCTAGGTGGCATCTTAAAGCGCATGAAATGTCGAGTAAAATGCACTACTAAACTTCTAGGGTAGGGCAAACAGAGACCCGATTAGACCATTTTCCATTATGGTTTATTTAAGAATTCAGCGAAACTCTATCACACTTGTTCAATTTACGTAGCTCCAATTTCAGATAGCGTATTGGGCTAGTATGCACCTTAAAAGCGCATGAAATGTCGAGTAAAATGCACTATTAAACTTCTAGGGTAGGGCAAACAGAGACCCGATTAGTTCATTTTATGTTATGGTCAATATAAGAATTCTGCGAAATTCTATCACATTTGTTCAATTTACGTCGCTGCTATTTCTGATAGCGTATCGGGCTATGTGGCATCTTAAAGCGCATGAAATGTCGAGTAAAATGCACTATTAAACTTCTAGGGTAGGGTAATCAGAAACCGGATTAGGTCATCTTATAGTATGGTTAATATAAGAATTCAGCGAAATTCTATCACATTTGTTCAATTTACGTCGCTCCTATTTCAGATGGCGTATTTGGCTAAGCGGCACCATAAAGCGCATGAAATGTCGAGTAAAATGCACTATTAAACTTCTATGATAGGGCAACCAGAGACACGATTAGATCATTTTATATTATTGTTAATATAAGAATTCAACGTAATTTTATCACATTTGTTCAATTTACGTCGCCCCAATTTCAGATAGCGTATTGGGCTAGGTGGCATCTTAAAGCGCATGAAATGTCGAGTAAAATGCACTATTAAACTTCTATGATAGGGCAACCAGAGACACGATTAGATCATTTTATATTATTGTTAATATAAGAATTCAGCGTAATTTTATCACATTTGTTCAATTTACGTCGCCCAATTTCAGATAGCGTATTGGGCTAGGTGGCACCTTAAAGCGCATGAAATGTCGAGTAAAATGCACTATTAAACTTCCAGGGTAGGGTAATCAGAGACCCGATTAGGTCATCTTATATTATGGTTAATATAAGAATTCAGCGAAATTCTATCACATTTGTTCAATTTACGTCGCTCCTATTTCAGATAGCGTATTGGGCCAGGCGGCACCTTAAAGCGCATGAAATGACGAGTAAAATGCACTATTAAACTTCTATGATAGGGCAATCCGAGCCCCGAATTGATCGTATTATATTATGGTTAATATAAGAATTCAACGTAATTTTATCACATTTGTTCAATTTACGTCGCCCCAATTTCAGATAGCGTATTGGGCTAGGTGGCATCTTAAAGCGCATGAAATGTCGAGTAAAATGCAATATTAAACTTCTAGGGTAGGGCAATCAGAGTCCCGAATAGATCGTAGAATATTATGGTTAATATAAGAATTCTGCGTAATTCTATCACATTTGTTCAATTTATGTCGCTCCTATTTCAGATAGCGTATTGGGCTATGTGGCATCTTAAAGCGCATGGAATGAAGAGTAAAATGCGCTATTAAACTTCTAGGGTAGGGCAAACAGAGACCCGATTAGTTCATTTTATGTTATGGTTAATTTAAGAATTCAGCGAAATTCTATCACATTTCTTGAATTTGTGCCGCTCCTATTTCAGATAGCGTAGTGGGCTAGGCGGCACCTTAAAGCGCATGACATGACGAGTAAAATGCTCTGCTAGACTTGTCGGGTAGGGCAATCAGAGACCCGATTAGGTCATCTTTTATTATGGTTAATTTAAGAATTCAGCGAAATTCTATCACATTTGTTCAATTTACGTCGCTCCTATTTCAGATAGCGTATTGGGCTAGCCGGCACCTTAAAGCGCATGAAATGACGAGTAAAATGCACTATTAAACTTCTATGATAGGGCAATCAGAGACCGAGTAGATCATATTATATTATGGTTAATATAAGAATTGTACGTAATTCCATCACGTTTGTTCAATTTACGTAGCTCCAATTTCAGATAGCGTATTGGGCTAGGCGGCACCTTAGAGCGTGTGAAATGACGAGTAAAATGCACTATTAAACTTCTATGATAAGCCAATCAGAGACCCGAATAGATCATTTTATATTATGGTTAATATAAGAATTCTGCGTAATTCTATCACGTTTGTTCAATTTACGTCGCTCCTACTTCAGATAGCGTATTGGGCTAAGCGGCATCTTAAAACTCATGAAATGTCGAGTAAAATGCACTACAAAACTTCTAGGATAGGGCAATCAGAGACCCGCTTAGATCATCTTATATTATGATAAATATAAGGATTCAGTGTAATTCTATCACATTTGTTCTATTTACGACGCTCCGATTTCAGATAGCGTATTCGACTAAACGGCACCATAATGCGCATGAAATGGCGAGTAAAATGCACTATTAAACTTCTATGATAGGGCAATCAGAGACCGAATAGATCATATTATATTATGGTTAATATAAGAATTCTACGTAATTCCATCACGTTTGTTCAATTTACGTAGCTCCAATTTCAGATAGCGTATTGGGCTAGGCGGCACCTTAAATCGCATGAAATGACGAGTAAAATGCACTATCAAACTTCTATGATAGGGCAATCAGAGAACCGAATAGATCGTATTATATTATGGTTAATATAAGAATTCTGCGTAATTCTATCACGTTTGTTCAATTTACGTAGCTCCAATTTCAGATAGCGTATTGGGCTAGGTGGCATCTTAAAGCACATGAAATGTCGAGTAAAATGCACTACTAAACTTCTAGGGTAGGGCAAACAGAGACCCGATTAGACCATTTTCCATTATGGTTTATTTAAGAATTCAGCGAAACTCTATCACACTTGTTCAATTTACGTAGCTCCTATTTCAGATAGCGTATTGGGCTAGTATGCACCTTAAAAGCGCATGAAATGTCGAGTAAAATGCACTATTAAACTTCTAGGGTAGGGCAAACAGAGACCCGATTAGTTCATTTTATGTTATGGTTAATATAAGAATTCAGCGAAATTCTATCACATTTGTTCAATTTACGTCGCTCCTATTTCAGATGGCGTATTTGGCTAAGCGGCACCATAAAGCGCATGAAATGTCGAGTAAAATGCACTATTAAACTTCTATGATAGGGCAACCAGAGACACGATTAGATCATTTTATATTATTGTTAATATAAGAATTCAACGTAATTTTATCACATTTGTTCAATTTACGTCGCCCCAATTTCAGATAGCGTATTGGGCTAGGTGGCATCTTAAAGCGCATGAAATGTCGAGTAAAATGCACTATTAAACTTCTATGATAGGGCAACCAGAGACACGATTAGATCATTTTATATTATTGTTAATATAAGAATTCAGCGTAATTTTATCACATTTGTTCAATTTACGTCGCCCAATTTCAGATAGCGTATTGGGCTAGGTGGCACCTTAAAGCGCATGAAATGACGAGTAAAATGCACTATTAAACTTCTATGATAGGGCAATCCGAGCCCCGAATTGATCGTATTATATTATGGTTAATATAAGAATTCAGCGAAATTCTATCACATTTGTTCAATTTACGTCGCTCCTATTTCGGATAGCGTATTGAGCCAGGCGGCACCTTAAAGCGCATGAAATGACGAGTAAAATGCACTATTAAACTTCTATGATAGGGCAATCCGAGCCCCGAATTGATCGTATTATATTATGGTTAATATAAGAATTCAACGTAATTTTATCACATTTGTTCAATTTACGTCGCCCCAATTTCAGATAGCGTATTGGGCTAGGTGGCATCTTAAGGCGCATGAAATGTCGAGTAAAATGCAATATTAAACTTCTAGGGTAGGGCAATCAGAGTCCCGAATAGATCGTAGAATATTATGGTTAATATAAGAATTCTACGTAATTCTATCAGATTTGTTCAATTTATGTCGCTCCTATTTCAGATAGCGTATTGGGCTATGTGGCATCTTAAAGCGCATGGAATGAAGAGTGAAATGCGCTATTAAACTTCTAGGGTAGGGCAAACAGAGACCCGATTAGTTCATTTTATGTTATGGTTAATTTAAGAATTCAGCGAAATTCTATCACATTTCTTGAATTTGTGCCGCTCCTATTTCAGATAGCGTAGTGGGCTAGGCGGCACCTTAAAGCGCATGACATGACGAGTAAAATGCTCTGCTAGACTTGTCGGGTAGGGCAATCAGAGACCCGATTAGGTCATCTTTTATTATGGTTAATTTAAGAATTCAGCGAAATTCTATCACATTTGTTCAATTTACGTCGCTCCTATTTCAGATAGCGTATTGGGCTAGCCGGCACCTTAAAGCGCATGAAATGACGTGTAAAATGCACTATTAAACTTCTATGATAGGGCAATCAGAGACCGAGTAGATCATATTATATTGTGGTTAATATAAGAATTGTACGTAATTCCATCACGTTTGTTCAATTTACGTAGCTCCAATTTCAGATAGCGTATTGGGCTAGGCGGCACCTTAGAGCGTGTGAAATGACGAGTAAAATGCACTATTAAACTTCTATGATAAGCCAATCAGAGACCCGAATAGATCATTTTATATTATGGTTAATATAAGAATTCTGCGTAATTCTATCACGTTTGTTCAATTTACGTCGGTCCTACTTCAGATAGCGTATTGGGCTAAGCGGCATCTTAAAACTCATGAAATGTCGAGTAAAATGCACTACAAAACTTCTAGGATAGGGCAATCAGAGACCCGCTTAGATCATCTTATATTATGATAAATATAAGGATTCAGTGTAATTCTATCACATTTGTTCTATTTACGACGCTCCGATTTCAGATAGCGTATTCGACTAAACGGCACCATAATGCGCATGAAATGGCGAGTAAAATGCACTATTAAACTTCTATGATAGGGCAATCAGAGACCGAATAGATCATATTATATTATGGTTAATATAAGAATTCTACGTAATTCCATCACGTTTGTTCAATTTACGTAGCTCCAATTTCAGATAGCGTATTGGGCTAGGCGGCACCTTAAATCGCATGAAATGACGAGTAAAATGCACTATCAAACTTCTATGATAGGGCAATCAGAGAACCGAATAGATCGTATTATATTATGGTTAATATAAGAATTCTGCGTAATTCTATCACGTTTGTTCAATTTACGTAGCTCCAATTTCAGATAGCGTATTGGGCTAGGTGGCATCTTAAAGCACATGAAATGTCGAGTAAAATGCACTACTAAACTTCTAGGGTAGGGCAAACAGAGACCCGATTAGACCATTTTCCATTATGGTTTATTTAAGAATTCAGCGAAACTCTATCACACTTGTTCAATTTACGTAGCTCCTATTTCAGATAGCGTATTGGGCTAGTATGCACCTTAAAAGCGCATGAAATGTCGAGTAAAATGCACTATTAAACTTCTAGGGTAGGGCAAACAGAGACCCGATTAGTTCATTTTATGTTATGGTTAATATAAGAATTCAGCGAAATTCTATCACATTTGTTCAATTTACGTCGCTCCTATTTCAGATGGCGTATTTGGCTAAGCGGCACCATGAAGCGCATGAAATGTCGAGTAAAATGCACTATTAAACTTCTATGATAGGGCAACCAGAGACACGATTAGATCATTTTATATTATTGTTAATATAAGAATTCAACGTAATTTTATCACATTTGTTCAATTTACGTCGCCCCAATTTCAGATAGCGTATTGGGCTAGGTGGCATCTTAAAGCGCATGAAATGTCGAGTAAAATGCACTATTAAACTTCTATGATAGGGCAACCAGAGACACGATTAGATCATTTTATATTATTGTTAATATAAGAATTCAGCGTAATTTTATCACATTTGTTCAATTTACGTCGCCCAATTTCAGATAGCGTATTGGGCTAGGTGGCACCTTAAAGCGCATGAAATGACGAGTAAAATGCACTATTAAACTTCTATGATAGGGCAATCCGAGCCCCGAATTGATCGTATTATATTATGGTTAATATAAGAATTCAGCGAAATTCTATCACTTTTGTTCAATTTACGTCGCTCCTATTTCGGATAGCGTATTGAGCCAGGCGGCACCTTAAAGCGCATGAAATGACGAGTAAAATGCACTATTAAACTTCTATGATAGGGCAATCCGAGCCCCGAATTGATCGTATTATATTATGGTTAATATAAGAATTCAACGTAATTTTATCACATTTGTTCAATTTACGTCGCCCCAATTTCAGATAGCGTATTGGGCTAGGTGGCATCTTAAGGCGCATGAAATGTCGAGTAAAATGCAATATTAAACTTCTAGGGTAGGGCAATCAGAGTCCCGAATAGATCGTAGAATATTATGGTTAATATAAGAATTCTACGTAATTCTATCAGATTTGTTCAATTTATGTCGCTCCTATTTCAGATAGCGTATTGGGCTATGTGGCATCTTAAAGCGCATGGAATGAAGAGTGAAATGCGCTATTAAACTTCTAGGGTAGGGCAAACAGAGACCCGATTAGTTCATTTTATGTTATGGTTAATTTAAGAATTCAGCGAAATTCTATCACATTTCTTGAATTTGTGCCGCTCCTATTTCAGATAGCGTAGTGGGCTAGGCGGCACCTTAAAGCGCATGACATGACGAGTAAAATGCTCTGCTAGACTTGTCGGGTAGGGCAATCAGAGACCCGATTAGGTCATCTTTTATTATGGTTAATTTAAGAATTCAGCGAAATTCTATCACATTTGTTCAATTTACGTCGCTCCTATTTCAGATAGCGTATTGGGCTAGCCGGCACCTTAAAGCGCATGAAATGACGAGTAAAATGCACTATTAAACTTCTATGATAGGGCAATCAGAGACCGAGTAGATCATATTATATTATGGTTAATATAAGAATTGTACGTAATTCCATCACGTTTGTTCAATTTACGTAGCTCCAATTTCAGATAGCGTATTGGGCTAGGCGGCACCTTAGAGCGTGTGAAATGACGAGTAAAATGCACTATTAAACTTCTATGATAAGCCAATCAGAGACCCGAATAGATCATTTTATATTATGGTTAATATAAGAATTCTGCGTAATTCTATCACGTTTGTTCAATTTACGTCGCTCCTACTTCAGATAGCGTATTGGGCTAAGCGGCATCTTAAAACTCATGAAATGTCGAGTAAAATGCACTACAAAACTTCTAGGATAGGGCAATCAGAGACCCGCTTAGATCATCTTATATTATGATAAATATAAGGATTCAGTGTAATTCTATCACATTTGTTCTATTTACGACGCTCCGATTTCAGATAGCGTATTCGACTAAACGGCACCATAATGCGCATGAAATGGCGAGTAAAATGCACTATTAAACTTCTATGATAGGGCAATCAGAGACCGAATAGATCATATTATATTATGGTTAATATAAGAATTCTACGTAATTCCATCACGTTTGTTCAATTTACGTAGCTCCAATTTCAGATAGCGTATTGGGCTAGGCGGCACCTTAAATCGCATGAAATGACGAGTAAAATGCACTATCAAACTTCTATGATAGGGCAATCAGAGAACCGAATAGATCGTATTATATTATGTTTAATATAAGAATTCTGCGTAATTCTATCACGTTTGTTCAATTTACGTAGCTCCAATTTCAGATAGCGTATTGGGCTAGGTGGCATCTTAAAGCACATGAAATGTCGAGTAAAATGCACTACTAAACTTCTAGGGTAGGGCAAACAGAGACCCGATTAGACCATTTTCCATTATGGTTTATTTAAGAATTCAGCGAAACTCTATCACACTTGTTCAATTTACGTAGCTCCTATTTCAGATAGCGTATTGGGCTAGTATGCACCTTAAAAGCGCATGAAATGTCGAGTAAAATGCACTATTAAACTTCTAGGGTAGGGCAAACAGAGACCCGATTAGTTCATTTTATGTTATGGTTAATATAAGAATTCAGCGAAATTCTATCACATTTGTTCAATTTACGTCGCTCCTATTTCAGATGGCGTATTTGGCTAAGCGGCACCATGAAGCGCATGAAATGTCGAGTAAAATGCACTATTAAACTTCTATGATAGGGCAACCAGAGACACGATTAGATCATTTTATATTATTGTTAATATAAGAATTCAACGTAATTTTATCACATTTGCTCAATTTACGTCGCTCCTATTTCAGATAGCGTATTGGGCTATGTGGCATCTTAAAGCGCATCGAATGACGAGTAAAATGCACTATTAAACTTCTAGGGTAGAGCAAACAGAGACCCGATTAGATCATTTTATATTATGGTTAATTTAAGAATTCAGCGAAATTCTATCACATTTGTTCAATTTACGTCGCTCCTATTTCAGATAGCGTATTGGGCAAAGCGGCACCTTAAAGCGCATGAACTGACGAGTACAATGCACTATTAAACTTCTATGATAGGGCAATCAGAGACCCGATTGGATCATTTTATAATATTGTTAATATAAGAATTCAACGTAATTTTATCACGTTTGTTCAATTTATATCGCTCCTATTTCAGATAGCGTATTGGTCTAGGCGGCACCTTAAAGCGCGTGAAATGACGAGTAAAACTCACTAGTAAACTTCTATGATAGGGCAATCAGAGAACCGAATAGATCGTATTATATTATGGTTAATATATGAATTTTGCGTAATTCTATCACGTTTGTTCAATTTACGTCGCTCCTATTTCAGATGGCGTATTTGGCTAAGCGGCACCATAAAGCGCATGTAATGTCGAGTAAAATGCACTATTAAACTTCTATGATAGGGCAACCAGAGACACGATTAGATCATTTTATATTATTGTTAATATAATAATTCAACGTAATTTTATCACATTTGTTCAATTTACGTCGCCCCAATTTCAGATAGCGTATTGGGCTAGGCGGCATCATAAAGCGCATGAAATGTCGAGTAAAATGCACTATTAAACTTCTAGGGTAGGGTAATCAGAGACCCGATTAGGTCATCTTATATTATGGTTAATATAAGAATTCAGCGAAATTCTATCACATTTGTTCAATTTACGTCGCTCCTATTTCAGATAGCGTGTTGGGCCAGGCGGCACCTTAAAGCGCATGAAATGACGAGTAAAACTCACTAGTAAACTTCTATGATAGGGCAATCAGAGAACCGAATAGATCGTATTATATTATGGTTAATATATGAATTTTGCGTAATTCTATCACGTTTGTTCAATTTACGTAGCTCCAATTTCAGGCAGCGCATTGGACTAGGCGGCATCTTAAAGCGCATGAAATGTCGAGTAAAATGCACTACTAAACTTCTAGGGTAGGGCAAACAGAGACCCGATTAGTTCATTTTCCATTATGGTGTATTTAAGAATTCAGCGAAACTTTATCACACTTGTTCAATTTACGTAGCTCCAATTTCAGATAGCATATTGGGTTAGTATGCACCTTAAAAGCGCATGAAATGACGAGTAAAATGCACTATTAAAGTTCTGTGATAGGGCAATCAGAGACCCGAATAGATCGTATTATATTATGGTTAATATAAGAATTCTGCGTAATTCTATCACATTTGTTCAATTTATGTCGCTCCTATTTCAGATAGCGAATTGGGCTAGGCAGCACCTTAAAGCGCACGAAGTGGCGAGTAAAACGCACTATTACACTTCTAGGGTAGGGCAACCAGAGACCCGATTAGATCATTTTATATTATGGTTAATATAAGAATGCTGCGTAATTCTATCACGTTTGTTCAATTTACGTAGCTCCAATTTCAGAAAGCGTATTGGGCTAGGCGGCATCATAAAGCGCATGAAATGACGAGTAAGATGCACTATTGAGCTTCTATGATAGAGTAATCAGAGACCCGAGTAGATCATTTTATATTATGGTTGATTTAAGAATTAAGCGAGACGTTATCACACTTGTTCAATTTACGTAGCTCCAATTTCAGATAGCGTATTGGGCTAGGCGGCACCATAAAGCGCATGAAATGACGAGTAAAATGCACTATTAAACTTCTATGATAGGGCAACCAGAGACACGATTAGATCATTTTATATTATTGTTAATATAAGAATTCAGCGTAATTTTATCACATTTGTTCAATTTACGTCGCCCCAATTTCAGATAGCGTATTGGGCTAGGTGGCATCTTAAAGCGCATGAAATGTCGAGTAAAATGCACTATTAAACTTCTAGGGTAGGGTAATCAGAAACCCGATTAGGTCATCTTATATTATGGTTAATATAAGAATTCAGCGAAATTCTATCACATTTGTTCAATTTACGTCGCTCCTATTTCAGATAGCATATTGGGCCAGGCGGGACCTTAAAGCGCATGAAATGACGAGTAAAATGCGCTATTAAACTTCTATGATAGGGCAATCCGAGCCCCGACTTGATCGTATAATATTATGGTTAATATAAGAATTCAACGTAATTTTATCACATTTGTTCAATTTACGTCGCCCCAATTTCAGATAGGGTATTGTGCTAGGTGGCATCTTAAAGCGCATGAAATGTCGAGGAAAATGCACTATTAAACTTCTTGGGTAGGGTAATCAGAGACCCGATTAGGTCATCTTATATTATGGTTAATATAAGAATTCAGCGAAATTCTATCACATTTGTTCAATTTACGTCGCTCCTATTTCAGATAGCGTATTGGGCCAGGCGGCACCTTAAAGCGCATGAAATGACGAGTAAAATGCACTATTAAACTTCTATGATAGGGCAATCCGAGCCCCGAATTGATCGTATTATATTATGGTTAATATAAGAATTCAACGTAATTTTATCACATTTGTTCAATTTATGTCGCTCCAATTTCAGGTAGCGTATTGGGCTAGGCGGCACCTTAAAGCGCATGAAATGACGAGTAAAATGCACTATTAAACTTCTGTGATAGGGCAATCAGAGTCCCGAATAGATCGTAGTATATTATGGTTAATATAAGAATTCTGCGTAATTCTATCACATTTGTTCAATTTATGTCGCTCCTATTTCAGATAGCGTATTGGGCTATGTGGCATCTTAAAGCGCATGTAATGACGAGTAAAATGCACTATTAAACTTCTAGGGTAGGGCAAACAGGGACCCGATTAGTTCATTTTATGTTATGGTTAATTTAAGAATTCAGCGAAATTCTATCACATTTCTTCAATTTGTGTCGCTCCTATTTCAGATAGCGTAGTGGGCTAGGCGGCACCTTAAAGCGCATGACATGACGAATAAAATGCACTGCTAGACTTGTCGGGTAGGGCAATCAGAGACCCGATTAGGTCATCTTTTATTATGGTTAATTTAAGAATTCAGCGAGATTCTAACACATTTGTTCAATTTGCGTCGCTCCTATTTCAGATAGCGTATTGGGCTAGCCGGCACCTTAAAGCGCATGAAATGACGAGTAAAATGCACTATTAAACTTCTATGATAGGGCAATCAGAGACCGAATAGATCATATTATATTATGGTTAATATAAGAATTCTACGTAATTCCATCACGTTTGTTCAATTTACGTAGCTCCAATTTCAGATAGCGTACTGGGCTAGGCGGCACCTTAGAGCGTGTGAAATGACGAGTAAAATGCACTATTAAACTTCTATGATAAGCCAAGCAGAGACCCGAATAGATCATTTTATATTATGGTTAATATAAGGATTCTGCGTAATTCTATCACGTTTGTTCAATTTACGTCGCTCCTACTTCAGATAGCGTATTGGGCTAAGCGGCATCTTAAAACTCATGAAATGTCGAGTAAAATGCACTACAAAACTTCTAGGATAGGGCAATCAGAGACCCGCTTAGATCATCTTATATTATGATAAATATAAGGATTCAGTGTAATTCTATCACATTTGTTCAATTTACGACGCTCCGATTTCAGATAGCGTATTCGACTAAACGGCACCATAATGCGCATGAAATGGCGAGTAAAATGCACTATTAGACTTCTATGATAGGGCAATCAGAGGCCCGATTAGATCATCTTATATTATGGTTAATTTAAGAATACAGCGAAATTTTATCACATTTGTTCAATTTACGTCGCCCCTATTTCAGATAGCGTATTGGGCTAGGTGGCATCTTAAAGCGCGTGAAATGACGAGTCAAATGCACTATTAAACTTCTATGATAGGGCAATCAGAGAACCGAATAGTTCGTATTATATTTTGGTTAATATAAGAATTCTGCGTAATTCTAACTCGTTTGTTCAATTTACGTAGCTCCAATTTCAGATATCGCATTGGACTAGGCGGCATCTTAAAGCGCATGAAATGTCGAGTAAAATGCACTGCTAAACTTCTCGGATAGGGCTAAGAGAGTCCCGATTAGGTCATCTTATATTATGGTTAATATAAGAATTCAGCGAAATTTTATCACATTTGTTCAATTTACGTCGCCCCGATTTCAGATTGCGTATTGGGCTAGGAGGCACCCTAAAGCGCATGAAATGTCGAGTAAAATGCACAATTAAACTTCTAGGGTAGGGCAAACAGAGACCCGATTAGGTCATTTTATATTATGGTTAATTTAAGAATACAGCGAAATTCTATCACATTTGTTCAATTTACGTCACTCCTATTTCAGATAGCGTATTGGGCTAGGTGGCATCTTAAAGCGCGTGGAATGTCGAGTAAAATGCACTACTAACCTTCTATGATAGGGCAATCAAAGACCCGAGTAGATCATTCTATATTATGGTTAATACAAGAATTCTGCGTAATTCTATCACATTTGTTCAATTTGTGTCGCTCCTATTTTAGATAGCGTAGTGGGCTAGGCGGCACCTTAAAGCGCATGACATGCCGAGAAAAATGGACTGCTAGACTTGTCGGGTAGGGCAATCAGAGACCCGATTAGGTCATCTTATATTATGGTTAATATAAGAATTCAGCGAAATTCTATCACATTTGTTCAATTTACGTCGCTCCTATTTCAGATAGCGTATTGGGCCAGGCGGCACCTTAAAGCGCATGAAATGGCGAGTAAAATGCACTATTAAACTTCAATGATAGGGCAATCCGAGCCCCGAATTGATCGTATTATATTATGGTTAATATAAGAATTCAACGTAATTTTATCACATTTGTTCAATTTATGTCGCTCCAATTTCAGGTAGCGTATTGGGCTAGGCGGCACCTTAAAGCGCATGAAATGACGAGTACAATGCACTATTAAACTTCTATGATAGGGCAATCAGAGTCCCGAATAGATCGTAGTATATTATGGTTAATATAAGAATTCTGCGTAATTCTATCACATTTGTTCAATTTATGTCGCTCCTGTTTCAGATAGCGTATTGGGCTATGTGGCATCTTAAAGCGCATGGAATGACGAGTAAAATGCACTATTAAACTTCTAGGGTAGGGCAAACAGAGACCCGATTAGTTCATTTTATGTTATGGTTAATTTAAGAATTCAGCGAAATTCTATCACATTTCTTCAATTTGTGTCGCTCCTATTTCAGATAGCGTATTGGGCTAAGCGGCATCTTAAAGCGCACGAAATGTCGAGTAAAATGCACTACTAACCTTCTCGGATAGGGCAATCAGAGACCCGATTAGGTCATCTTATATTATGGTTAATATAAGTATTCAGCGATATTCTATCACATTTGTTCAATTTACGTAGCTCCAATTTCAGATAGCGAATTGGGCTAGGCAGCACCTTAATGCGCACGAAGTGGCGAGTAAAACGAACTATTAAACTTCTGGGGTAGGGCAAACAAAGACCCGATTAGATCATTTTATATTATGGTTAATATAAGAATGCTGCGTAATTCAATCACGTTTGTTCAATTTACGTAGCTCCAATTTCAGAAAGCGTATTGGGCTAGGCGGCATCATAAAGCGCATGAAATGACGAGTAAGATGCACTATTGAGCTTCTATGATAGGGCAATCAGAGACCCGACTAGATCATTTTATATTATGGTTGATTTAAGAATTAAGCGAGACGTTATCACACTTGTTCAATTTACGTAGCTCCAATTTCACATAGCGTATTGCGCTAGGCGCACCATAAAGCGCATGAAATGGCGAGTAAAATGCACTAGTAAACTTCTATGATAGGGTAATCAGAGACCCGATTTGATGATTTTATATTATGGTCAATATAAGAATTCTGCGAAATTCTATCACATTTGTTCAATTTACGTCGCTGCTATTTCTGATAGCGTATCGGGCTATGTGGCATCTTAAAGCGCATGAAATGTCGAGTAAAATGCACTATTAAACTTCTAGGGTACGGCAAACAGAGACCCGATTAGATCATTTTCCATTATGGTTTATTTAAGAATTCAGCGAAACTCTATCACACTTGTTCAATTTACGTAGCGCCAATTTCAGACAGCGTATTGGGCTAGTATGCACCTTGAAAGCGCATGAAATGACGAGTAAAATGCACTATTAAACTTCTATGATAGGGCAATCAGAGAACCGTATAGATCGTATTATATTATGGTTAATATAAGAATTCTGCGTAATTCTATCACGTTTGTTCAATTTACGTAGCACCAATTTCAGATAGCGCATTGGACTAGGCGGCATCTTAAAGCGCATGAAATGTCGAGTAAAATGAACTACTAAACTTCTCGGATAGGGCTAACAGAGACCCGATTAGGTCATCTTATATTATGTTTAATATAAGAATTCAGCGTAATTCTATCACATTTGTTAAATTTACGTCGCCCCTATTTGAGATAGCGTATTGGGCTAGGTGGCATCTTAAAGCGCATGAAATGTCGAGTAAAATGCACTATTAAACTTCTATGATAGGGCAATCAGAGACCGAATAGATCATATTATATTATGGTTAATATAAGAATTCTACGTAATTCCATCACGTTTGTTCAATTTACGTAGCTCCAATTTCAGATAGTGTATTGTGCTAAGCGGCACCTTAAAGCGCATGAAATGGCGAGTAAAACACACTATTAAACTTCTATGATAGGGCAATCAGAGAACCGAATAGATCGTATTATATTATGGTTAATATAAGAAATCTGCGTAATTCTATCACATTTGTTCAATTTATGTCGCTCCTATTTCAGATAGCGAATTGGGCTAGGCAGCACCTTAAAGCGCATGAAATGACGAGTAAGATGCACTATTGAGCTTCTATGATAGGGTAATCAGAGACCCGACTGGATCATTTTATATTATGGTTGATTTACGAATTAAGCGTGACGTTATCACACTTGTTCAATTTACGTAGCTCCAATTTCAGATAGCGTATTGGGCTAGTATGCACCTTAAAAGCGCATGAAATGACGAGTAAAATGCACTATTAAACTTCTATGATAGGGCAATCAGAGACCCGAATAGATCGTATTATATTATGGTTAATATAAGAATTCTGCGTAATTCTATCACATTTGTTCAATTTATGTCGCTCCTATTTCAGATAGCGAATTGGGCTAGGCAGCACCTTAAAGCGCACGAAGTGGCGAGTAAATCGCACTATTAAACTTCTAGGGTAGGGCAAACAGAGACCCGATTAGATCATTTTATATTATGGTTAATATAAGAATGCTGCGTCTCTCTATCACGTTTGTTCAATTTACGTAGCTCCAATTTCAGAAAGCGTATTGGGCTAGGCGGCATCATAAAGCGCATGAAATGACGAGTAAGATGCACTATTGAGCTTCTATGATAGGGTAATCAGAGACCAGAGTAGATCATTTTATATTATGGTTGATTTAAGAATTAAGCGAGACGTTATCACACTTGTTCGATTTACGTAGCTCCAATTTCAGATAGCGTATTGGGCTAGGTGGCATCTTAAAGCGCATGAAATGTTGAGTAAAATGCACTATTAAACTTCTAGGGTAGGGCAATCAGAGTCCCGAATAGATCGTAGTATATTATGGTTAATATAAGAATTCTGCGTAATTCTATCACATTTGTTCAATTTATATCGCTCCTATTTCCGATAGCGTATTGGTCTAGGCGGCACCTTAAAGCGCGTGAAATGACGAGCAAAATGCACTATTAAACTTCTATGATAGGGCAATCAGAGTATCGAATATATAGTATTATATTTTGGTTAATATAAGAATTCTGCGTAATTCTATCACGTTTGTTCAATTTACGTAGCTCCAATTTCAGATAGGGCATTGGACTAGGCGGCATCTTAAAGCGCATGAAATGTCGAGTAAAATGCATAATTAAACTTCTAGGGTAGGGCAAACAGAGACCCGATTAGATGATTTTATATTATGGTTAATTTAAGAATACAGCGAAATTTTACCCCATTTGTTCAATTTACGTCGCCCCTATTTCAGATAGCGTATTGGGCTAGGTGGCATCTTAAAGCGCGTGAAATGACGAGTAAAATGCACTATTAAACTTCTATGACAGGGCAATCAGAGAACCGAATAGTTCGTATTATATTATGGTTAATATAAGAATTCAGCGAAATTTTATCACATTTGTTCAATTTACGTCGCCCCGATTTCAGATTGCGTATTGGGCTAGGAGGCACCTTAAAGCGCATGAAATGTCGAGTAAAATGCACAATTAAACTTCTAGGGTAGGGCAAACAGAGACCCGATTAGGTCATTTTATATTATGGTTAATTTAAGAATACAGCGAAATTCTATCACATTTGTTCAATTTACGTCGCTCCTATTTCAGATAGCGTATTGGGCTAGGTGGCATCTTAAAGCGCGTGGAATGTCGAGTAAAATGAACTACTAACCTTCTATGATAGGGCAATCAAAGACCCGAGTAGATCATTCTATATTATGGTTAATACAAGAATTCTGCATAATTCTATCACATTTGTTCAATTTGTGTCGCTCCTATTTTAGATAGCGTAGTGGGCTGGGCGGTACCTTAAAGCGCATGACATGACGAGAAAAATGCACTGCTAGACTTGTCGGGTAGGGCAATCAGAGACCCGATTAGGTCATCTTTTATTATGGTTAATTTAAGAATTCAGCGAAATTCTATCACATTTGTTCAATTTACGTCGCTCCTATTTCAGATAGCGTATTGGGCTAGCCTGCACCTTAAAGCGCATGAAATGACGAGTAAAATGCACTATTAAACTTCTATGATAGGGCAATCAGAGACCGAATAGATCATATTATATTATGGTTAATATAAGAATTCTACGTAATTCCATCACGTTTGTTCAATTTACGTAGCTCCAATTTCAGATAGCGTATTGGGCTAGGCGGCACCTTAAATCGCATGAAATGACGAGTAAAATGCACTATCAAACTTCTATGATAGGGCAATCAGAGAACGGAATAGATCGTATTATATTATGGTTAATATAAGAATTCTGCGTAATTCTATCACGTTTGTTCAATTTACGTAGCTCCAATTTCAGATAGCGTATTGGGCTAGGTGGCATCTTAAAGCGCATGAAATGTCGAGTAAAATGCACTACTAAACTTCTAGGGTAGGGCAAACAGAGACCCGATTAGACCATTTTCCATTAAGGTTTATTTAAGAATTCAGCGAAACTCTATCACACTTGTTCAATTTACGTAGCTACAATTTCAGGTAGCGTATTGGGCTAGTATGCACCTTAAAAGCGCATAAAATGTCGGGTAAAATGCACTATTAAACTTCTAGGGTAGGGCAAACAGAGACCCGATTAGTTCATTTTATGTTATGGTCAATATAAGAATTCTGCGAAATTCTATCACATTTGTTCAATTTACGTCGCTGCTATTTCTGATAGCGTATCGGGCTATGTGGCATCTTAAAGCGCATGAAATGTCGAGTAAAATGCACTATTAAACTTCTAGGGTAGGGTAATCAGAGACCCGATTAGGTCATCTTATATTATGGTTAATATAAGAATTCAGCGAAATTCTATCACATTTGTTCAATTTACGTCGCTCCTATTTCAGATGGCGTATTTGGCTAAGCGGCACCATAAAGCGCATGAAATGTCGAGTAAAATGCACTATTAAACTTCTATGATAGGGCAACCAGAGACACGATTAGATCATTTTATATTATTGTTAATATAAGAATTCAACGAAATTTTATCACATTTGTTCAATTTACGTCGCCCCAATTTCAGATAGCGTATTGGGCTAGGTGGCATCTTAAAGCGCATGAAATGTCGAGTAAAATGCACTATTAAACTTCTAGGGTAGCGTAATCAGAGACCCGATTAGGTCATTTTATATTATGGTTAATATAAGAATTCAGCGAAATTCTATCACATTTGTTCAATTTACGTCGCTCCGATTTCAGATAGCGTATTGGGCCAGGCGGCACCTTAAAGCGCATGAAATGACGAGTAAAATGCACTATCAAACTTCTATGATAGGGCAATCAGAGAACCGAATAGATCGTATTATATTATGGTTAATATAAGAATTCTGCGTAATTCTATCACGTTTGTTCAATTTACGTAGCTCCAATTTCAGATAGCGTATTGGGCTAAGTGGCATCTTAAAGCGCATGAAATGTCCAGTAAAATGCACTACTAAACTTCTAGGGTAGGGCAAACAGAGACCCGGTTAGACCATTTTCCATTATGGTTTATTTAAGAATTCAGCGAAACTCTATCACACTTGTTCAATTTACGTAGCTCCAATTTCAGATAGCGTATTGGGCTAGTATGCACCTTAAGAGCGCATGAAATGTCGAGTAAAATGCACTATTAAACTTCTAGGGTAGGGTAATCAGAGACCCGATTAGGTCATCTTATATTATGGTTAATATAAGAATTCAGCGTAACTCTACCACATTTGTTAAATTTACGTCGCCCCTATTTGAGATAGCATATTGGGCTAGTTGGCATCTTAAAGCGCATGAAATGACGAGTAAAATGCACTATTAAACTTCAATGATAGGGCAATCAGAGACCCGAATAGATCGTATTATATTATGGTTAGTTTAAGAATTCTGCGTAATTCTATTACATTTGTTCAGTTTATGAACGCTCCTACTTCAGATAGCGTATTGGGCTAAGCGGCATCTTATAGCGCACGAAATGTCGAGTAAAATGCACTACTAAACTTCTCGGATAGGGCAATCAGAGACCCGAATAGATCGTATTATATTATGGTTAGTTTAAGAATTCTGCGTAATTCTATTACATTTGTTCAATTTATGAACGCTCCTACTTCAGATAGCGTATTGGGCTAAGCGGCATCTTATAGCGCACGAAATGTCGAGTAAAATGCACTACTAAACTTCTCGGATAGGGCAATTAGAGACCCGATTAGGTCATCTTATATTATGGTTAATATATGTATTCAGCGAAATTCTATCACATTTGTTCAATTTACGTCGCTCCTATGTCAGATAGTGTATTGGGCTAAGCGGCACCTTAAATCGCATGAAATGACGAGTAAAATGCACTATTAAACTTCTATGATAGGGCAATCAGAGACCCGATTAGATCATCTTATATTATGGTTAATTTAAGAATTCGTCGTAACTCTATCACACTTGTTCAATTTACGTAGCTCCAATTTCAGATAACATATTGGGCTAGGCGGCACCTTAAAGCGCATGGAATGTCGAGTAAAATGCACTACTTAACTTCTCGGATAGGGCAATGAGAGACCCGATTAGGTCATCTTATATTATGATTGATATAAAAATTCAGCGTAATGCTATCACAATTGTTCAATTTACATCGCTCCTATTTCAGATAGCATATTGGGCTAGGCTGTGCCTTAAAGCGCATGAAGTGACGAGTAAAATGCACTATTAAAAATCCATGATAGGGCAATCGGAGACGCGATTGGACTATTTTATATTATGGTTAATAGAAGAATTCAGCGTAATTGAACGACATTTATTCAATTTACGTAGTTCCAATTTCAGATAGCATATTGGGCGAGGTGGCATCTTAAAGCGCATGAAATGTCGAGTAAAATGCACTACTAAACTTCTCTGATAGGGCAATCAGAGATCCGATCAGGTCATCTTTTATTATGATTAATATAAGAATTCTGCGTAATTCTATCACGTTTGTTCAATTTACGTAGCTCCAATTTCAGATAGCGTATTGGGCTAGGTGGCACCTTAAAGCGCATGAAATGATGAGTAAAATGCACTATTAAACTTCTATGATAGGGCAATCAGAGACCCGAATAGATCGTATTATATTATGCTTAATATAAAAATTCTGCGTAATTCTATCACATTTGTTCAATTTATGTCGCTCCTATTTCAGATAGCGTATTCGGCTAGGCGGCACATTAAAGCGCATGAAATGGCGAGTAAAATGCACTATTAAACTTCTATGATAGGGCAATAAGGGGTCCGAATTGATCGTATTATATTATGGTTAATATAAGAATTCGGCGTAATTCTATCACATTTGTTCAATTTACGTAGCCCCTATTTCAGATAGCGTATTGGGCTAGGTGGCATCTTAAAGCGCATGAAATGTCGAGTGAAATGCACTATTAAACTTCTATGATAGGGCAATCAGAAACCCGATTAGATCATTTTATATTATTGTCAATATAAGAATTCAACGTAATTTTATCACATTTGATCAATTTATATCGCTCCTATTTCAGATTGCGTATTGGGCTAGGCGGCACCATAAAGCGCATGAAATGATGAGTAAAATGCACTATTAAACTTCTATGATAGGGCAATCAGAGACCCGAATAGGTCGTATTATATTATGGTTAATATGAGAATTCTGCGTAATTCTATCACGTTTGTTCAATTTACGTAGCTCCAATTTCAGATAGCGTATTGGGCTAGGTGGCATCTTAAAACGCATGAAATGATGAGTAAAATGCACTATTAAACTTCTGTGATAGGGCAATCAGAGACCCGAATAGATCGTATTATATTATGGTTAATATAAGAATTCTGTGTAATTCTATCACATTTGTTACATTTATGTCGCTCCTATTTCAGATAGCGTATTCGGCTAGGCGGCACATTAAAGCGCGTGGAATGGCGAGTAAAATGCACTATTAAACTTCTATGATAGGGCAATCAGAAACCCGATTAGATCATTTTATATTATTGTCAATATAAGAATTCAACGTAATTTTATCACATTTGATCAATTTATATCGCTCCTATTTCAGATTGCGTATTGGGCTAGGCGGCATCTTAAAGCGCATGGAATGACGACTAAAATGCACTATTAAACTTCTAGGGTAGGGCAAACAGAGACCCGATTAGTTCATTTTATGTTATGGTTAATTTAAGAATTCAGCGAAATTCTATCACATTTCTTGAATTTGTGTCGCTCCTATTTCAGATAGCGTAGTGGGCTAGGCGGCACCTTAAAGCGCATGACATGACGAGTAAAATGCACTGCTAGACTTGTCGGGTAGGGCAATCAGAGACCCGATTAGGTCATCTTTTATTATGGTTAATTTAAGAATTCAGCGAAATTCTATCACATTTGTTCAATTTACGTCGCTCCTATTTCAGATAGCGTATTGGGCTAGCCGGCACCTTAAAGCGCATGAAATGACGAGTAAAATGCGCTATTAAACTTCTATGATAGGGCAATCAGAGACCGAATAGATCATATTATATTATGGTTAATATAAGAATTCTACGTAATTCCATCACGTTTGTTCAATTTACGTAGCTCCAATTTCAGATAGCGTATTGGGCTAGGCGGCACCTTAGAGCGTGTGAAATGACGAGTAAAATGCACTATTAAACTTCTATGATATGCCAATCGGAGACCCGAATAGATCATTTTATATTATGGTTAATATAAGAATTCTGCGTAATTCTATCACGTTTGTTCAATTTACGTCGCTCCTACTTCAGATAGCGTATTGGGCTAAGCGGCATCTTAAAACTCATGAAATGTCGAGTAAAATGCACTACAAAACTTCTAGGATAGGGCAATCAGAGACCCGCTTAGATCATCCTATATTATGATAAATATAAGGATTCAGTGTAATTCTATCACATTTGTTCAATTTATATCGCTCCTATTTCAGATAGCGTATTGGTCTAGGCGGCACCTTAAAGCGCGTGAAATGACGAGTAAAATGCACTATTAAACTTCTATGGTAGGGCAATCAGAGTATCGAATAGATAGTATTATATTTTGGTTAATATAAGAATTCTGCGTAATTCTATCACGTTTGTTCAATTTACGTAGCTCCTATTTCAGATAGGGCATTGGACTAGGCGGCATCTTAAAGCGCATGAAATGTCGAGTAAAATGCATAATTAAACATCTAGGGTAGGGCAAACAGAGACCCGATTAGATCATTTTGTATTATGGTTAATTTAAGAATACAGCGAAATTTTATCCCATTTGTTCAATTTACGTCGCCCCTATTTCAGATAGCGTATTGGGCTAGGTGGCATCTTAAAGCGCGTGAAATGACGAGTAAAATGCACTATTAAACTTCTATGACAGGGCAATGAGAGAACCGAATAGTTCGTATTATATTTTGGTTAATATAAGAATTCTGCGTAATTCTAACTCGTTTGTTCAATATACGTAGCTCCAATTTCAGATATCGCATTGGACTAGGCGGCATCTTAAAGCGCATGAAATGTCGAGTAAAATGCACTGCTAAACTTCTCGGATAGGGCTAAGAGAGTCCCGATTTGGTCCTCTTATATTATGGTTAATATAAGAATTCAGCGAAATTTTATCACATTTGTTCAATTTACGTCGCCCCGATTTCAGATTGCGTATTGGGCTAGTATGCACCTTAAAAGCGCATGAAATGTCGAGTAAAATACACTATTAAACTTCTAGGGTAGGGCAAACAGAGACCCGATTAGTTCATTTTATGTTATGGTCTATATAAGAATTCTGCGAAATTCTATCACATTTGTTCAATTTACGTCGCTGTTATTTCTGATAGCGTATCGGGCTATGTGGCATCTTAAAGCGCATGAAATGTCGAGTAAAATGCACTATTAAACTTCTAGGGTAGGGCAAACAGAGACCCGATTAGGTCATTTTACATTATGGTTAATAAAAGAATTCAGCGAAATTCTATCACATTTGTTCAATTTACGTCGCTCCTATTTCAGATAGCGTATTGTGCTAAGAGGCATCTCAAAGCGCATGATATGACGAGTGAAAGGCACTATTAAACTTCTAGGGCAAGGCAAAGAGAGACCCGATTGGATCATTCTATATTATGGTTAATTTAAGAATTCAGCGAAATTCTATCACATTTGTTCAATTTACGTCGCTCCTATTTCAGGTAGCGGATTGGTCTAAGCAGCATCTTAAAGCGCGTGGAATGGCGAGTATAACGCACTATTAACCTTCTATGATAGGGCAATCAGAGACCAGATTGGATCATTTTATATTTTGGTTAATATAAGTGTTCAGCGAATTTCTATCACATTTATTCAATTTACGTCGCTCCTATTTCAGATAGCGAATTGGGCTAAGCGGCATCTCAAAGCGCATGAAATGACGAGAGAAATGCACTATTAAGCTTCTAGGGTATTGCGAACAGAGACCCGATTAGATCATTTTACATTGAGGTTATTATAAGAATTCAGGGAAATTCTATCACATTTGTTCAATTTACGTCGCTCCTATTTCAGATAGCGTATTCGGCTAAGCGGCACCTCAAAGCGCATGAAATGGCGAGTAAAATGCACGATTAAACTTCTAGGGTATTGCGAACAGAGACCCGATTAGATCATTTTACATTAAGGTTAATATAAGAATGCAGCGAAATCCTATCACATTTGCTAAATTTACGTCGCTCCTATTTCAGATAGCGTATTGGTCTAAGCGGCATCTCAAAGCGCATGAAATGGCGAGTAAAATGCACTATTATACTTCTAGGGTAGGGCAAACAGTACCCGACTTGATCATTTTATATTATGGTTAATTTAAGAATTCAGGAATGTTCTATCACATTTGTTCAATTTACGTCGCTCCTATTTCAGATAGCGTACTAGGCTAGGCGGCACCTCAAAGCGCATGAAATGGCGAGTAAAATGCACTATTAAACTTCTAGGGTAAGGCAAACAGAGACCCGATTAGATCATTTTATATTACGGTGAATATAATATTTCAGCGTAATTCTATCACATTTGTTCAACTTACGTCGCTCCTATTTCAGATAGCGTACTGGGCTTGTCGGCATCTTAAAGCGCGTGGAATGGCGAGTAAAATGCACTATTTAACTTCTATGATAGGGCAATCAGAGACCCGATGAGATCATTTTATATTTTGGTTAATACAAGAATTCAGCGAAATACTATCACATTTGTTCAATTTACGTCGCTCCTATTTCAGATAGCGTATTGGGCTATGCGGCACCTCAAAGCGCATGAAATGGCAAGTAAAATGCACTATTAAACTTCTAGGGTACTGTAAACAGAGACTCGACTAGATCATTTTACATTATGGTTAATTTAAGAATTCAGCGAAATTCAATCACATTTGTGCAATTTACGTCGCTCCTATTTCAGATAGCGTACTGGGCTTGTCGGCATCTTAAAGCGCGTGGAATGGCGAATAAAATGCACTGTTCAACTTCTATGATAGGGCAATCAGAGACCAGATTACATCATTTTATATTACGGTTAATATATGAATTCAGCGTAATTCTATCACATTTGTTAAATTTACGTCGCTCCTATTTCACATAGCGTACTGGGCTAGGCGGCATCTTAAAGCGCGTGGAATTGCGAGTAAAATGCACTATTAAACTTCTATGATAGGGCAATCAGAGACCCGATTAGATCATTTTATATTTTGGTTAATACAAGAATTCAGCGAAATACTATCACATTTGTTCAATTTACGTCGCTCCTATTCCAGATAGCGAATTGGACTAAGCGGCATCTCAAAGCGCATGAAATGTCGAGTAAAATGCACTATTAAACTTCTAGGGTAGGACGAACAGAGACCCAATTAGATCATTTTATATTACGGTTAATATAAGAATTCAGCGTAATTCTATCACATTTGTTCAACTTACGTCGCTTCTATTTCAGATAGCGTACTGAGCTAGGCGGCATATTAAAGCGCGTGGAATGGCTAGTAAAATGCACTATTAAACTTCTATGATAGGGCAATCAGAGACCCGATTAGATCATTTTATATTTTGGTTAATATAAGGATTCAGCGAAATTCTATCACATTTGTCCAACTTACGTCGCTCCTATTTCAGATAGCGTATTGGGCTACGTGGCATCTCAAAGCGCATGAAATGACGAGTTAAATGCACTATTAAACTTCTAGGGTAGGGCGAACAGAGACCCGATTAGATCATTTTACATTAAGGTTATTATAAGAATTCAGGGAAATTCTATCACATTTGTTCAATTTACGTCGCTCCTATTTCAGATAGCATACTGGGCTAAGCGGCATCTCAAAGCGCATGAAACGCGAGTGAAATGCACTATTAAACTTCTAGGCTACGGCGAACAGAGACACGATTAGATCATTTTACATTATGGTTAATAAAAGAATTCAGCGAAATTCTATCACATTTGTTCAATTTACATCGCTCCTATTTCACATAGCGTACTGCGCTAAGCGGCATCTCAATGCGCATGAAATGGCGAGAAAATGCACTATTAAACTTCTATGGTAGGGCAAACGGAGACCCGATTAGATCATTTCATATTATGGTTAATTTAAGAATTCAGCAAAATTCTATCGCATTTGTTCAATTTACGTCGTTCCTCTTTCAGATAGCGTACTGGGCTAGGCGGCATCTTAAAGCGCGTGGTATGGCGAGTGAAATGCACTATTAAACTTCTAGGGTAGGGCAAACAGAGACCCGATTAGATCATTTTATATTATGGCTAATTGAAGAATTCAGCAAAAGTCTATCACATTTGTTCAATTTACGTCGCTCCTATTTCAGATAGCGTACTGGGCTAGGCGGCATCTGAAAGCGCATGAAATGGCGATTAAAATGCACTATTAAACTTCTAGGGTAAGGCAAACAGAGACCCGATTAGATCATTTTATATTACGGTTAATATATGAATGCAGCGTAATTCAGTGACATTTGTTCAACTTACGTCGCTCCTATTTCAGATAGCGTACTGGGCTAGGCGGCATCTTAAAGCGCGTGGAAGGGCGAGTAAAATGCACTACTGAACGTCTATGATACGGCAATCAGAGTCCCGATTAGATCATTTTATATTTTGTTTAATATAAGATTTCAGGGAATTCTATCACATTTGTTCAATTTACGTCGCTCCTATTTCAGATAGCGTACTGGGCTAGGCGGCATCTCAAAGCACATGAAATGGCGAGTAAAATGCACTATTAAACTTCTAGGGTAAGGCAAACAGAGACGCGATTACATCATTTTATATTATGGTTAATTTAAGAATTCAGCAAAATTCTATCACATTTGTTCAATTTACGTCGCTCCTATTTCAGATAGCGTACTCGGCTTGGCGGCATCTCAAAGCGCATGAAATGGCGAGTAAAATGCACTATTAAACTTCTAGGGTAAGGCAAACAGAGACCCGTTTACATCATTTTATATTACGGTTAATATAAGAATTCAGCGTAATTCTATCACATTTGTTCAACTCACGTCGCTCCTATTTCAGATAGCATGCTGGCCTAGGCGGCATCTTAAAGCGCGTGGAAGGGCGAGTAAAATGCACTACTAAACGTCTATGATAGGGCAATCAGAGTCCCGATTAGATCATTTTATATTTTGTTTAATATAAGATTTCAGGGAAATTCTATCACATTTGTTCAATTTACGTCGCTCCTATTTCAAATAGCGTATTGGGCTCCGCGGCACCTTAAAGCGCATGAAATGACGAGTAAAATGCAATATTATACTTCTATGATAGGGCAATCAGAGACCCGAAGAGATCGTATTATATTATGGTTAATATAAGGATTCTGAGTAATTCTGTCACGTTTGTTCAATTTACGTAGCTCCAATTTCAGATAGCGTATTGGGCTAGGTGTCACCTTAAAGCGCATGAAATGCCGAGTAAAATGCACTACTAACTTCTCGGATAGGGCAATCAGAGACCCGATTAGGTCATCTTATATTATGGTTAATATAAGAATTCAGTGAAATTTTATCACATTTGTTGAATTTACGTCGCCCCTATTTCAGATAGCGTATTGGGCAAGGTGGCATCTTAAAGCGCATGACATGGCGAGTAAAATGGACTGTTAAACTTCTAGAGTAGGGCAAACAGTGACCCGATTATTTCATTTTATATTATGGTTGATTTAAGAATTCAGCGAAATTCTATCACATTTGTTCAATTTACGTCGCTCCTATTTCAGATAGCGTATCGGGCTAGGCGGCACCTTAAGGCGCACGAAATGACGAGTAAAATGCACTATTAACCTTCTATGATAGGGCAATCAAAGACCCGATTATATCATTCTATGTTATGGTTAATAAAAGAATTCTGGGTAATTCTTTCACATTTGTTCAATTTATGTCGCTCCTATTTCACATAGCGTATTGGGCTCGGCGGCACCTTAAAGCGCATGAAATGGCGAATAAAATGCACTATTAAACTTCTATGCTAGGGCGAACAGAGACCCGATTAGTTCATTTTATATTACGGTTAATATAAGAATTCAGCGAAATTCTATCACATTTGTTCAGTTGACGTCGCTCCTATTTCAGATAGCTTATTGGGCTAAGCGGCACCTTATAGCGCATGAAATGACGAGTAAAATGCACTATAAAACTTAAATGAAAGGGCAATCAGAGACCCGAATAGATCGTATTATATTATGGTTAATTCAAGAATTCTGCGTAATTCTATCACATTTGTTCAATTTACGTCGCCCCTATTTCAGGTAGCGTATTGGGCTAGGTGGCATCTTAAAGCGCATGAAATGTCGAGTAAAATGCACCATTAAACTTCTAGGATGGGGTAAACAGAGACCCGATTAGATCATTTTATATTATGGTTAATTTAAGAATTCAGCGAAATTCTATGACGTTTGTTGAATTTACGTCGCTCCTATTTCAGATAGCGTATTGGGCGAAGCGGCACGTTAAAGCGCATGAAATGACGAGTAACATGCACTATTAATCTTCTATGATAGGGCAATCAGAGACCCGATTAGATCATTTTATATTACGGTTAATATAAGAATTCGCGTAATTCTATCACATTTGTTCAATTTACGTCGCTCCTATTTCAGATAGTGTGTTGGGCTAAGCGGCACCTTAAAGCGCATGATATGACGAGTAAAATGCACTATTAAACTTCTATGATAGGGCAATCAGAGACCTGATTAGATCAGCTTATATTATTGTTAATATAAGAATTCAGCGTAAGTTTATCACATTTGTTCAATTTACGTCGCCCCAAATTCAGATAGCGTATTGGGCTAGGTTGCATCTTAAAGCGCATGAAATGTCGAGTAAAATGCACTATTAAACTTCTAGGGTAGGGTAATCAGAGACCCGATTAGGTCATCTTATATTATGGTTAATATAAGAATTCAGCGAAATTCTATCACATTTGTTCAATTTACGTCGCTCCTATTTCAGATGGCGTATTTGGCTAAGCGGCACCATAAAGCGCATGAAATGTCGAGTAGAATTCACTATTAAACTTCTATGATAGGGCAGCCAGAGACACGATTAGATCATTTTATATTATTGTTAATATAAGAATTCAACGTAATTTTATGACATTTGTTCAATTTACGTCGCCCCTATTTCAGATAGCGTATTGGGCTAGGTGGCATCTTAAAGCGCATGAAATGACGAGTAAAATGCACTATTAAACTTCTGTGATAGGGCAATCAGAGTCCCGAATAGATCGTAGTATATTATGGTTAATATAAGAATTCTGCGTAATTCTATCACATTTGTTCAATTTATGTCGCTCCTATTTCAGATAGCGTATTGGGCTATGTGGCATCTTAAAGCGCATGTAATGACGAGTAAAATGCACTATTAAACTTCTAGGGTAGGGCAAACAGAGACCCGATTAGTTCATTTTATGTTATGGTTAATTTAAGAATTCAGCGAAATTCTATCACATTTCTTCAATTTGTGTCGCTCCTATTTCAGATAGCGTAGTGGGCTAGGCGGCACCTTAAAGCGCATGACATGACGAGTAAAATGCACTGCTAGACTTGTCGGGTAGGGCAATCAGAGACCCGATTAGGTCATCTTTTATTATGGTTAATTTAAGAATTCAGCGAGATTCTAACACATTTGTTCAATTTGCGTCGCTCCTATTTCAGATAGCGTATTCGACTAAACGGCACCATAATGCGCATGAAATGGCGAGTAAAATGCACTATTAGACTTCTATGATAGGGCAATCAGAGGCCCGATTAGATCATCTTATATTATGGTTAATTTAAGCATACAGCGAAATTTTATCACATTTGTTCAATTTACGTCACCCCTATTTCAGATAGCGTATTGGGCTAGGTGGCATCTTAAAGCGCGTGAAATGACGAGTCAAATGCACTATTAAACTTCAATGATAGGGCAATCAGAGAACCGAATAGCTCGTATTATATTTTGGTTAATATAAGAATTCTGCGTAATTCTAACTCGTTTGTTCAATTTACGTAGCTCCAATTTCAGATATCGCATTGGACTAGGCGGCATCTTAAAGCGCATGAAATGTCGAGTAAAATGCACTGCTAAACTTCTCGGATAGGGCTAAGAGAGTCCCGATTAGGTCATCTTATATTATGGTTAATATAAGAATTCAGCGAAATTTTATCACATTTGTTCAATTTACGTCGCCCCGATTTCAGATTGCGTATTGGGCTAGGAGGCACCCTAAAGCGCATGGAATGTCGAGTAAAATGCACAATTAAACTTCTAGGGTAGGGCAAACAGAGACCCGATTAGGTCATTTTATATTATGGTTAATTTAAGAATACAGCGAAATTCTATCACATTTGTTCAATTTACGTCGCTCCTATTTCAGATAGCGTATTGGGCTAGGTGGCATCTTAAAGCGCGTGGAATGTCGAGTAAAATGCACTACTAACCTTCTATGATAGGGCAATCAAAGACCCGAGTAGATCATTCTATATTATGGTTAATACAAGAATTCTGCGTAATTCTACCACATTTGTTAAATTTGTGTCGCTCCTATTTTAGATAGCGTAGTGGGCTAGGCGGCACCTTAAAGCGCATGACATGACGAGAAAAATGGACTGCTAGACTTGTCGGGTAGGGCAATTAGAGACCCGATTAGGTCATCTTATATTATGGTTAATATAAGAATGCTGCGTCTTTCTATCACGTTTGTTCAATTTACGTAGCTCCAATTTCAGAAAGCGTATTGGGCTAGGCGGCATCATAAAGCGCATGAAATGACGAGTAATATGCACTATTGAGCTTCTATGATAGGGTAATCAGAGACCCGAGTAGATCATTTTATGTTATGGTTGATTTAAGAATTAAGCGAGACGTTATCACACTTGTTCAATTTACGTAGCTCCAATTTCAGATAGCGTATTGGGCTAGGCGGCACCATAAAGCGCATGAAATGACGAGTAAAATGCACTATTAAACTTCTATGATAGGGTAATCAGAGACTCGATTAGATCATTTTATATTATGGTCAATATAAGAATTCTGCGAAATTCTATCAAATTTGTTCAATTTACGTCGCTGCTATTTCTGATAGCGTATCGGGCTCTGTGGCATCTTAAAGTGCATGAAATGTCGAGTAAAATGCACTATTAAACTTCTATGATAGGGCAACCAGAGACACGATTAGATCATTTTATATTATTGTTAATATAAGAATTCAGCGTAATATTATCACATTTGTTCAATTTACGTCGCCCCAATTTCAGATAGCGTATTGGGCTAGGTGGCATCTTAAAGCGCATGAAATGTCGAGTAAAATGCACTATTAAACTTCTAGGGTAGGGTAATCAGAGACCCGATTAGGTCATCTTATATTATGGTTAATATAAGAATTCAGCGAAATTCTATCACATTTGTTCAATTTACGTCGCTCCTATTTCAGATAGCGTATTCGGCCAGGCGGCACCTTAAAGCGCATGAAATGACGAATAAAATGCACTATTAAACTTCTATGATAGGACAATCAGAGACCGAATAGATCATATTATATTATGGTTAATATAAGAATTCTACGTAATTCCATCACGTTTGTTCAATTTACGTAGCTCCAATTTCAGATAGGGCATTGGACTAGGCAGCATCTTAAAGCGCATGAAATGTCGAGTAAAATGCACAATTAAACTTCTACGGTAGGGCAAACAGAGACCCGATTAGATCATTTTATATTATGGTTAATTTAAGAATACAGCGAAATTTTATCCCATTTGTTCAATTTACGTCGCCCCTATTTCAGATAGCGTATTGGGCTAGGTGGCATCTTAAAGCGCGTGAAATGACGAGTAAAATGCACTATTAAACTTCTATGATAGGGCAATCAGAGAACCGAATAGTTCGTATTATATTTTGGTTAATATAAGAATTCTGCGTAATTCTAACTCATTTGTTCAATTTACGTAGCTCCAATTTCAGATATCGCATTGGACTAGGCGGCATCTTAAAGCGCATGAAATGTCGAGTAAAATGCACTGCTAAACTTCTCGGATAGGGCTAAGAGAGACCCGATTAAGTCATCTTATATTATGGTTAATATAAGAATTCAGCGAAATTTTATCACATTTGTTCAATTTACGTCGCCCCGATTTCAGATTGCGTATTGGGCTAGGAGACATCTTAAGGCGCATGAAATGTCGAGTAAAATGCCCAATTAAACTGCTAGGGTAGGGCAAACAGAGACCCGATTAGGTAATTTTATATTATGGTTAATTTAAGAATACAGCGAAATTCTATCACATTTGTTCAATTTACGTCGCTCCTATTTCAGATAGCGTATTGGGCTAGGTGGCATCTTAAAGCGCGTGGAATGTCGAGTAAAATGCACTACTAAACTTCTAGGGTAGGGCAAACAGAGACCCGATTAGTTCATTTTCCATTATGGTTTATTTAAGAATTCAGCGAAACTCTATCACATTTGTTCAATTTATATCGCTCCTATTTCAGATAGCGTATTGGTCTAGGCGGCACCTTAAAGCGCATGAAATGACGAGTAAAACTCACTAGTAAACTTCTATGATAGGGCAATCAGAGAAACGAATAGATCGTATTATATTATGGTTAATATATGAATTTTGCGTAATTCTATCACGTTTGTTCAATTTACGTAGCTCCAATTTCAGGCAGCGCATTGGACTAGGCGGCATCTTAAAGCGCATGAAATGTCGAGTAAAATGCACTGCTAAACTTCTAGGGTAGGGCAAACAGAGACCCGATTAGTTCATTTTCCATTATGGTTTATTTAAGAATTCAGCGAAACTCTATCACATTTGTTCAATTTATATCGCTCCTATTTCAGATAGCGTATTGGTCTGGGCGGCACCTTAAAGCGCATGAAATGACGAGTAAAACTCACTAGTAAACTTCTATGATACGGCAATCAGAGACCCGAATAGATCGTATTATATTATGGTTAATATAAAAATTCAGCGAAATTCTATCACATTTGTTCAATTTACGTCGCTCCTATTTCAGATAGCGTATTGGGCCAGGCGGCACCTTAAAGCGCATGAAATGACGAGTAAAATGCACAATTAAACTTCTATGATAGGGCAATCCGAGCCCCGAATTGATCGTATTATATTATGGTTAATATAAGAATTCAACGTAATTTTATCACATTTGTTCAATTTACGTCGCCCCAATTTCAGATAGCGTATTGGGCTAGGTGGCATCTTAAAGCGCATGAAATGTCGAGTAAAATGCACTATTAAACTTCTAGGGTAGGGCAATCAGAGTCCCGAATAGATCGTAGTATATTATGGTTAATATAAGAATTCTGCGTAATTCTATCACATTTGTTCAATTTATGTCGCTCCTATTTCAGATAGCGTATTGGGCTATGTGGCATCTTAAAGCGCATGGAATGACGAGTAAAATGCACTATTAAACTTCTAGGGTAGGGCAATCAGAGACCGAATAGATCATATTATATTATGGTTAATATAAGAATTCTACGTAATTCCATCACGTTTGTTCAATTTACGTAGCTCCAATTTCAGATAGCGTATTGGGCTAGGCGGCACCTTAGAGCGTGTAAAATGACGAGTAAAATGCACTATTAAACTTCTATGATAAGCCAATGAGAGACCCGAATAGATCATTTTATATTATGGTTAATATAAGAATTCTGCGTAATTCTATCACGTTTGTTCAATTTACGTGGCTCCTACTTCAGATAGCGTATTGGGCTAAGCGGCATCTTAAAACTCATGAAATGTCGAGTAAAATGCACTACAAAACTTCTAGGATAGGGCAATCAGAGACCCGCTTAGATCATCTTATATTATGATAAATATAAGGATTCAGTGTAATTCTATCACATTTGTTCAATTTACGACGCTCCGACTTCAGATAGCGTATTCGACTAAACGGCACCATAATGAGCATGAAATGGCGAGTAAAATGCACTGTTAGGCTTCTATGATAGGGCAATCAGAGGCCCGATTAGATCATCTTATATTATTGTTAATATAAGAATTCAACGTAATTTTATCACATTTGTTCAATTTATATCGCTCCTATTTCAGATAGCGTATTGGTCTAGGCGGCACCTTAAAGCGCGTGAAATGACGAGCAAAATGCACTATTAAACTTCTATGATAGGGCAATCAGAGTATCGAATAGATAGTATTATATTTTGGTTAATATAAGAATTCTGCGTAATTCTATCACGTTTGTTCAATTTACGTAGCTCCAATTTCAGATAGCGTATTGGGCTAGGTGGCATCTTAAAGCACATGAAATGTCGAGTAAAATGCACTACTAAACTTCTAGGGTAGGGCAAACAGAGACCCGATTAGTTCATTTTATGTTATGGTTAATATAAGAATTCAGCGAAATTCTATCACATTTGTTCAATTTACGTCGCTGCTATTTCTGATAGCGTATCGGGCTATGTGGCATCTTAAAGCGCATGAAATGTCGAGTAAAATGCACTATTAAACATCTAGGGTAGGGTAATCAGAAACCGGATTAGGTCATCTTATAGTATGGTTAATATAAGAATTCAGCGAAATTCTATCACATTTGTTCAATTTACGTCGCTCCTATTTCAGATGGCGTATTTGGCTAAGCGGCACCATAAAGCGCATGAAATGTCGAGTAAAATGCACTATTAAACTTCTATGATAGGGCAACCAGAGACACGATTAGATCATTTTATATTATTGTTAATATAAGAATTCAACGTAATTTTATCACATTTGTTCAATTTACGTCGCCCCAATTTCAGATAGCGTATTGGGCTAGGTGGCATCTTAAAGCGCATGAAATGTCGAGTAAAATGCACTATTAAACTTCTATGATAGGGCAACCAGAGACACGATTAGATCATTTTATATTATTGTTAATATAAGAATTCAGCGTAATTTTATCACATTTGTTCAATTTACGTCGCCCAATGTCAGATAGCGTATTGTGCTATGTGGCACCTTAAAGCGCATGAAATGTCGAGTAAAATGCACTATTAAACTTCCAGGGTAGGGTAATCAGAGACCCGATTAGGTCATCTTATATTATGGTTAATATAAGAATTCAGCGAAATTCTATCACATTTGTTCAATTTACGTCGCTCCTATTTCAGATAGCGTATTGGGCCAGGCGGCACCTTAAAGCGCATGAAATGACGAGTAAAATGCACTATTAAACTTCTATGATAGGGCAATCCGAGCCCCGAATTGATCGTATTATATTATGGTTAATATAAGAATTCAACGTAATTTTATCACATTTGTTCAATTTACGTCGTCCCTATTTCAGATAGCGTATTGGGCTATGTGGCACCTTAAAGCGCATGATGTGTCGAGTAAAATGCACTATTAAACTTCTAGGGTAGGGCAAACAGAGACCCGCTTAGGTCATTTTATATTATGGTTAATTTAAGATTTCAGCGAAATTCTATCACGTTTGTTCAATTTACGACGCTCCTATTTCAGATAGCGTATTGGGCTAAACGGCACCTTGAAGCGCATGAAATGGCGAGTAAAATGCAGTATTAAACTTCTATGATAGGGCAATCAGAGACCCGATTGGTCATCTTATATTATGCTTAATATAAGAATTCTGCGTAATTCTATCACGTTTGTTCAATTTACGTAGCTCCAATTTCAGATTGCGTATTGGGCTAGGTGGCATCTTAAAGCGCATGAAATGATGAGTAAAATGCACTATTAAACTTCTATGATAGGGCAATCCGAGCCCCGAATTGATCGTATTATATTATGGTTAATATAAGAATTCAGCGAAATTCTATCACTTTTGTTCAATTTACGTCGCTCCTATTTCGGATAGCGTATTGAGCCAGGCGGCACCTTAAAGCGCATGAAATGACGAGTAAAATGCACTATTAAACTTCTATGATAGGGCAATCCGAGCCCCGAATTGATCGTATTATATTATGGTTAATATAAGAATTCAACGTAATTTTATCACATTTGTTCAATTTACGTCGCCCCAATTTCAGATAGCGTATTGGGCTAGGTGGCATCTTAAGGCGCATGAAATGTCGAGTAAAATGCAATATTAAACTTCTAGGGTAGGGCAATCAGAGTCCCGAATAGATCGTAGAATATTATGGTTAATATAAGAATTCTGCGTAATTCTATCAGATTTGTTCAATTTATGTCGCTCCTATTTCAGATAGCGTATTGGGCTATGTGGCATCTTAAAGCGCATGGAATGAAGAGTGAAATGCGCTATTAAACTTCTAGGGTAGGGCAAACAGAGACCCGATTAGTTCATTTTATGTTATGGTTAATTTAAGAATTCAGCGAAATTCTATCACATTTCTTGAATTTGTGCCGCTCCTATTTCAGATAGCGTAGTGGGCTAGGCGGCACCTTAAAGCGCATGACATGACGAGTAAAATGCTCTGCTAGACTTGTCGGGTAGGGCAATCAGAGACCCGATTAGGTCATCTTTTATTATGGTTAATTTAAGAATTCAGCGAAATTCTATCACATTTGTTCAATTTACGTCGCTCCTATTTCAGATAGCGTATTGGGCTAGCCGGCACCTTAAAGCGCATGAAATGACGAGTAAAATGCACTATTAAACTTCTATGATAGGGCAATCAGAGACCGAGTAGATCATATTATATTATGGTTAATATAAGAATTGTACGTAATTCCATCACGTTTGTTCAATTTACGTAGCTCCAATTTCAGATAGCGTATTGGGCTAGGCGGCACCTTAGAGCGTGTGAAATGACGAGTAAAATGCACTATTAAACTTCTATGATAAGCCAATCAGAGACCCGAATAGATCATTTTATATTATGCTTAATATAAGAATTCTGCGTAATTCTATCACGTTTGTTCAATTTACGTCGGTCCTACTTCAGATAGCGTATTGGGCTAAGCGGCATCTTAAAACTCATGAAATGTCGAGTAAAATGCACTACAAAACTTCTAGGATAGGGCAATCAGAGACCCGCTTAGATCATCTTATATTATGATAAATATAAGGATTCAGTGTAATTCTATCACATTTGTTCTATTTACGACGCTCCGATTTCAGATAGCGTATTCGACTAAACGGCACCATAATGCGCATGAAATGGCGAGTAAAATGCACTATTAAACTTCTATGATAGGGCAATCAGAGACCGAATAGATCATATTATATTATGGTTAATATAAGAATTCTACGTAATTCCATCACGTTTGTTCAATTTACGTAGCTCCAATTTCAGATAGCGTATTGGGCTAGGCGGCACCTTAAATCGCATGAAATGACGAGTAAAATGCACTATCAAACTTCTATGATAGGGCAATCAGAGAACCGAATAGATCGTATTATATTATGGTTAATATAAGAATTCTGCGTAATTCTATCACGTTTGTTCAATTTACGTAGCTCCAATTTCAGATAGCGTATTGGGCTAGGTGGCATCTTAAAGCACATGAAATGTCGAGTAAAATGCACTACTAAACTTCTAGGGTAGGGCAAACAGAGACCCGATTAGTTCATTTTATGTTATGGTTAATATAAGAATTCAGCGAAATTCTATCACATTTGTTCAATTTACGTCGCTCCTATTTCAGATGGCGTATTTGGCTAAGCGGCACCATGAAGCGCATGAAATGTCGAGTAAAATGCACTATTAAACTTCTATGATAGGGCAACCAGAGACACGATTAGATCATTTTATATTATTGTTAATATAAGAATTCAACGTAATTTTATCACATTTGTTCAATTTACGTCGCCCCAATTTCAGATAGCGTATTGGGCCAGGCGGCACCTTACAGCGCATGAAATGTCGAGTAAAATGCACTATTAAACTTCTATGATAGGGCAAACCGAGCCCCGAATTGATCGTATTATATTATGGTTAATATAAGAACTCAACGTAATTTTATCACATTTGCTCAATTTACGTCGCTCCTATTTCAGATAGCGTATTGGGCTAGGTGGCATCTTAAAGCGCGTGGAATGTCGAGTAAAATGAACTATTAAACTTCTAGGGTAGGGTAATCAGAAACCGGATTAGGTCATCTTATAGTATGGTTAATATAAGAATTCAGCGAAATTCTATCACATTTGTTCAATTTACGTCGCTCCTATTTCAAATGGCGTATTTGGCTAAGCGGCACCATAAAGCGCATGAAATGTCGAGTAAAATGCACTATTAAACTTCTATGATAGGGCAACCAGAGACACGATTAGATCATTTTATATTATTGTTAATATAAGAATTCAACGTAATTTTATCACATTTGTTCAATTTACGTCGCCCCAATTTCAGATAGCGTATTGGGCTAGGTGGCATCTTAAAGCGCATGAAATGTCGAGTAAAATGCACTATTAAACTTCTATGACAGGGCAATCAGAGAACCGAATAGTTCGTATTATATTTTGGTTAATATAAGAATTCTGCGTAATTCTAACTCGTTTGTTCAATATACGTAGCTCCAATTTCAGATATCGCATTGGACTAGGCGGCATCTTAAAGCGCATGAAATGTCGAGTAAAATGCACAGCAACACTTCTCGGATAGGGCTATGAGAGTCCCGATTAGGTCATCTTATATTATGGTTAATATAAGAATTCAGCGAAATTTTATCACATTTGTTCAATTTACGTCGCCCCGATTTCAGATTGCGTATTGGGCTAGGAGGCACCTTAAAGCGAATGAAATGTCGAGTAAAATGCACAATTAAACTTCTAGGGTAGGGCAAACAGAGACCCGATTAGGTCATTTTATATTATGGTTAATTTCAAAATACAGCGAAATTCTATCACATTTGTTCAATTACGAAGCTCCTATTTCAGATAGCGTATTGGGCTAGGTGGCATCTTAAAGCGCGTGGAATGTCGAGTAAAATGAACTACTAACCTTCTATGATAGGGCAATCAAAGACCCGAGTAGATCATTCTATATTATGGTTAATACAAGAATTCTGCGTAATTCTATCACATTTGTTCAATTTGTGTCGCTCCTATTTTAGATAGCGTATTGGGCTAGACGGCACCTTAAAGCGCATGAAATGACGAGTAAAATGCACTATTAAACTTCTATGATAGGGCAATCAGAGACGGAATAGATCATATTATATTATGGTTAATATAAGAATTCTACGTAATTCCATCACGTTTGTTCAATTTACATAGCTCCAATTTCAGATAGCGTATTGGGCTAGGCGGCACCTTAAATCGCATGAAATGACGAGTAAAATGCACTATCAAACTTCTATGACAGGGCAATCAGAGAACCGAATAGATCGTATTATATTATGGTTAATATAAGAATTCTGCGTAATTCTATCACGTTTGTTCAATTTACGTAGCTCCAATTTCAGATAGCGTATTGGGCTAGGTGGCATCTTAAAGAGCATGAAATGTCGAGTAAAATGCACTATTAGACTTCTCGGATAGGGCTAACAGAGAACCGATTAGGTCATCTTATATTATGCTTAATACAAGAATTCTGCGTAATTCTATCTCGTTTGTTCAATTTACATAGCTCCAATTTCAGATAGCGTATTGGGCTAGGTGGCATCTTAAAGCGCATGAAATGACGAGTTAAATGCACTATCAAACTTCTATGATAGGGCAATCAGAGAACCGAATAGATCGTATTATATTATGGTTAATATAAGAATTCTGCGTAATTCTATCACGATTGTTCAATTTACGTAGCTCCAATTTCAGATAGGGCATTGGACTAGGCGGCATCTTAAAGCGCATGAAATGTCGAGTAAAATGCATTATTAAACTTCTAGGGTACGGCAAACAGAGACCCGATTAGATCATTTTATATTATGGTTAATTTAAGAATACAGCGAAATTTTACCCCATTTGTTCAATTTACGTCGCCCCTATTTCAGATAGCGTATTGGGCTAGGTGGCATCTTAAAGCGCGTGAAATGACGAGTAAAATGCACTATTAAACTTCTATGACAGGGCAATCAGAGAACCGAATAGTTCGTATTATATTATGGTTAATATAAGAATTCAGCGAAATTTTATCACATTTGTTCAATTTACGTCGCCCAATTTCAGATAGCGTATTGGGCTAGGTGGCACCTTAAAGCGCATGAAATGTCGAGTAAAATGCACTATTAAACTTCTAGGGTAGGGTAATCAGAGACCCGATTAGGTCATCTTATATTATGGTTAATATAAGAATTCAGCGAAATTCTATCACATTTGTTCAATTTACGTCGCTCCTATTTCAGATAGCGTATTGGGCCAGGCGGCACCTTAAAGCGCATGAAATGACGAGTAAAATGCACTATTAAACTTCTATGATAGGGCAATCCGAGCCCCGAATTGATCGTATTATATTATGGTTAATATAAGAATTCAACGTAATTTTATCACATTTGTTCAATTTACGTCGTCCCTATTTCAGATAGCGTATTGGGCTATGTGGCACCTTAAAGCGCATGATGTGTCGAGTAAAATGCACTATTAAACTTCTAGGGTAGGGCAAACAGAGACCCGCTTAGGTCATTTTATATTATGGTTAATTTAAGATTTCAGCGAAATTCTATCACGTTTGTTCAATTTACGACGCTCCTATTTCAGATAGCGTATTGGGCTAAACGGCACCTTGAAGCGCATGAAATGGCGAGTAAAATGCAGTATTAAACTTCTATGATAGGGCAATCAGAGACCCGATTGGTCATCTTATATTATGCTTAATATAAGAATTCTGCGTAATTCTATCACGTTTGTTCAATTTACGTAGCTCCAATTTCAGATTGCGTATTGGGCTAGGTGGCATCTTAAAGTGCATGAAATGATGAGTAAAATGCACTATTAAACTTCTATGATAGGGCAATCCGAGCCCCGAATTGATCGTATTATATTATGGTTAATATAAGAATTCAGCGAAATTTTATCACATTTGTTCAATTTACGTCGCCCCGATTTCAGATTGCGTATTGGGCTAGGAGGCACCTTAAAGCGCATGAAATGTCGAGTAAAATGCACAATTAAACTTCTAGGGTAGGGCAAACAGAGACCCGATTAGGTCATTGTATATTATGGTTAATTTAAGAATACAGCGAAATTCTATCACATTTGTTCAATTTACGTCGCTCCTATTTCAGATAGCGTATTGGGCTAGGTGGCATCTTAAAGCGCGTGGAATGTCGAGTAAAATGAACTACTAACCTTCTATGATAGGGCAATCAAAGACCCGAGTAGATCATTCTATATTATGGTTAATACAAGAATTCTGCGTAATTCTATCACATTAGTTCAATTTGTGTCGCTCCTATTTTAGATAGCGTAGTGGGCTAGGCGGCACCTTAAAGCGCATGACATGACGAGAAAAATGCACTGCTAGATTTGTCGGGTAGGGCAATCAGAGACCCGATTAGGTCATCTTTTATTATGGTTAATTTAAGAATTCAGCGAAATTCTATCACATTTGTTCAATTTACGTCGCTCCTATTTCAGATAGCGTATTGGGCTAGCCGGCACCTTAAAGCGCTTGAAATGACGAGTAAAATGCACTATTAAACTTCTATGATAGGGCAATCAGAGACCGAATAGATCATATTATATTATGGTTAATATAAGAATTCTACGTAATTCCATCACGTTTGTTCAATTTACGTAGCTCCAATTTCAGATAGCGTATTGGGCTAGGCGGCACCATAAATCGCATGAAATGACGAGTAAAATGCACTATCAAACTTCTATGATAGGGCAATCAGAGAACCGAATAGATCGTATTATATTATGGTTAATATAAGAATTCTGCGTAATTCCATCACGTTTGTTCAATTTACCTAGCTCCAATTTCAGATAGCGTATTGGGCTAGGTGGCATCTTAAAGCGCATGAAATGTCGAGTAAAATGCACTACTAAACTTCTAGGGTAGGGCAAACAGAGACCCGATTAGACCATTTTCCATTATGGTTTATTTAAGAATTCAGCGAAACTCTAACACACTTGTTCAATTTACGTAGCTCCAATTTCAGATAGCGTATTGGGCTAGTATGCACCTTAAAAGCGCATGAAATGTCGAGTAAAATGCACTATTAAACTTCTAGGGTAGGGCAAACAGAGACCCGATTAGTTCATTTTATGTTATGGTCAATATAAGAATTCTGCGAAATTCTATCACATTTGTTCAATTTACGTCGCTGCTATTTCTGATAGCGTATCGGGCTATGTGGCATCTTAAAGCGCATGAAATGTCGAGTAAAATGCACTATTAAACTTCTAGGGTAGGGTAATCAGAAACCGGATTAGGTCATCTTATAGTATGGTTAATATAAGAATTCAGCGAAATTCTATCACATTTGTTCAATTTACGTCGCTCCTATTTCAGATGGCGTATTTGGCTAAGCGGCACCATAAAGCGCATGAAATGTCGAGTAAAATGCACTATTAAACTTCTATGATAGGGCAACCAGAGACACGATTAGATCATTTTATATTATTGTTAATATAAGAATTCAACGTAATTTTATCACATTTGTTCAATTTACGTCGCCCCAATTTCAGATAGCGTATTGGGCTAGGTGGCATCTTAAAGCGCATGAAATGTCGAGTAAAATGCACTATTAAACTTCTATGATAGGGCAACCAGAGACACGATTAGATCATTTTATATTATTGTTAATATAAGAATTCAGCGTAATTTTATCACATTTGTTCAATTTACGTCGCCCAATTTCAGATAGCGTATTGGGCTAGGTGGCACCTTAAAGCGCATGAAATGTCGAGTAAAATGCACTATTAAACTTCCAGGGTAGGGTAATCAGAGACCCGATTAGGTCATCTTATATTATGGTTAATATAAGAATTCTGCGTAATTCTATCACGTTTGTTCAATTTACGTAGCTCCAATTTCAGATTGCGTATTGGGCTAGGTGGCATCTTAAAGCGCATGAAATGATGAGTAAAATGCACTATTAAACTTCTATGATAGGGCAATCCGAGCCCCGAATTGATCGTATTATATTATGGTTAATATTAGAATTCAGCGAAATTCTATCACTTTTGTTCAATTTACGTCGCTCCTATTTCGGATAGCGTATTGAGCCAGGCGGCACCTTAAAGCGCATGAAATGACGAGTAAAATGCACTATTAAACTTCTATGATAGGGCAATCCGAGCCCCGAATTGATCGTATTATATTATGGTTAATATAAGAATTCAACGTAATTTTATCACATTTGTTCAATTTACGTCGCCCCAATTTCAGATAGCGTATTGCGCTAGGTGGCACCTTAAGGCGCATGAAATGTCGAGTAAAATGCAATATTAAACTTCTAGGGTAGGGCAATCAGAGTCCCGAATAGATCGTAGAATATTATGGTTAATATAAGAATTCTGCGTAATTCTATCAGATTTGTTCAATTTATGTCGCTCCTATTTCAGATAGCGTATTGGGCTATGTGGCATCTTAAAGCGCATGGAATGAAGAGTGAAATGCGCTATTAAACTTCTAGGGTAGGGCAAACAGAGACCCGATTAGTTCATTTTATGTTATGGTTAATTTAAGAATTCAGCGAAATTCTATCACATTTCTTGAATTTGTGCCGCTCCTATTTCAGATAGCGTAGTGGGCTAGGCGGCACCTTAAAGCGCATGACATGACGAGTAAAATGCTCTGCTAGACTTGTCGGGTAGGGCAATCAGAGACCCGATTAGGTCATCTTTTATTATGGTTAATTTAAGAATTCAGCGAAATTCTATCACATTTGTTCAATTTACGTCGCTCCTATTTCAGATAGCGTATTGGGCTAGCCGGCACCTTAAAGCGCATGAAATGACGAGTAAAATGCACTATTAAACTTCTATGATAGGGCAATCAGAGACCGAGTAGATCATATTATATTATGGTTAATATAAGAATTGTACGTAATTCCATCACGTTTGTTCAATTTACGTAGCTCCAATTTCAGATAGCGTATTGGGCTAGGCGGCACCTTAGAGCGTGTGAAATGACGAGTAAAATGCACTATTAAACTTCTATGATAAGCCAATCAGAGACCCGAATAGATCATTTTATATTATGGTTAATATAAGAATTCTGCGTAATTCTATCACGTTTGTTCAATTTACGTCGCTCCTACTTCAGATAGCGTATTGGGCTAAGCGGCATCTTAAAACTCATGAAATGTCGAGTAAAATGCACTACAAAACTTCTAGGATAGGGCAATCAGAGACCCGCTTAGATCATCTTATATTATGATAAATATAAGGATTCAGTGTAATTCTATCACATTTGTTCTATTTACGACGCTCCGATTTCAGATAGCGTATTCGACTAAACGGCACCATAATGCGCATGAAATGGCGAGTAAAATGCACTATTAAACTTCTATGATAGGGCAATCAGAGACCGAATAGATCATATTATATTATGGTTAATATAAGAATTCTACGTAATTCCATCACGTTTGTTCAATTTACGTAGCTCCAATTTCAGATAGCGTATTGGGCTAGGCGGCACCTTAAATCGCATGAAATGACGAGTAAAATGCACTATCAAACTTCTATGATAGGGCAATCAGAGAACCGAATAGATCGTATTATATTATGGTTAATATAAGAATTCTGCGTAATTCTATCACGTTTGTTCAATTTACGTAGCTCCAATTTCAGATAGCGTATTGGGCTAGGTGGCATCTTAAAGCACATGAAATGTCGAGTAAAATGCACTACTAAACTTCTAGGGTAGGGCAAACAGAGACCCGATTAGACCATTTTCCATTATGGTTTATTTAAGAATTCAGCGAAACTCTATCACACTTGTTCAATTTACGTAGCTCCTATTTCAGATAGCGTATTGGGCTAGTATGCACCTTAAAAGCGCATGAAATGTCGAGTAAAATGCACTATTAAACTTCTAGGGTAGGGCAAACAGAGACCCGATTAGTTCATTTTATGTTATGGTTAATATAAGAATTCAGCGAAATTCTATCACATTTGTTCAATTTACGTCGCTCCTATTTCAGATGGCGTATTTGGCTAAGCGGCACCATGAAGCGCATGAAATGTCGAGTAAAATGCACTATTAAACTTCTATGATAGGGCAACCAGAGACACGATTAGATCATTTTATATTATTGTTAATATAAGAATTCAACGTAATTTTATCACATTTGTTCAATTTACGTCGCCCCAATTTCAGATAGCGTATTGGGCCAGGCGGCACCTTACAGCGCATGAAATGTCGAGTAAAATGCACTATTAAACTTCTATGATAGGGCAAACCGAGCCCCGAATTGGTCGTATTATATTATAGTTAATATAAGAACTCAACGTAATTTTATCACATTTGCTCAATTTACGTCGCTCCTATTTCAGATAGCGTATTGGGCTATGTGGCATCTTAAAGCGCATCGAATGACGAGTAAAATGCACTATTAAACTTCTAGGGTAGAGCAAACAGAGACCCGATTAGATCATTTTATATTATGGTTAATTTAAGAATTCAGCGAAATTCTATCACATTTGTTCAATTTACGTCGCTCCTATTTCAGATAGCGTATTGGGCAAAGCGGCACCTTAAAGCGCATGAACTGACGAGTACAATGCACTATTAAACTTCTATGATAGGGCAATCAGAGACCCGATTGGATCATTTTATAATATTGTTAATATAAGAATTCAACGTAATTTTATCACGTTTGTTCAATTTATATCGCTCCTATTTCAGATAGCGTATTGGTCTAGGCGGCACCTTAAAGCGCGTGAAATGACGAGTAAAATGCACTATTAAACTTCTATGATAGGGCAATCAGAGTATCGAATAGATAGTATTATATTTTGGTTAATATAAGAATTCTGCGTAATTCTATCACGTTTGTTCAATTTACGTAGCTCCAATTTCAGATAGGGCATTGGACTAGGCGGCATCTTAAAGCGCATGAAATGTCGAGTAAAATGCACTATTAAACTTCTATGATAGGGCAATAAGAGACCGAATAGATCATATTATATTATGGTTAATATAAGAATTCTACGTAATTCCATCACGTTTGTTCAATTTACGTAGCTCCAATTTCAGATAGCGTATTGGGCTAGGCGGCACCATAAATCGCATGAAATGACGAGTAAAATGCACTATCAAACTTCTATGATAGGGCAATCAGAGAACCGAATAGATCGTATTATATTATGGTTAATATAAGAATTCTGCGTAATTCTATCACGTTTGTTCAATTTACCTAGCTCCAATTTCAGATAGCGTATTGGGCTAGGTGGCATCTTAAAGCGCATGAAATGACGAGTAAAATGCACTACTAAACTTCTAGGGTAGGGCAAACAGAGACCCGCTTAGACCATTTTCCATTATGGTTTATTTAAGAATTCAGCGAAACTCTATCACACTTGTTCAATTTACGTAGCTCCAATTTCAGATAGCGTATTGGGCTAGTATGCACCTTAAAAGCGCATGAAATGTCGAGTAAAATGCACTATTAAACTTCTAGGGTAGGGCAAACAGAGACCCGATTAGTTCATTTTATGTTATGGTCAATATAAGAATTCTGCGAAATTCTATCACATTTGTTCAATTTACGTCGCTGCTATTTCTGATAGCGTATCGGGCTATGTGGCATCTTAAAGCGCATGAAATGTCGAGTAAAATGCACTATTAAACTTCTAGGGTAGGGTAATCAGAAACCGGATTAGGTCATCTTATAGTATGGTTAATATAAGAATTCAGCGAAATTCTATCACATTTGTTCAATTTACGTCGCTCCTATTTCAGATGGCGTATTTGGCTAAGCGGCACCATAAAGCGCATGAAATGTCGAGTAAAATGCACTATTAAACTTCTATGATAGGGCAACCAGAGACACGATTAGATCATTTTATATTATTGTTAATATAAGAATTCAACGTAATTTTATCACATTTGTTCAATTTACGTCGCCCCAATTTCAGATAGCGTATTGGGCTAGGTGGCATCTTAAAGCGCATGAAATGTCGAGTAAAATGCACTATTAAACTTCTATGATAGGGCAACCAGAGACACGATTAGATCATTTTATATTATTGTTAATATAAGAATTCAGCGTAATTTTATCACATTTGTTCAATTTACGTCGCCCAATTTCAGATAGCGTATTGGGCTAGGTGGCACCTTAAAGCGCATGAAATGTCGAGTAAAATGCACTATTAAACTTCCAGGGTAGGGTAATCAGAGACCCGATTAGGTCATCTTATATTATGGTTAATTTAAGATTTCAGCGAAATTCTATCACGTTTGTTCAATTTACGACGCTCCTATTTCAGATAGCGTATTGGGCTAAACGGCACCTTGAAGCGCATGAAATGGCGAGTAAAATGCAGTATTAAACTTCTATGATAGGGCAATCAGAGACCCGATTGGTCATCTTATATTATGCTTAATATAAGATTTCTGCGTAATTCTATCACTTTTGTTCAATTTACGTCGCTCCTATTTCGGATAGCGTATTGAGCCAGGCGGCACCTTAAAGCGCATGAAATGACGAGTAAAATGCACTATTAAACTTCTATGATAGGGCAATCCGAGCCCCGAATTGATCGTATTATATTATGGTTAATATAAGAATTCAACGTAATTTTATCACATTTGTTCAATTTACGTCGCCCCCAATTTCAGATAGCGTATTGGGCTAGGTGGCATCTTAAGGCGCATGAAATGTCGAGTAAAATGCAATATTAAACTTCTAGGGTAGGGCAATCAGAGTCCCGAATAGATCGTAGAATATTATGGTTAATATAAGAATTCTGCGTAATTCTATCAGATTTGTTCAATTTATGTCGCTCCTATTTCAGATAGCGTATTGGGCTATGTGGCATATTAAAGCGCATGGAATGAAGAGTGAAATGCGCTATTAAACTTCTAGGGTAGGGCAAACAGAGACCCGATTAGTTCATTTTATGTTATGGTTAATTAAGAATTCAGCGAAATTCTATCACATTTCTTGAATTTGTGCCGCTCCTATTTCAGATAGCGTAGTGGGCTAGGCGGCACTTAAAGCGCATGACATGACGAGTAAAATGCTCTGCTAGACTTGTCGGGTAGGGCAATCAGAGACCCGATTAGGTCATCTTTTATTATGGTTAATTTGAGAATTCAGCGAAATTCTATCACATTTGTTCAATTTACGTCGCTCCTATTTCAGATAGCGTATTGGGCTAGCCGGCACCTTAAAGCGCATGAAATGACGAGTAAAATGCACTATTAAACTTCTATGATAGGGCAATCGAGACCGAGTAGATCATATTATATTGTGGTTAATATAAGAATTGTACGTAATTCCATCACGTTTGTTCAATTTACGTAGCTCCAATTTCAGATAGCGTATTGGGCTAGGCGGCACCTTAGAGCGTGTGAAATGACGAGTAAAATGCACTATTAAACTTCTATGATAAGCCAATCAGAGACCCGAATAGATCATTTTATATTATGGTTAATATAAGAATTCTGCGTAATTCTGTCACGTTTGTTCAATTTACGTCGGTCCTACTTCAGATAGCGTATTGGGCTAAGCGGCATCTTAAAACTCATGAAATGTCGAGTAAAATGCACTACAAAACTTCTAGGATAGGGCAATCAGAGACCCGCTTAGATCATCTTATATTATGATAAATATAAGGATTCAGTGTAATTCTATCACATTTGTTCTATTTCGACGCTCCGATTTCAGATAGCGTATTCGACTAAACGGCACCATAATGCGCATGAAATGGCGAGTAAAATGCACTATTAAACTTCTATGATAGGGCAATCAGAGACCGAATAGATCATATTATATTATGGTTAATATAAGAATTCTACGTAATTCCATCACGGTTGTTCAATTTACGTAGCTCCAATTTCAGATAGCGTATTGGGCTAGGCGGCACCTTAAAGCGCATGAAATGACGAGTAAAACTCACTAGTAAACTTCTATGATAGGGCAATCAGAGAACCGAATAGATCGTATTATATTATGGTTAATATAAGAATTCAGCGTAATTCTATCACGTTTGTTCAATTTACGTAGCTCCAATTTCAGATAGCGTATTGGGCTAAGTGGCATCTTAAAGCGCATGAAATGTCCAGTAAAATGCACTACTAAACTTCTAGGGTAGGGCAAACAGAGACCCGGTTAGACCATTTTCCATTATGGTTTATTTAAGAATTCAGCGAAACTCTATCACACTTGTTCAATTTACGTAGCTCCAATTTCAGATAGCGTATTGGGCTAGTATGCACCTTAAGAGCGCATGAAATGTCGAGTAAAATGCACTATTAAACTTCTAGGGTAGGGTAATCAGAGACCCGATTAGGTCATCTTATATTATGGTTAATATAAGAATTCAGCGTAACTCTATCACATTTGTTAAATTTACGTCGCCCCTATTTGAGATAGCATATTGGGCTAGTTGGCATCTTAAAGCGCATGAAATGGCGAGTAAAATGCACTATTAAACTTCAATGATAGGGCAATCAGAGACCCGAATAGATGCTATTATATTATGGTTAGTTTAAGAATTCTGCGTAATTCTATTACATTTGTTCAATTTATGAACGCTCCTACTTCAGATAGCGTATTGGGCTAAGCGGCATCTTATAGCGCACGAAATGTCGAGTAAAATGCACTACTAAACTTCTATGATAGGGCAATCAGAGACCCGAATAGATCGTATTATATTATGGTTAGTTTAAGAATTCTGCGTAATTCTATTACATTTGTTCAATTTATGAACGCTCCTACTTCAGATAGCGTATTGGGCTAAGCGGCATCTTATAGCGCACGAAATGTCGAGTAAAATGCACTACTAAACTTCTCGGATAGGGCAATTAGAGACCCGATTAGGTCATCTTATATTATGGTTAATATATGTATTCAGCGATATTCTATCACATTTGTTCAATTTACGTCGCTCCTATCTCAGATAGCGTATTGGGCTTGGCGGCATCTTAAAGCGCGTGGAATAACGAGTAAAGTGCACTACTAACCTTCTATGATAGGGCAATCAGAGACCCGATTAGATCATTTTATATTACGGTTAATATAAGAATTCAGCGAAATTCTATCACATTTGTTCAATTTACGTCGCTCCTATGTCAGATAGTGTATTGGGCTAAGCGGCACCATAAAGCGCATGAAATGAAGAGTAAAATGCACTATTAAACTTCTATGATAGGGCAATCAGAGACCCGAATAGATCGTATTATATTATGGTTAATATGAGAATTCTGCGTAATTCTATCACGTTTGTTCAATTTACGTAGCTCCAATTTCAGATAGCGTATTGGGCTAGGTGGCATCTTAAAACGCATGAAATGATGAGTAAAATGCACTATTAAACTTCTGTGATAGGGCAATCAGAGACCCGAATAGATCGTATTATATTATGGTTAATATAAGAATTCTGTGTAATTCTATCACATTTGTTAAATTTATGTCGCTCCTATTTCAGATAGCGTATTCGGCTAGGCGGCACATTAAAGCGCATTAAATGACGAGTAAAATGCCCTATTAAACTTCTATGATAGGGCAATCAGGGGCCCGAATTGATCGTATTATGTTATGGTTAATATAAGAATGCTGCGTAATTCTATCATATTTGTTCAATTTACGTCGCCCCTATTTCAGATAGCGTATTGGGCTAGGTGGCATCTTAAAGAGCATGAAATGTCGAGTAAAATGCACTATTAGACTTCTCGGATAGGGCTAACAGAGACCCGATTAGGTCATCTTATATTATGCTTAATATAAGAATTCTGCGTAATTCTATCACGTTTGTTCAATTTACGTAGCTCCAATTTCAGATAGCGTATTGGGCTAGGTGGCATCTTAAAGCGCATGAAATGATGAGTAAAATGCACTATTAAACTTCTATGATAGGGCAATCAGAGACCCAAATAGATCGTATTATATTATGGTTAATATAAGAATTCTGCGTAATTCTATCACATTTGTTCAATTTATGTCGCTCCTATTTCAGATAGCGTATTGGGCTATGTGGCATCTTAAAGCGCATGGAATGACGACTAAAATGCACTATTAAACTTCTAGGGTAGGGCAAACAGAGACCCGATTAGTTCATTTTATGTTATGGTTAATTTAAGAATTCAGCGAAATTCTATCACATTTCTTGAATTTGTGTCGCTCCTATTTCAGATAGCGTAGTGGGCTAGGCGGCACCTTAAAGCGCATGACATGACGAGTAAAATGCTCTGCTAGACTTGTCGGGTAGGGCAATCAGAGACCCGATTAGGTCATCTTTTATTATGGTTAATTTAAGAATTCAGCGAAATTCTATCACATTTGTTCAATTTACGTCGCTCCTATTTCAGATAGCGTATTGGGCTAGCCGGCACCTTAAAGCGCATGAAATGACGAGTAAAATGCGCTATTAAACTTCTATGATAGGGCAATCAGAGACCGAATAGATCATATTATATTATGGTTAATATAAGAATTCTACGTAATTCCATCACGTTTGTTCAATTTACGTAGCTCCAATTTCAGATAGCGTATTGGGCTAGGCGGCACCTTAGAGCGCGTGAAATGACGAGTAAAATGCACTATTAAACTTCTATGATAGGGCAATCAGAGTATCGAATAGATAGTATTATATTTTGGTTAATATAAGAATTCTGCGTAATTCTATCACGTTTGTTCAATTTACGTAGCTCCAATTTCAGATAGGGCATTGGACTAGGCGGCATCTTAAAGCGCATGAAATGTCGAGTAAAATGCATAATTAAACTTCTAGGGTAGGGCAAACAGAGACCCGATTAGATCATTTTATATTATGGTTAATTTAAGAATACAGCGAAATTTTACCCCATTTGTTCAATTTACGTCGCCCCTATTTCAGATAGCGTATTGGGCTAGGTGGCATATTAGAGCGCGTGAAATGACGAGTAAAATGCACTATTAAACTTCTATGACAGGGCAATCAGAGAACCGAATAGTTCGTATTATATTTTGGTTAATATAAGAATTCTGCGTAATTCTAACTCGTTTGTTCAATATACGTAGCTCCAATTTCAGATATCGCATTGGGCTAGCCGGCACCTTAAAGCGCATGAAATGACGAGTAAAATGCACTATTAAACTTCTATGATAGGGCAATCAGAGACCGAATAGATCATATTATATTATGGTTAATATAAGAATTCTACGTAATTCCATCACGTTTGTTCAATTTACGTCGCTCCAATTTCAGATAGCGTATTGGGCTAGGTGGCATCTTAAAGCGCATGAAATGATGAGTAAAATGCACTATTAAACTTCTATGATAGGGCAATCAGAGACCCGAATAGATCGAATTATATTATGGTTAATATAAGAATTCAGCGAAATTCTATCACATTTGTTCAATTTACGTCGCTCCTATTTCGGATAGCGTATTGAGCCAGGCGGCACCTTAAAGCGCATGAAATGACGAGTAAAATGCACTATTAAACTTCTATGATAGGGCAATCCGAGCCCCGAATTGATCGTATTATATTATGGTTAATATAAGAATTCAACGTAATTTTATCACATTTGTTCAATTTACGTCGCCCCAATTTCAGACAGCGTATTGGGCTAGGTGGCATCTTAAAGCGCATGAAATGTCGAGTAAAATGCAATATTAAACTTCTAGGGTAGGGCAATCAGAGTCCCGAATAGATCGTAGTATATTATGGTTAATATAAGAATTCTGCGTAATTCTATCACATTTGTTCAATTTATGTCGCTCCTATTTCAGATAGCGTATTGGGCTATGTGGCATCTTAAAGCGCATGGAATGACGAGTAAAATGCACTATTAAACTTCTAGGGTAGGGCAAACAGAGACCCGATTAGTTCATTTTATGTTATGGTTAATTTAAGAATTCAGCGAAATTCTATCACATTTCTTGAATTTGTGTCGCTCATATTTCAGATAGCGTAGTGGGCTAGGCGGCACCTTAAAGCGCATGACATGACGAGTAAAATGCTCTGCTAGACTTGTCGGGTACGGCAATCAGAGACCCGATTAGGTCATCTTTTATTATGGTTAATTTAAGAATTCAGCGAAATTCTATCACATTTGTTCAATTTACGTCGCTCCTATTTCAGATAGCGTATTGGGCTAGACGGCACCTTAAAGCGCATGAAATGACGAGTAAAATGCACTATTAAACTTCTATGATAGGGCAATCAGAGACCGAATAGATCATATTATATTATGGTTAATATAAGAATTCTACGTAATTCCATCACGTTTGTTCAATTTACGTAGCTCCAATTTCAGATAGCGTATTGGGCTAGGCGGCACCTTAGAGCGTGTGAAATGACGAGTAAAATGCACTATTAAACTTCTAGGATAGGGCAATCAGAGACCCGCTTAGATCATCTTATATTATGATAAATATAAGGATTCAGTGTAATTCTATCACATTTGTTCTATTTACGACGCTCCGATTTCAGATAGCGTATTCGACTAAACGGCACCATAATGCGCATGAAATGGCGAGTAAAATGCACTATTAAACTTCTATGATAGGGCAATCAGAGACCGAATAGATCATATTATATTATGGTTAATATAAGAATTCTACGTAATTCCATCACGTTTGTTCAATTTACGTAGCTCCAATTTCAGATAGCGTATTGGGCTAGGCGGCACCTTAAATCGCATGAAATGACGAGTAAAATGCACTATCAAACTTCTATGATAGGGCAATCAGAGAACCGAATAGATCGTATTATATTATGGTTAATATAAGAATTCTGCGTAATTTTATCACATTTGTTCAATTTACGTCGCCCCAATTTCAGATAGCGTATTGGGCGAGGTGGCATCTTAAAGCACATGAAATGTCGAGTAAAATGCACTACTAAACTTCTAGGGTAGGGCAAACAGAGACCCGATTAGACCATTTTCCATTATGGTTTATTTAAGAATTCTGCGAAACTCTATCACACTTGTTCAATTTACGTAGCTCCTATTTCAGATAGCGTATTGGGCTAGTATGCACCTTAAAAGCGCATGAAATATCGAGTAAAATGCACTATTAAACTTCTAGGGTAGGACAAACAGAGACCCGATTAGTTCATTTTATGTTATGGTCAATATAAGAATTCTGCGAAATTCTATCACATTTGTTCAATTTACGTCGCTGCTATTTCTGCTAGCGTATCGGGCTATGTGGCCTCTTAAAGCGCATGAAATGTCGAGTAAAATGCACTATTAAACTTATAGGGTAGGGTAATCAGAGACCCGATTAGGTCATCTTATAGTATGGTTAATATAAGAATTCAGCGAAATTCTATCACATTTGTTCAATATACGTCGCTCCTATTTCAGATGGCGTATTTGGCTAAGCGGAACTATAAAGCGCATGAAATGTCGAGTAAAATGCACTATTACACTTCTATGATAGGGCAACCAGAGACACGATTAGATCATTTTATATTATTGTTAATATAAGAATTCAACGTAATTTTATCACATTTGTTCAATTTACGTCGCCCCAATTTCAGATAGTGTATTGTGCTAAGCGGCACCTTAAAGCGCATGAAATGGCAAGTAAAACACACTATTAAACTTCTATGATAGGGCAATCAGAGAACCGAATAGATCGTATTATATTATGGTTAATATAAGAATTCTGCGTAATCCTATCACGTTTGTTCAATTTACGCAGCTCCAATTTCAGATAGCGCATTGGGCTAGGCGGCACCTTAAAGCGCATGAAATGGCGAGTAAAATGCACTACTAAACTTCTAGGATAGGGCAATCAGAGACCCGGTAAGGTCAGCTTATGTTTTGATTAATTTAAGGATACAGCGTAATTCTATCACATTTGTTCAATTTACGTCGGTCCTATTTCAGATAGTGTATTGGGCTAAGCGGCACCTTAAAGCGCATGGAATGACGAGTAAAATGCACTATTAAACTTCTAGGGTAGGGCAAACAGAGACCCGATTAGTTCATTTTATGTTATGGTTAATTTAAGAATTCAGCGTAATTCTATCACATTTCTTCAATTTGTGTCGCTCCTATTTCAGACAGCGTAGTGGGCTAGGCGGCACCTTAAAGCGCATGAAATGGCGAGTAAAATGAACTATTAAACTTCTATGATAGGGCAATCAGAGACCGAATAGATCATATTATATTATGGTTAATATAAGAATTCTACGTAATTCCATCACGTTTGTTCAATTTACGTAGCTCCAATTTCAGATAGCGTATTGGGCTAGGCGGCACCTTAGAGCGTGTGAAATGACGAGTAAAATGCACTATTAAACTTCTATGATAAGCCAATCAGAGACCCGAATAGATCATTTTATATTATGGTTAATATAAGAATTCTGCGTAATTCTATCACGTTTGTTCAATTTACGTCGCTCCTACTTCAGATAGCGTATTGGGCTAAGCGGCATCTTAAAACTCAACAAATGTCGAGTAAAATGCACTACAAAACTTCTAGGATAGGGCAATCAGAGACCCGCTTAGATCATCCTATATTATGATAAATATAAGGATTCAGTGTAATTCTATCACATTTGTTCAATTTATATCGCTCCTATTTCAGATAGCGTATTGGTCTAGGCGGCACCTTAAAGCGCGTGAAATGACGAGTAAAATGCACTATTAAACTTCTATGGTAGGGCAATCAGAGTATCGAATAGATAGTATTATATTTTGGTTAATATAAGAATTCTGCGTAATTCTATCACGTTTGTTCAATTTACGTAGCTCCTATTTCAGATAGGGCATTGGACTAGGCGGCATCTTAAAGCGCATGAAATGTCGAGTAAAATGCATAATTAAACATCTAGGGTAGGGCAAACAGAGACCCGATTAGATCATTTTGTATTATGGTTAATTTAAGAATACAGCGAAATTTTATCCCATTTGTTCAATTTACGTCGCCCCTATTTCAGATAGCGTATTGGGCTAGGTGGCATCTTAAAGCGCGTGAAATGACGAGTAAAATGCACTATTAAACTTCTATGACAGGGCAATGAGAGAACCGAATAGTTCGTATTATATTTTGGTTAATATAAGAATTCTGCGTAATTCTAACTCGTTTGTTCAATATACGTAGCTCCAATTTCAGATATCGCATTGGACTAGGCGTCATCTTAAAGCGCATGAAATGTCGAGTAAAATGCACTGCTAAACTTCTCGGATAGGGCTAAGAGAGTCCCGATTTGGTCCTCTTATATTATGGTTAATATAAGAATTCAGCGAAATTTTATCACATTTGTTCAATTTACGTCGCCCCGATTTCAGATTGCGTATTGGGCTAGTATGCACCTTAAAAGCGCATGAAATGTCGAGTAAAATACACTATTAAACTTCTAGGGTAGGGCAAACAGAGACCCGATTAGTTCATTTTATGTTATGGTCTATATAAGAATTCTGCGAAATTCTATCACATTTGTTCAATTTACGTCGCTGTTATTTCTGATAGCGTATCGGGCTATGTGGCATCTTAAAGCGCATGAAATGTCGAGTAAAATGCACTATTAAACTTCTAGGGTAGGGCAAACAGAGACCCGATTAGGTCATTTTACATTATGGTTAATAAAAGAATTCAGCGAAATTCTATCACATTTGTTCAATTTACGTCGCTCCTATTTCAGATAGCGTATTGTGCTAAGAGGCATCTCAAAGCGCATGATATGACGAGTGAAAGGCACTATTAAACTTCTAGGGCAAGGCAAAGAGAGACCCGATTGGATCATTTTATATTATGGTTAATTTAAGAATTCAGCGAAATTCTATCACATTTGTTCAATTTACGTCGCTCCTATTTCAGGTAGCGGATTGGTCTAAGCAGCATCGCAAAGCGCATGAAATGGCGAGTAAAATGCATTATTAAACGTCTAGGGTAAGGCAAACAGAGACCCGATTAGATCATTTTATATTTTGGTTAATACAAGAATTCAGCGAAATACTATCACATTTGTTCAATTTACGTCGCTCCTATATCAGATAGCGCAGTGGGCTAGGCGGCATCTTAAAGCGCGTGGAATGGCGAGTAAAATGCACTATTAAACGTCTATAATAGGGCAATCAGAGACCTGATTAGATCATTTTATATTTTGGTTAATATAAGAACTCAGCGAAATTCTATCACATTTATTCAATTTACGTCGCCCCTATTTCAGATAGCGAATTGGGCTAAGCGGCATCTCAAAGCGCATGAAATGACGAGTGAAATGCACTATTAAACTTCTAGGGTATTGCGAATAGAGACCCGATTAGATCTTTTTACATTAAGGTTAATATAAGAATTCAGCGAAGTCCTATCACATTTGTTCAATTTACGTCGCTGATATTTCAGATAGCGTATTGAGCAAAGCGGCATCACAAAGCGCACGAACTGACGAGAAAATGCACTATTAAAGTTCTAGGGTAGGGCGAACAGAGACCCGATTAGATCATTTTACATTAAGGTTAATATAAGAATTCAGGCAAATTCTATCACATTTGTTCAATTTACGTCGCTCCTATTTCAGTTAGCGTATTGGGCTACGCGGCATCTCAAAGCGCATGAAATGGCGAATAAAATGCACTATGAAACTTCTAGGCTAGGGCGAACAGAGACCCGATTAGATCATTTTACATTATGGCTAATAAAAGAATTCAGCGAAATTTCATCTCATTTGTTCAATTTACGTCTCTCCTATTTCAGATAGCCTACTGGGCTAGGCGGCATCTTAAAGCGCGTGGAATGGCGAGTAAAATGCACTATTAAACGTCTATGATAGGGCAATCAGAGGCCTGATTAGATCATTTTATATTTTGGTTAATATAAGAATTCAGCGAAATTCTATCACATTTGTTCAATTTACGTCGCTCCTATTTCAGATAGCGTATTGGGCTAAGCGGCATCTCAAAGCGCATGAAATGACGAGTGAAATGCACTATTAAACTTCTAGGGTATTGCGAATAGAGACCCGATTAGATCATTTTACATTAAGGTGAATATAAGAATTCAGCGAAATCCTATCACATTTGTTCAATTTACGTCGCTCCTATTTCAGATAGCCTACTGGGCTAGGCGGCACCTTAAAGCGCATGAAATGACGAGTAAAATGGACTATTAAACTTCTATGGTAGGGCAATCAGAGACCCGATTAGATCATCTTATATTATGATTAATATAACAACTCTGTGTATTTCTATTACACTTGTTCAATTTACGACGCTCCTATTTCAGATAGCGTATTGGGCTGTGCGGCATCTTAAAACGCATGAAATGTCGAGTAAAATGCACTACTAAACATCTCGGATAGGTCAACCAGAGACACGATTAGATCATTTTAAATTATGGTTAGTATAAGAATTCAGCGAAATTCTATCACATTTGTTCAATTTACGTCGCTCCTATTTCTGGTAGCGTATCGGGATAAGCGGCACCTTAAAGCACATGAAATGCCGAGCAAAATGGACTACTAAACTTCTATGATAGGGCAATCAGAGACCTGATTAAATCATTCTATATTATGGTTCATATACGAATTCTGCCTAATTCTATCACATTTGTTCAATTTATGTTGCTCCTATTTCAGACAGCGTATTGGTCTGGGCGGCACCTTAAAGCGCATGAAATGACCAATAAAATGCACAATTAAGCTTCTATGATAAGGCAATCAGAGACCCGATTAGATCACTTTATATTATGGTTAATATAAGGATTCTGGGTAATTCTATCACCTTTGTTCAATTTACGTAGCTCCTACTTCTGACAGCGTATTGGGCTAAGCGACATATTAAAGCGCATGAAATGTCGAGTAAAATGCACTATTAAACTTCTATGATAGGGCAATCAGAGACCCGATTAGATCATTTTATATTATGGTTAACATAAGAATTCTGCGTAATTGTATCACATTTGTTCAATTTACGTCGCTCCCAATTCAGATAGCGTATTGGTCTAAGCGGCATCTTAAAGCGCATGAAATGTCGAGTAATATGCACTACTAAACTGCTAGGGTAGGGCAATCAGAGTCCCGATTAGATCATCTTATATTATTGATAATTTAAGAATTCATCGTAACTCTATCCCATTTGTCCAACTCACGTAGTTCCTATACCAGATATCGTATTGAGCTAGGCGATATCTTAAAGCGCATGAAATGGCGAATAAAATGCACTACTATCCTTCTCGGATAGGGCAATCAGAGACCCGTTTAGGTCATCTTATATTATGGTTAATATAAGAATTCAGCAAAATTTTATCACATTTGTTCAATTTACGTCGCCCCTATTTCAGATAGCGTATTGGGCTAGGTGGCATCTTAAAGCGCATGACATGTCGAGTAAAATGCACTACTAAACTTCTCGGATAGGGCAATCAGAGACCCGATTAGATCATCTTATATTATGGTTAATATTATAATTCAGCGTAATTGAACCACATTTACTCAATTTACGTCACTCCTATTTCAGATAGCGTATTGGCCTAAGCAGAATCTTAATGGGCATGAAATGACGATTAAGAGGCACTACTAAGCTTCTATGATAGGGTAATCAGAGGCCCCATTAGATCATTTTATATTATGATTAATTTAAGAATTCAGCGTAATTCTACCACATTTGTTCAATTTACATGGCCACTATTTCAGATAGCGTATTGGGCTAGCCGGCATCTTATAGCGCGAGGAACGACGACTAAAATGCACTACTAACCTTCTATGATAGGGCAATCAGAGTCCCGAATAGATCGTAGTATATTATGGTTAATATAAGAATTCTGCGTAATTCTATCACATTTGTTCAATTTATGTCGCTCTTATTTCAGATAGCGTATTGGGCTATGTGGCATCTTAAAGCGCATGGAATGACGAGTAAAATGCACTATTAAACTTCTAGGGTAGGGCAAACAGAGACCCGATTAGTTCATTTTATGTTATGGTTAATTTAAGGATTCAGCGAAATACTATCACATTTGTTCAATTTACGTCGCTCCTATATCAGATAGCGCAGTGGGCTAGGCGGCATCTTAAAGCGCGTGGAATGGCGAGTAAAATGCACTATTAAACGTCTATGATAGGGCAATCAGAGGCCTGATTAGATCATTTTATATTTTGGTTAATATAAGAATTCAGCGAAATTCTATCACATTTGTTCAATTTACGTCGCTCCTATTTCAGATAGCGAATTCGGCTAAGCGGCATCTCAAAGCGCATGAAATGACGAGTGAAATGCACTATTAAACTTCTAGGGTATTGCGAATAGAGACCCGAATAGATCATTTTACGTTAAGGTTAATATAAGAATTCAGCGAAATCCTATCACATTTGCTAAATTTACGTCGCTCCTATTTCAGATAGCGTATTGGGCTTAGCGGCATCTCAATGCGCATGAAATGGCGAGTAAAATGCACTATTAAACTTCTAGGGTAGGTTAACAGAGACCCGATTAGATCATTTTATATTATGGTTAATTTAAGAATTCAGCGAAATTCTATCACATTTGTTCAATTTACGTCGCCCCTATTTCAGATAGCGAATTGGGCTAAGCGGCATCTCAAAGCGCATGAAATGACGAGTGAAATGCACTATAAAACTTCTAGGGTATTGCGAATAGAGACCCGATTAGATCATTTTACATTAAGGTTAATATAAGAATTCAGCGAAATCCTATCACATTTGTTCAATTTACGTCGCTGATATTTCAGATAGCGTATTGAGCAAAGCGGCATCACAAAGCGCACGAAATGACGAGAAAATGCATTATTAAACTTCTAGGGTAGGGCAAACAGAGACCCGACTAGATCATTTTAAATTATGGTTAATTTAAGAATTCTGCAAAATTCTATCTCATTTGTTCAATTTACGTCGCTCCTATTTCAGATAGCCTACTGGGCTAGGCGGCATCTTAAAGCGCGTGGAATGGCGAGTAAAATGCACTATTAAACGTCTATGATAGGGCAATCAGAGGCCTGATTAGATCATTTTATATTTTGGTTAATATAAGAATTCAGCGAAATTCTATCACATTTGTTCAATTTACGTCGCTGATATTTCAGAAAGCGTATTGAGCAAAGCGGCATCACAAAGCGCACGAAATGACGAATGAAATGCACTATTAATCTTCTAGGGTAGGGCGATCAGAGACCCGATTAGATCATTTTACATTAAGGTTAATATAAGTATTCGGCGAAATTCTATCACATTTGTTCAACTTTCGTCGCTCCTATTTCAGGTAGCGTTTTGGGCTAAGCGGCATCTCAAAGCGCAAGAAGTGGCGAGTAAAATGCACTATTAAACTTCTAGGGTAAGGCGAACAGAGACCCGAATAGATCATTTTATATTATGGTTAATTTAAGGATTCAGCGAAATTCTATCACATTTGTTCAATTTACGTCGCTCCAATTTCAGATAGCCTACTGGGCTAGGCGGCATCTTAAAGCGCGTGGAATGGCGAGTATAACGCACTATTAACCTTCTATGATAGGGCAATCAGAGACCAGATTAGATCATTTTATATTTTGGTTAATATAAGTGTTCAGAGAAATTCTATCACATTTATTCAATTTACTTCGCTCCTATTTCAGATAGCGAATTGGGCTAAGCGGCATCTCAAAGCGCATGAAACGACGAGTGAAATGCACTATTAAACTTCTAGGGTATTGCGAATAGAGACCCGATTAGATCATTTTACATTAAGGTTAATATATGAATTCAGCGGAGTCCTATCACATTTGCTAAATTTACGTCGCTCCTATTTCAGATAGCGTATTGGGCTAAGCGGCATCTCAATGCGCATGAAATGGCGAGTAAAATGCACTATTAAACTTCTAGGGTAGGGTAAAAGAGACCCGATTAGATCATTTTATATTATGGTTAATTTAAGAATTCAGCGAAATTCTATCACATTTGTTCAATTTACGTCGCCCCTATTTCAGATAGCGAATTGGGCTAAGCGGCATCTCAAAGCGCATGAAATGACGAGTGAAATGCACTATTAAACTTCTAGGGTATTGCGAATAGAGACCCGATTAGATCATTTTACATTAAGGTTAATATAAGAATTCAGCGAAATCCTATCACATTTGTTCAATTTACGTCGCTGATATTTCAGATAGCGTATTGAGCAAAGCGGCATCACAAAGCGCACGAAATGACGAGAAAATGCAGTATTAAACTTCTAGGGTAGGGCGAACAGAGACACGATTAGATCATTTTACATTAAGGTTAATATAATAATTCAGGGAAATTCTATCACATTTGTTCAATTTACGTCGCTCCTATTTCAGATAGCGTATTGGGCTATGCGGCCTCTCAAAGCGCATGAAATGACGAGTAAAATGCATTATTAAACTTCTAGGGTAGGGCAAACAGAGACCCGTCTAGATCATTTTATATTATGGTTAATTTAAGAATTCTGCGAAATTCTATCTCATTTGTTCAATTTACGTCGCTCCTATGTCAGATAGCCTACTGGGCTAGGCGGCATCTTAAAGCGCGTGGAATGGCGAGTATAACGCACTATTAACCTTCTATGATAGGGCAATCAGAGACCAGACTAAATCATTTTATATTTTGGTTAATATAAGTGTTCAGCGAAATTCTATCACATTTATTCAATTTACGTCGCTCCTATTTCAGATAGCGCATTGGGCTGAGCGGCATCTCAAAGCGCATGAATTGACGAGTGAAATGCACTATTAAACTTCTAGGGTATTGCGAATAGAGACCTGATTAGATCATTTTACATTAAGGTTAATGTAAGAATTCAGCGAAATCCTATCACATTTGCTAAATTTACGTCGCTCCTATTTCAGATAGCGTATTGGGCTAAGCGGCATCTCAAAGCGCATGAAATGGCGAGTAAAATGCACTATTAAACTTCAGGGTAGGGTTAACAGAGACTCGATTAGATCATTTTACATTATGGTTAATAAAAGAATTCAGGGAAATCCTATCACATTTGTTCAATTTATGTCGCTCCTATTTCAGATAGCGTATTGGGCTAAGCGGCATCTCAAAGCGCATTAAATGGAGAGTAAAATGCACTATTAAACTTCTAGGGTAAGGCAAACAGAGACCCGATTAGATCATTTAATATTACGGTTAATATAAGAATTCAGCGTAATTCTATCACATTTGTCCAACTTACGTCGCTCCTATTTCAGATACCGTACTGGGCTAGGCGGCATCTTAAAGCGCGTGGAAGGGCGAGTAAAATGCACTACTAAACTTCTATGATAGGGCAATCAGAGCCCCGATTAGATCATTTTGTATTTTGTTTAATATAAGATTTCAGGGAAATTCTATCACATTTGTTCAATTTACGTCGCTCCTATTTCAGATAGCGGATTGGCCTAAGCGGCATCTCAAAGCGCATGAAATGACGAGTGAAATGCACTATTAAACTTCTAGGGTAGGGCGAACAGAGACCCGATTAGAACACCTTACATTAACGTTAATATAAGAATTCAGGGAAATTCTATCACATTTGTTCAATTTACGTGGCTCCTATTTCAGAAAGCGTGTTGGTCTAAGCGGCATCTCTACGCGCATGAAATGGCAAGTAAAATGCACTATTAAACTTCTAGGGTAAGGCAAACAGAGGCCCGATTAGATCATTTTATATTACGGTGAATATAATATTTCAGCGTAATTCTATCACATTGGTTCAACTTACGTCGCTCCTATTTCAGATAGCGTACTGGGCTAGGCGGAAACTTAAAGCGCCTGGAATGGCGAGTAAAAGGCACTATTAAACTTCTATGATAGGGCAATCAGAGTCCCGATTAGATCATTTTATATTACAGTTAATATAAGAATTCAGCGTAATTCTGTCACATTTGTTCAACTTACGTCGCTCCTATTTCAGATAGCGTACTGGGCAAGGCGGCATCTTAAAGCGCGTGGAAGGGTGAGTAAAATGCACTACTAAACTTCTATGATAGGGTAATCAGAGTCCCGATTAGTTCATTTTGTATTTTGTTTAATATAAGGATTCAGCGAAATTCTATCACATTTGTTCAATTTACGTCGCTCCTATTTCAGATAGCGTATTGGGCTAAGCGGCATCTCAAAGCTCATGAAATGGCGAATAAAATGCACTATTAAACTTCTAGGCTAGGGCGAACAGAGACCCGATTAGATCATTTTACATTATGGTTAATAAAAGAATTCAGCGAAATTCTATCACATTTGTTCGATTTACGTCGCTCCTATTTCAGATAGCGTATTGGGCTAAGCGGCATCTCAAAGCGCATGTAATGGCGAATAAAATGCACTATTAAACTTCTAGGCATGGGCGAACAGAGACCCGATTAGATCATTTTACATTATGGTTAATAAAAGAATTCAGCGAAATTCTATCACATTTGTTCAATTTACGTCGCTCCTATTTCAGATAGCGTATTGGGCTAAGCGGCATCTCAAAGCGCATGAAATGGCGAGTAAAATGCACTATTAAACTTCTAGGGTAGGGCAAACAGAGTCCCGATTAGATCATTTTATATTACGGTTAATATAAGAATTCAGCGTAATTCTGTCACATTTGTTCAACTTACGTCGCTCCTATTTCAAATAGCGTACTGGGCTATGCGGCATCGTGAAGCGCGTGGAATGGCGAGTAAAATGCACTATTAAAGTTCTATGATAGGGCAATCAGAGACCCGATTAGATCATTTTATATTTTGGTTAATATAAGAATTCAGCGAAATTCTATCACCTTTGTTCAATTTACGTCGCTCCTATTTCAGATAGCATAATGGGCTAAGCGGCATCTCAAAGCGCATGAAATGACGAGTGAAATGCACTATTAAACTTCTAGGGTAGGGCGAACAGAGACCCGATTAGAACACCTTACATTAAGGTTAATATAAGAATTCAGGGAAATTCTATCACATTTGTTCAATTTACGTGGCTCCTATTTCAGAAAGCGTGTTGGGCTAAGCGGCATCTCAACGCGCATGAAATGGCAAGTAAAATGCACTATTAAACTTCTAGGGTAAGGCAAACAGAGACCCGATTAGATCATTTTATATTTCGGTGAATATAAGAATTCAGCGTAATTCTGTCACATTTGTTCAACTTACGTCGCTCCTATTTCAAATAGCGTACTGGGCTATGCGGCATCTTGAAGCGCGTGGAATGGCGAGTAAAATGCACTATTAAACTTCTATGATAGGGCAATCAGAGACCCGATTAGATCATTTTGTATTTTGTTTAATATAAGATTTCAGGGAAATTCTATCACATTTGTTCAATTTACGTCGCTCCTATTTCAGTTAGCGTACTGGGCTATGCGGCATATTGAAGCGCGTGGAATGGCGAGTAAAATGCACTATTAAACTTCTATGATAGGGCAATCAGAGACCCGATTAGATCATTTTATATTATGGTTAATTTAAGAATTCAGCAAAATTCCGTCGCATTTGTTCAATTTACGTCGCTCCTATTTCAGACAGCGTACTGGACTGGGCGGCATCTTAAAGCGCGTGGAATGGCGAGTAAAATGCACTATTCAACTTCTATGATAGGGCAATCAGAGACCCGATTAGATCATTTTATATTACGGTTAATATAAGAATTCAGCGTAATTCTATCACATTTGTTAAATTTACGTTGCTGCTATTTCAGATAGCGTGCTGGGCTAGGCGGCATCTTAAAGCGCGTGGAATTGCGAGTAAAATGCACTATTAAACTTCTAGGATAGGGCAATCAGAGACCCGATTAGATCATTTTATATTTTGGTTAATACAAGAATTCAGCGAAATACTATCACATTTGTTCAATTTACGTCGCTCCTATTTCAGATAGCGTATTGGGCTAAGCGGCACCTCAAAGCGCATGAAATGGCGAGTAAAATGCACTATGAAACTTCTAGGGTACGGTAAACAGAGACCCGATTAGTTCATTTTATATTATGGTTAATTTAAGAATTCAGCGAAATTCTATCACACTTGTGCAATTTACGTCGCTCCTATTTCAGATAGCCTACTGGGCTAGGCGGCATCTTAAAGCGCGTGGAATGGCGAGCATATCGCACTATTAACCTTCTATGATAGGGCAATCAGAGACCAGACTAGATCATTTTATATTTTGGTTAATATAAGTGTTCAGCGAAATTCTATCACATTTATTCAATTTACGTCGCTCCTATTTCAGATAGCGCATTGGGCTGAGCGGCATCTCAAAGCGCATGAAATGACGAGTGAAATGCACTATTAAACTTCTAGGGTATTGCGAATAGAGACCTGATTGGATCATTTTACATTAAGGTTAATGTAAGAATTCAGCGAAATCCTATCACATTTGCTAAATTTACGTCGCTCCTATTTCAGATAGCGTATTGGGCTATGCGGCATCTTGAAGCGCGTGGAATGGCGAGTAAAATGCACTATTTAACTTCTATGATAGGGCAATCAGAGACCCGATTAGACCATTTTATATTATGGTTAATAAAAGAATTCAGGGAAATCCTATCACATTTGTTCAATTTATGTCGCTCCTATTTCAGATCGCGTATTGGGCTAAGCGGCATCTCAAAGCGCATTAAATGGCGAGTAAAATGCACTATTAAACTTCTAGTGTAGGGCAAACAGAGACCCGATTAGATCATTTTATATTATGGTTAATTTAAGAATTCAGCAAAATTCTATCGCATTTGTTCAATCTACGTCGCTCCTGTTTCAGATAGCGTACTGGGCTAGCCGGCATCTTAAAGCGCGTAGAATGACGAGTGAAATGCACTATTAAACTTCTAGGGTAGGGCAAAGAGAGACCAGATTAGATCATTTTATATTATGGTTAATTTAAGAATTCAGCGAAATTCTATCACATTTGTTCAATTTACGTCGCTCCTGTTTCAGATAGCGTACTGGGCTAGCCGGCATCTTAAAGCGCGTGGAATGACGAGTGAAATGCACTATTAAACTTCTAGGGTAGGGCAAACAGTGACCAGATTAGATCATTTTATATTATGGTCAATTTAAGAATTCAGCGAAATTCTATCACATTGTTGAATTTACGTCGCTCCTATTTCAGATAGCGTATTGGGCTAAGCGGCATCTCAAAGCGCATGAAATGACGAGTGAAATGCACTATTAAACTTCTAGGGTAGGGCAATCAGGGAACCGAATAGTTCGTATTATATTTTGGTTAATATAAGAATTCTGCGTAATTCTAACTCGTTTGTTCAATTTACGTAGCTCCAATTTCAGATATCGCATTGGACTAGGCGGCATCTTAAAGCGCATGAAATGTCGAGTAAAATGCACTGCTAAACTTCTCGGATAGGGCTAAGAGAGACCCGATTAGGTCATCTTATATTATGGTTAATATAAGAATTCAGCGAAATTTTATCACATTTGTTCAATTTACGCCGCCCCGATTTCAGATTGCGTATTGGGCTAGGAGGCATCTTAAGGCGCATGAAATGTCGAGTAAAATGCACAATTAAACTGCTAGGGTAGGGCAAACAGAGACCCGATTAGGTCATTTTATATTATGGTTAATTTAAGAATACAGCGAAATTCTATCACATTTGTTCAATTTACGTCGCTCCTATTTCAGATAGCGTATTGGGCTAGGTGGCATCTTAAAGCGCGTGGAATGTCGAGTAAAATGCACTATTAACCTTCTATGATAGGGCAATCAAAGACCCGAGTAGATCATTCCATATTATGGTTAATACAAAAATTCTGCGTAATTCAATCACATTTGTTCAATTTGTGTCGCTCCTATTTCAGATAGCGTAGTGGGCTAGGCGGCACCTTAAAGCGCATGAAATGACGAGTAAAATGCACTATTAAACTTCTATGATAGGGCAATCAGAGACCGAATAGATCATATTATATTATGGTTAATATAAGAATTCTGCGTAATTCTATCACGTTCGTTCAATTTACGTAGCTCCAATTTCAGATAGCGTATTGGGCTAAGTGGCATCTTAAAGCGCATGAAATGTCGAGTAAAATGCACTACTAAACTTCTCGGATAGGGCTAACAGAGGCCCGATTAGGTCATCTTATATTATGGTTAATATAAGAATTCAGCGTAATTCTATCACATTTGTTAAATTTACGTCGCCCCTATTTGAGATAGCGTATTGGGCTAGGTGGCATCTTAAAGCGCATGAAATGGCGAGTAAAATGCACTATTAAACTTCAATGATAGGGCAATCAGAGACCCGATTAGGTCATCTTATATTATGGTTAATATAAGTATTCAGCGATATTCTATCACATTTGTTCAATTTACGTCGCTCCTATCTCAGATAGCGTATTGGGCTTGGCGGCATCTTAAAGCGCGTGGAATAACGAGTAAAATGCACTACTAACCTTCTATGATAGGGCAATCAGAGACCCGATTAGATCATTTTATATTACGGTTAATATAAGAATTCAGCGAAATTCTATCACATTTGTTCAATTTACGTCGCTCCTATGTCAGATAGTGTATTGGGCTAAGCGGCACCTTAAAGCGCATGAAATGACGAGTAAAATGCACTATTAAACTTCTATGATTGGGCAATCAGAGACCCGATTAGATCATCTTATATTATGGTTAATTTAAGAATTCGTCGTAACTCTATCACACTTGTTCAATTTACGTAACTCCAATTTCAGATAACATATTGGGCTAGGCGGTAGCTTAAAGCGCATGGAATGTCGAGTAAAATGCACTACTTAACTTCTCGATAGGGCAATGAGAGACCCGATTAGGTCATCTTATATTATGATTGATATAAAAATTCAGCGTAATGCTATCACAATTGTTCAATTTACATCGCTCCTATTTCAGATAGCATATTGGGCTAGGCGGTGCCTTAAAGCGCATGAAGTGACGAGTAAAATGCACTATTAAAAAATCCATGATAGGGCAATCGGAGACGCGATTGGACTATTTTATATTATGGTTAATAGAAGAATTCAGCGTAATTGAACGACATTTATTCAATTTACGTAGTTCCAATTTCAGGTAGCATATTGGGCGAGGTGGCATCTTAAAGCGCATGAAATGTCGAGTAAAATGCACTACTAAACTTCTCGGATAGGGCAATCAGAGATCCGATCAGGTCATCTTTTATTATGATTAATATAAGAATTCTGCGTAATTCTATCACGTTTGTTCAATTTACGTAGCTCCAATTTCAGATAGCGTATTGGGCTAGGTGGCATCTTAAAGCGCATGAAATGATGAGTAAAATGCACTATTAAACTTCTATGATAAGGCAATCAGAGACCCGAATAGATCGTATTATATTATGCTTAATATAAGAATTCTGCGTAATTCTATCACATTTGTTCAATTTATGTCGCTCCTATTTCAGATAGCGTATTCGGCTAGGCGGCACATTAAAGCGCATGAAATGACGAGTAAAATGCACTATTAAACTTCTATGATAGGGCAATAAGGGGTCCGAATTGATCGTATTATATTATGGTTACTATAAGAATTCTGCGTAATTCTATCACATTTGTTCAATTTACGTAGCCCCTATTTCAGATAGCGTATTGGGCTAGGTGGCATCATAAAGCGCATGAAATGTCGAGTGAAATGCACTATTAAACTTCTATGATAGGGCAATCAGAAACCCGATTAGATCATTTTATATTATTGTCAATATAAGAATTCAACGTAATTTTATCACATTTGATCAATTTATATCGCTCCTATTTCAGATTGCGTATTGGGCTAGGCGGCACCAAAAAGCGCATGAAATGACGAGTAAAATGCACTATTAAACTTCTATGATAGGGCAATCAGAGACCCGAATAGATCGTATTATATTATGATTAATATGAAAATTCTGCGTAATTATATCACGTTTGTTCAATTTACGTAGCTCCAATTTCAGATAGCGCATTGGACTAGGCGGCATCTTAGAGCGCACGAAATATCGAGTAAAATGCACTACTAAAATTCTCGTATAGGGCAATCAGAGACCTGATTAGGTCATCTTACATTATGGTTAATATGAGAATTCAGCAAAATTTTACCACATTTGTTCAATTTACGTCGCCCCTATTTCAGATAGCGTTTTGTGCTAGGTGGCATCTTAATGCGCATGACATGTCGAGTACAATGCACTATAAAACTTCTATGATAGGGCAATCAGTGACCCGAATAGATCGTATTATATTATGGTTTATATAAGAATTCTGCGTAATTCTATCAAAATTGTTCAATTTACGTAGCTCCAATTTCAGATAGCGTATTGGTCGAGGCGGCATCTTGAAGCACATGATATGTCGAGTAAAATGCACTACTAAACTTCTCGGATAGGGCAATCAGAGACACGATTAGATCATTCTATATTATGGGTAATATAAGAATTCAGCGAAATTCTATCACATTTGTTCAATTTACGTCGCTCCTATTTCAGATAGCGTACTGGGCTAAGCGACATCTTAAAGCGCATGAATGCCGAGCAAAACGCACTATTAAACTTCTATGATAGAGCAATCAGAGACCTGATTACATCATTTTATATTATGGTTAATATAAGAATTCAGCGTCATTCTATCACATTTGTTCAATTTACGTCGCTCCTATTTCAGATAGAATATTGGGCTAAACGGCATATTAAAGCGCATGAAATGGCGAGTAAAATGAACTATAAAACTTCTATGATAGGGCAATCAGAGACCCGATTAGATCATTTTATATTATGGTTAATATAAGAATTCTGCGTAATTCTATCACTGTTGTGCAATTTACGTCGCTCCTGTTTCAGATTGCGTATTGGGCTAGGCGGAACCTTAAAGCGCATGAAATGACGACTAAAATGCGCTACTAAGCTTCTAGGATTGGGCAATCAGAGGCCCGATTAGATCATCTTATGTTATGATTAATATAAGAATTTAGCGTAATTCTATCACATTTGTTCAATTTACGTCGCTCCTATTTCAGATAGCGTATTGGGCTAAGCGGCTTCTCAAAGCGCATGAAATGACGAGTGAAATGCACTAATAAGCTTCTCGGATAGGGCAATCAGAGACCCGTTTAGGTCATCTTATATTATGGTTAATATAAGAATTCAGCAAAATTTTATCACATTTGTTCAATTTACGTCGCTCCTATTTCAGATAGCGTATTGAGCTAATCGGCATCTTACAGCGCATGAAATGACAAGTAAAATGCACTACTAAGCTTCTAGGATAGGGCAATCAGAGACCCGATTAGATCATCTTATATTATGGTTAATATTATAATTCAGCGTAATTGAACCACATTTACTCAATTTACGTCACTCCAATTTCAGATAGCGTATTGGCCTAAGCACAATCTTAATGGGCATGAAATGACGATTAAGAGGCACTACTATGCTTCTATGATAGGGTAATCAGAGGCCCCATTAGATCATTTTATATTATGATTAATTTAAGAATTCAGCGTAATTCTACCACATTTGTTCAATTTACATGGCCACTATTTCAGATAGCGTATTGGGCTAGCCGGCATCTTATAGCGCGAGGAACGACGACTAAAATGCACTACTAACCTTCTATGATAGGGCAATCAGAGACCCGAATAGATCATTTCATATTATGGTTAATATAAGAATTCAGCGAAATTCTATCACATTTGTTCAATTTACGTCGCTCCTATTTCAGATAGCGTATTGGGCTAAGCGGCTTCTCAAAGCGCATGAAATGACGAGTGAAATGCACTATTAAACTTCTATGATAGGGCAATCAGAGACCTGAATAGATCGTATTATATTATGGTTAATATAACAATTCTGCGTAATTCTGTTTCGTTTGTTCAATTAACGTAGCTCCAATTTCAGATAGTGTATTGGGCTGGGCGGCATCTTAATGCGACTGAAATGTCGAGTAAAATGCACTACTAAACTTCTCGGATAGGGCAATCAGAGACCCGATTAGGTGATCTTATATTATGGTTAATATAAGAATTCAGCGAAATTCTATCACATTTGTACAATTTACGTCGCTCCTATTTCAGATAGCGTATTGGGCTAAGCGGCACCTTAAAGCGCATGAAATGGCGAGTAAAATGCACTATTAAACTTCTATGATAGGGCAACCAGAGAACCGAAAAGATCGTATTATATTATGGTTAATATAAGAATTCTGCGTAATTCTATCACATTTGCTCAATTTATGTCGCTCCTATTTCAGATAGCGTATGGGACTAGGCGGCACCTTAGAGCGCATGAAATGTCGAGTAAGACGCACTACCAAACTTCTCGGATAGGGCTAACAGAGACCCGACTAGGTCATCTTATATTATGGTTAATATAAGCATTCAGCGAAATTTTATCACTTTTGTTGAATTTACGTCGCCCATATTTCAGATAGCGTATTCGGCTAGGTGGCATCTTAAAGCGCATGAAATGTCGAGTAAAATGCACTGTTAAACTTCTAGGGTAGGGCAAACAGAGACCCGATAGATCATTTTAGATTATGGTTAATTTAAGAATTCAACGTAATTTTATCACATTTGTTCAATTTATATCGCTCCTATTTCAGATAGCGTATTGGGCTAGGCGGCACCTTAAAACGCATGAATTGACGAATAAAATGTACTATTAAACTTCTGTGATAGGGCAATCAGAGACCCGAATTGATCGTATTATATTATGGTTAATATAAGAATTCTACGTAATTCTATCACATTTGTTCAATTTACGTCGCCCATATTTCAGATAGCGTATTGGGCAAGGTGGCATCTTAGAGCGCATGAAATGTCGAGTAAAATGCACTATTAAACTTCTAGGGTAGGGCAACCGGAGACCCGATTAGGTCATCTTATGTTATGGTTAATATAAGAATTCAGCGAAATTTTATCACATTTGTTCAATTTACGTCGCCCATATTTCAGATAGCGTATTGGGCTAGGTGGCACCTTAAATCGCATGAAGTGTCGAGTAAACGGCACTATTAAACTTCTATGATCGGGCAATCGGAGACCCGAATTGATCGTATTATATTATGGTTAATATAAGAATTCTGAGTAATTCTATCACGTTTGTTCAATTTACGTAGTTCCAATTTCAGATAGCGTATTGGGCTAGGTGGCAGCTTAAAGCGCATGAAATGTCAAGTAAAATGCACTACTAAACTTCTCGGATAGGGCTAACAGAGACCCGATTAGGTCATCTTATATTATAGTTAATATAAGAATTCAGCGTAATTTTATCACTTTTGTTCAATTTACGTCGCCCATATTTCAGATAGCGTATTGGGCTAGGCGGCACCTTAAAGCGCGTGAATTGACGAGTAAAATGCACTATTAAACTTCTAGGGTAGGGCAAACAGACACACGAGAAGATCATTTTATATTATGGTCCATTTTAGATTTCAGCGAAATTCTATCACATTTGTTCAATTGACGTCGCCCCTATTTCAGATAGCGTTTTGTGCCAGGTGGCATCTTAATGCGCATGACATGTCGAGTACAATGCACTATAAAACTTCTATGATAGGGCAATCAGTGACCCGAATAGATCGTATTATATTATGGTTTATATAAGAATTCTGCGTAATTCTATCAAAATTGTTCAATTTACGTAGCTCCAATTTCAGATAGCGTATTGGTCGAGGCGGCATCTTGAAGCACATGATATGTCGAGTAAAATGCACTACTAAACTTCTCGGATAGGGCAATCAGAGACACGATTAGATCATTCTATATTATGGTTAATATAAGAATTCAGCGAAATTTTATCACATTTGTTCAATTTACGTCGCTCCTATTTCAGATTGCGTACTGGGCTAAGCGACATCTTAAAGCGCATGAAATGTGGAGTAAAATGCACTACCAATCTTCTAGGATAGGGCAATCAGATATCCGATAAGGTCATCGTATATTATGATTAATATAAGAATTCAGTGTAATTCTATCACATTTGTTCAATTTACGACGCTCCTATTTCAGATAGCGTATTGGACTAAACGGCACCTTAAAGCGCACGAAATGGCGAGTAAAATGCACTATTACACTTCTGTGATAGGGCAATCAGAGACCCGATTAGATCATTTTATATTATGGTTAATATAAGAATCCAGCGTAATTCTATCACATTTGTGCAATTTACGTCGCTCCTGTTTCAGATTGCGTATTGGGCTAGGCGGAACCTTAAAGCGCATGAAATGACGACTAAAATGCGCTACTAAGATTCTAGGATTGGGCAATCAGAGGCCCGATTAGATCATCTTATGTTATGATTAATATAAGAATTTAGCGTAATTCTATCACATTTGTTCAATTTACGTTGCCCCTATTTCAGATAGCGTATTGGGCTAGGTGGCATCTTAAAGCGCATGACATGTCGAGTAAAATGCACTAATAAACTTCTCGGATAGGGCTATCAGAGACCCGTTTAGGTCATCTTATATTATGGTTAATATTATAATTCAGCGTAATTGAACCACATTTACTCAATTTACGTCACTCCTATTTCAGATAGCGTATTGGTCTAAGCACAATATTAATGGGCATGAAATGACGATTAAGAGGCACTACTAAGCTTCTACGATAGGGTAATCAGAGGCCCCATTAGACCATTTTATATTATGATTAATTTAAGAATTCAGCGTAATTCTACCACATTTGTTCAATTTACATGGCCACTATTTCAGGTAGCGTAATGGGCTAGGCGGCATCTTAAAGCGTGTAGAATGACGAGTAAAATGCACTATTAACCTTCTATGATAGGGCAATCATAGACCCGATTATATCATTCTATATTATGGTTAATATAAGAATTCTGCGTAATTCTATCACATTTGTTCAATTTATGTCGCTCCTATTTCAGATAGCGTATTGGGCTAGGCGGCAACCTAAAGCGCATGAAATGACGAGTAAAATGCAATATTAAACTTCTATGATAGGGCAATCAGAGAACCGAATAGATCGTATTATATTATGCTTAATATAAGAATTCTGCGTAATTCTATCACGTTTGATCAATTTACGTAGCTCCAATTTCAGATAGCGTATTGGGCTAGGCGGCAACTTAAAGCGCATGATATGTCGAGTAAAATGCAGTTCTAAACTTCTCGGATAGGGTAACAGAGACCCGATTAGGTCATCTTATATTATGGTTAATATAAGGATTCAGCGAAATTTTATCACATTTGTTCAATTTACGTCGTCCCTATTTCAGATAGCGTATCGGGCTAAGCGGCACCTTAAAGGGCATGAAATGACGAGTAAAATGCACTATTAAACTTCTATGATCGGGCAATCAGAGACCCGAATAGATCCTATTATATTATTGTTAATATAAGAATTCTGCGTAATTCTAGCACATTTGTTCAATTTACGTCGCTCCTATTTCAGATCGCGTATTGGGCTAAGCGGCACCTTAAAGCGCATGACATGACGAGTAAAATGTACTATTAAACTTCTATGATAGGGCAAACAGTGACCCGAATAGATCGTATTATATTATGGTTAATATAAGAATTCTGCGTAATTCTATCACATTTGTTCAATTTACGTTGCCCCTATTTCAGATAGCGTATTGGGCTAGGTGGCATCTTAAAGCGCATGAAGTGTCGAGTAAAATGCACTATTAAACTTCTATGATAGGGCAATCAGAGACCCGATTAGATCATTTCATGTTATTGTTAATATAAGAATTCAACGTAATCTTATCACACTTGTTCAATTTATATCGCTCCCATTTCAGATAGCGTATTGTACTAGGCGGCACCTTAAAGCGCATGAAATGACGAGTAAAATGCACTACTAAACTTCTCGGATAGGACAATCAGAGACCCGATTAGGTCATCTTATACTATGTTTAATATAAGAAATCAGCGAAATTTTATCACATTTGCTCAATTTCCGTCGCCCCTATTTCCGATATTGTATTTGGCAAGGTGGCATCTTAAAGAGCATGAAATGTCGAATAAAATGCACTATTAAACTTCTCGGGTAAGGTAAACAGAGACCCGATTATATCATTTTATATTATGGTTGATTTAAGAATTCAGAGAAATTTTATCACATTTGTTCAATTTACGTCGCTCCTATTTCAGATAGCGTATTGGGCTAAACGGCACCTTGAAGCGTATGAAATGGCGAGTAAAATGCACTATTAAACTTCTATGGCAGGGCAATCAGAGACCCGAGTTGATCGTATTATATTACGGTCAATATAAGTATTCTGCGTAATTCTATCACATTTGTTCAATTTACGGCGCCCCTATTTCAGATACCGTATTGTGGTAAGCGGCATCTTAAAGCGCATGAAATGTCGATTAAAATGCACTACTAAACTTCTCGCATAGGGCAAACAGAGACCCGATTAGGTGATCTTATATTATCGTTAATATAAGAATTCAGCGAAATCCTATCACATTTGTTCAATTTACGTCGCCCATATTTCAGATAGCGTATTGGGCAAGGTGGCATCTTAGAGCGCATCAAATGTCGAGTAAAGTGCACTATTAAACTTCTAGGGTAGGGGAAACAGAGACCCGATTAGATCATTTTAGATTATGGTTAATTTAAGAACTCAACGTAATTTTATCACATTTGTTCAATTTATACCGCTCCTATTTCAGATAGCGTATTGGGCTAGGCGGCATCTTAAAACGCATGTATTGACGAGTAACATGCACTATTAAACTTCTGGGATAGGGCAATCAGAGACCCGAATTGATCGTATTATATTATGGTTAATATAAGAATTCTGCGAAATTCTATCACATTTGTTCAATTTACGTCGCCCCGATTTCAGATAGCGTATTGGGATAGGTGGCATCTTAAGGCGCATGAAATTTGGAGTAAAATGCACTATTAAACTTCTATGATAGGGCAATCAGGAACCCGATTAGATCATTTTATATTATTGTCAATATAAGAATTCAACGTAATTTTATCACATTTCTTCAATTTACGTCGCTCCTATTTCAAATAGCGTATTGGGCGAGACGGCATCTTAAAGCGCATGAAATGTCGAGTAAAATGCACTACTAAACTTCTCGGCTAGGTCAATGAAAGACCCGATTAGATAATTCTATATTATGGTTAATTTAAGAATTCAGCGAAATTCTATCACATTTGTTCAATTTACGTCGCTCCTATTTCAGCTAGCGTATTGGGCTAGCCTGCACCTCAAAGCGCATGAAATGGCGAGTACAATGCACTATTAAACTTCTATGATAGGGCAATCAGAGACCCGAATAGATCGAATTATATTATGTTAATATAAGAATTCTGCGTAATTCCATCACGTTTGTTCAATTTACGTAGCTCCAATTTCAGATAGCGTATTGGGATAGGTGGCATCTTAAGGCGCATGAAATTTGGAGTAAAATGCACTATTAAACTTCTATGGTAGGGCAATCAGAGACCCGATTAGATCATTTTATATTTTGGTTAATATAAGAATTCAGCGAAATTATATCACATTTGTTCAATTAACGTGGCTCCTATTGCAGATAGCGTATTGGGCTAAGCGGCAACTTAAAGTGCATGGAATGGCGAGTAAAATGCACTATTAAACTTCTAGGGTAGGGCGAACAGAAACCCGATTAGATCATTTTACATTAAGGTTAATATAAGAATTTAGGGAAATTCTATCACATTTGTTCAATTTACCTCGTTCATATTTCAAATAGCGTATTGGGCTAAGCGGCATCTCAAAGCGCATGAAATGGCGAGTGAAATGCACTATTAAACTTCTAGGGTAGGGCAAACAGAGACCCGATTAGATCATTTTATATTATGGTTAATTTAAGAATTCAGCGAAATTCTATCACATTTGTTCAATTATCGTCGCTCCTATTTCAGATAGCGTATTGAGCTAGGTGGCATCTTAAAGCGCATGAAATGTCGAATAAAATGCACTACTAAACTTCTCGGCTAGGTCAATCAAAGACCCGATTAGATCATTCTATATTATGGTTAATATAAGAATTCTGCGTAATTCGATCACATATGTTCAATTTATGTCGCTCCAATTTCAGATAGCGTATTGGGCTAGGCGGCACCTTAAAGCGCATGAAACGGCGAGTAAAATGCACTATTAAACTTCTATGATAGGGCAATCGGAGACCCGAATAGATCGTATTATATTATGGTTAATATAAGAATTCTGCGTAATTCTGTTACGTTTGTTCAATTTACGTACCTCCAATTTCAGATAGCGCATTGGACTAGGGGGCATCTTAAAGCGCATGAATTGTCGAGTAAAATGCACTATTAAACTTCTCGGATAGGGCAATCAGAGACCCGATTAGGACATCTTATATGATGTTTAATATAAGAGTTCAGCGATATTTTATCACATTTGTTCAATTTACGTCTCCCCTATTTCAGATAGCGTATTGGGCTAAGCGACACCTTAGAGCGCATGAAATGGCGAGTAAAATGCACTATTAAACTTCTATGATAGGGCAATCAGAGACCCGAATAGATCGTATTATATTATGGATAATATAAGAATTCTGCGTAATTCTATCACGTTTGTTCAATTTACGTTGCTTCAATTTCAGGTAGCGCATTGGACTAGGCGGCATCTCAGAGCGCATGAAATGTCGAGTAAAATGCACTACTTAACTTCTCGGATAGGGCAATCACAGAGCCGATTAGGTCATCTTGTACTATGGTTAATATAAAAATTCAGCGAAATTCTATCACATTTGTTCAATTTACGTCGCTCCTATTTCAGATAGCGTATTGGACTAGGTGGCATCTTAAAGCGCATGAAATGTCGAGTAAAATGCACTGTTAAACATCTAGGGCAGGGCAAACAGAGACCCGATTAGACCATTTTAGATTATGGTTAATTTAAGAATTCAACGTAATTTTATCACATTTGTTCAATTTATATCGCTTCTATTTCAGACTGCGTATTGGGCTAGGCGGCACCATAAAGCGCATGAAATGATGAGTAAAATGCACCATTAAACTTCTATGATAGGGCAATCAGAGACCCGAATAGATCGTATTATATTATGGTTAATATAACAATTCTGCGTAATTCTATCACATTTGTTCAGTTTATGTCGCTCCTATTTCAGATAGCGTATTGGGCCAAGCGGCACCTTAAAGCGCATGATATGGCGAGTAACATGCACTATTAAACTTTTATGATAGGGCAATCAGAGACCCGAATAGATCGTATTATATTATGGTTGATATAAGAATTCTGCGTAATTCTATCACATTTGATCAATTTATGTCGCTCCTATTTCAGATAGCGTATTGGGCTAGGCGGCACCTTAAAGCGCATGAAGTGACGAGTAAAATGCACTATTAAACTTCTATGGTAGGGCAATCAGAGTCCAGATTAGATCATTTTATATTATAGTTAATATAAGAATTCACAGTAATTTTATCACATTTGTTCAATTTATATCGCTCCTACTTCAGACTGCGTATTGGGCTAGGCGGCACCATAAAGCGCATGAAATGATGAGTAAAATGCACCATCAAACTTCTATGATAGGGCAATCAGAGACCCGAATAGATCGTATTATATTATGGTTAATATAACAATTCTGCGTAATTCTATTACGTTTGTTCAATTAACGTAGCTCCAATTTCAGATAGCGTATTGGGCTAGGTGGCATCTTAAAGCGACTGAAATGTCGAGTAAAGTGCACTACTAAACTTCTCGGATAGGGCAATCAGAGACCCGATTAGGTGATCTTATATTATGGTTAATATAAGAATTCAGCGAAATTCTATCACATTTGTTCAATTTACGTCGCTCCTATTTCAGATAGCGTATTGGACTAGGTGGCATCTTAAAGCGCATGAAATGTCGAGTAAAATGCACTGTTAAACATCTAGGGCAGGGCAAACAGAGATCCGATTAGACCATTTTAGATTACGGTTAATTTAAGAATTCAACGTAATTATATCACATTTGTTCAATTTATATCGCTCCTATTTCAGACTGCGTATTGGGCTAGGCGGCACCATAAAGCGCATGAAATGATGAGTAAAATGCACCATCAAACTTCTATGATAGGGCAATCAGAGACCCGAATAGATCGTATTATATTATGGTTAATATAACAATTCTGCGTAATTCTGTTACGTTTGTTCAATTAACGTAGCTCCAATTTCAGATAGCGTATTGGGCTAGGTGGCATCTTAAATCGACTGAAATGTCGAGTAAAGTGCACTACTAAACTTCTCGGATAGGGCAATCAGAGACCCGATTAGGTGATCTTATATTATGGTTAATATAAGAATTCAGCGAAATTCTATCACATTTGTTCAATTTACGTCGCTCCTATTTCAGATAGCGTATTGGACTAGGTGGCATCTTAAAGCGCATGAAATGTCGAGTAAAATGCACTGTTAAACTTCTAGGGCAGGGCAAACAGAGACCCGATTAGACCATTTTAGATTATGGTTAATTTAAGAATTCAACGTAATTTTATCACATTTGTTCTATTTATATCGCTCCTATTTCAGATAGCGTATTGGGCCAAGCGGCACCTTAAAGCGCATGAAATGACGAGTAACATGCACTATTAACCTTCTATGATAGGGCAATCAGAGACCCGAATAGATCGTATTATATTATGGTTAATATAAGAATTCTGCGTAATTCTATCACATTTGTTCAATTTACGTAGCTCCAATTTCAGATAGCGTATTGGACTAGGCGGCATCTTAAAGCGCATGAAATGTCGATTAAAATGCACTATTAAACTTCTAGGGTACGGCAAACAGAGACCCGATTAGATCATTTTATATTATGGTTAATTTAAGAATTCAGTGAAATTCTATCACATTTGTTCAATTTACGTCGCTCCTATTTCAGATAGCGTATTGGGCTAAGCGGCATCTCAAAGCGCAAGAAATGGCGAGTAAAATGCACTATTAAACTTCTAGGGTAGGGCAAACAGAGACCCGATTAGATCATTTTATATTATGGTTAATTTAAGAATTCAGCGAAATTCTATCACATTTGTTCAATTATCGTCGCTCCTATTTCAGATAGCGTATTGGGCTAAGCGGCACCTTATAGCGCATGAAATGTCGAGTAAAATGCACTATTAAACTTCTATGGTAGGGCAATCAGAGACCCGAATAGATCGTATTATATGATGGTTAATATAAGAATTCTGCGTAATTCTATCACATTTGTTCAATTTACGTCGCCCCTATATCAGATAGCGTATTGTGCTAGGCGGCACCTTAAAGCGCATGAAATGACGAGTAAAATGCACTGTTAAACTGCTATGATAGGGCAATAAGAGACCCGGATAAATCGTATTATATTATGTTTAATATAAGAATTCTGCGTAATTCTACCACATTTGTTCAATTTACGTCGCCCCTATTTCAGATAGCGTATTGGGCTAGGTAGCATCTTAAAGCGCATGAAATGTCGAGTAAAATGCACTATTAAACTTCTATGATAGGGCAATCAGAAACCAGAATAGATCGTATTATATTATGGTTTATATAAGAATTCTGCGTAATTCTATCACATTTGTTCAATTTACGTCGCCCCTATTTTAGATAGCGTATTGGGCTAGGCGGCATCCTAAAGCGCATGAAATGACGAGTAAAATGCACTGTTAAACTTCTAGGGTAGGGCAAACAGAGACCCGATTAGATCATTTTAGATTATGGTTAATTTAAGAATTCAACGTAATTTTATCACATTTGTTCTATTTATATCGCTCCTATTTCAGATAGCGTATTGGGCTAAGCGGCACCTTATAGCGCATGAAATGTCGAGTAAAATGCACCATTAAACTTCTATGGTAGGGCAATCAGAGACCCGAATAGATCGTATTATATGATGGTTAATATAAGAATTCTGCGTAATTCTATCACATTTGTTCAAGTTACGTCGCCCCTATATCAGATAGCGTATTGTGCTAGGCGGCACCTTAAAGCGCATGAAATGACGAGTAAAATGCACTGTTAAACTTCTATGATAGGGCAATAAGAGACCCGGATAAATCGTATTATATTATGTTTAATATAAGAATTCTGCGTAATTCTACCACATTTGTTCAATTTACGTCGCCCCTATTTCAGATAGCGTCTTGGGCTAGGTAGCACCTTAAAGCGCATGAAATGACGAGTAAAATGCACTGTTAAACTGCTATGATAGGGCAATAAGAGACCCGGATAAATCGTATTATATTATGGATAATATAAGAATTCTGCGTAATTCTATCACGTTTGTTCAATTTACGTTGCTTCAATTTCAGGTAGCGCATTGGACTAGGCGGCATCTCAGAGCGCATGAAATGTCGAGTAAAATGCACTACTTAACTTCTCGGATAGGGCAATCACAGAGCCGATTAGGTCATCTTGTACTATGGTTAATATAAAAATTCAGCGAAATTCTATCACATTTGTTCAATTTACGTCGCTCCTATTTCAGATAGCGTATTGGACTAGGTGGCATCTTAAAGCGCATGAAATGTCGAGTAAAATGCACTGTTAAACATCTAGGGCAGGGCAAACAGAGACCCGATTAGACCATTTTAGATTATGGTTAATTTAAGAATTCAACGTAATTTTATCACATTTGTTCAATTTATATCGCTTCTATTTCAGACTGCGTATTGGGCTAGGCGGCACCATAAAGCGCATGAAATGATGAGTAAAATGCACCATTAAACTTCTATGATAGGGCAATCAGAGACCCGAATAGATCGTATTATATTATGGTTAATATAACAATTCTGCGTAATTCTATCACATTTGTTCAGTTTATGTCGCTCCTATTTCAGATAGCGTATTGGGCCAAGCGGCACCTTAAAGCGCATGATATGGCGAGTAACATGCACTATTAAACTTTTATGATAGGGCAATCAGAGACCCGAATAGATCGTATTATATTATGGTTGATATAAGAATTCTGCGTAATTCTATCACATTTGATCAATTTATGTCGCTCCTATTTCAGATAGCGTATTGGGCTAGGCGGCACCTTAAAGCGCATGAAGTGACGAGTAAAATGCACTATTAAACTTCTATGGTAGGGCAATCAGAGTCCAGATTAGATCATTTTATATTATAGTTAATATAAGAATTCACAGTAATTTTATCACATTTGTTCAATTTATATCGCTCCTACTTCAGACTGCGTATTGGGCTAGGCGGCACCATAAAGCGCATGAAATGATGAGTAAAATGCACCATCAAACTTCTATGATAGGGCAATCAGAGACCCGAATAGATCGTATTATATTATGGTTAATATAACAATTCTGCGTAATTCTATTACGTTTGTTCAATTAACGTAGCTCCAATTTCAGATAGCGTATTGGGCTAGGTGGCATCTTAAAGCGACTGAAATGTCGAGTAAAGTGCACTACTAAACTTCTCGGATAGGGCAATCAGAGACCCGATTAGGTGATCTTATATTATGGTTAATATAAGAATTCAGCGAAATTCTATCACATTTGTTCAATTTACGTCGCTCCTATTTCAGATAGCGTATTGGACTAGGTGGCATCTTAAAGCGCATGAAATGTCGAGTAAAATGCACTGTTAAACATCTAGGGCAGGGCAAACAGAGACCCGATTAGACCATTTTAGATTACGGTTAATTTAAGAATTCAACGTAATTATATCACATTTGTTCAATTTATATCGCTCCTATTTCAGACTGCGTATTGGGCTAGGCGGCACCATAAAGCGCATGAAATGATGAGTAAAATGCACCATCAAACTTCTATGATAGGGCAATCAGAGACCCGAATAGATCGTATTATATTATGGTTAATATAACAATTCTGCGTAATTCTGTTACGTTTGTTCAATTAACGTAGCTCCAATTTCAGATAGCGTATTGGGCTAGGTGGCATCTTAAAGCGACTGAAATGTCGAGTAAAGTGCACTACTAAACTTCTCGGATAGGGCAATCAGAGACCCGATTAGGTGATCTTATATTATGGTTAATATAAGAATTCAGCGAAATTCTATCACATTTGTTCAATTTACGTCGCTCCTATTTCAGATAGCGTATTGGACTAGGTGGCATCTTAAAGCGCATGAAATGTCGAGTAAAATGCACTGTTAAACTTCTAGGGCAGGGCAAACAGAGACCCGATTAGACCATTTTAGATTATGGTTAATTTAAGAATTCAACGTAATTTTATCACATTTGTTCTATTTATATCGCTCCTATTTCAGATAGCGTATTGGGCCAAGCGGCACCTTAAAGCGCATGAAATGACGAGTAACATGCACTATTAACCTTCTATGATAGGGCAATCAGAGACCCGAATAGATCGTATTATATTATGGTTAATATAAGAATTCTGCGTAATTCTATCACATTTGTTCAATTTACGTAGCTCCAATTTCAGATAGCGTATTGGACTAGGCGGCATCTTAAAGCGCATGAAATGTCGATTAAAATGCACTATTAAACTTCTAGGGTAGGGCAAACAGAGACCCGATTAGATCATTTTATATTATGGTTAATTTAAGAATTCAGTGAAATTCTATCACATTTGTTCAATTTACGTCGCTCCTATTTCAGATAGCGTATTGGGCTAAGCGGCATCTCAAAGCGCAAGAAATGGCGAGTAAAATGCACTATTAAACTTCTAGGGTAGGGCAAACAGAGACCCGATTAGATCATTTTATATTATGGTTAATTTAAGAATTCAGCGAAATTCTATCACATTTGTTCAATTATCGTCGCTCCTATTTCAGATAGCGTATTGGGCTAAGCGGCACCTTATAGCGCATGAAATGTCGAGTAAAATGCACTATTAAACTTCTATGGTAGGGCAATCAGAGACCCGAATAGATCGTATTATATGATGGTTAATATAAGAATTCTGCGTAATTCTATCACATTTGTTCAATTTACGTCGCCCCTATATCAGATAGCGTATTGTGCTAGGCGGCACCTTAAAGCGCATGAAATGACGAGTAAAATGCACTGTTAAACTGCTATGATAGGGCAATAAGAGACCCGGATAAATCGTATTATATTATGTTTAATATAAGAATTCTGCGTAATTCTACCACATTTGTTCAATTTACGTCGCCCCTATTTCAGATAGCGTATTGGGCTAGGTAGCATCTTAAAGCGCATGAAATGTCGAGTAAAATGCACTATTAAACTTCTATGATAGGGCAATCAGAAACCAGAATAGATCGTATTATATTATGGTTTATATAAGAATTCTGCGTAATTCTATCACATTTGTTCAATTTACGTCGCCCCTATTTTAGATAGCGTATTGGGCTAGGCGGCATCCTAAAGCGCATGAAATGACGAGTAAAATGCACTGTTAAACTTCTAGGGTAGGGCAAACAGAGACCCGATTAGATCATTTTAGATTATGGTTAATTTAAGAATTCAACGTAATTTTATCACATTTGTTCTATTTATATCGCTCCTATTTCAGATAGCGTATTGGGCTAAGCGGCACCTTATAGCGCATGAAATGTCGAGTAAAATGCACCATTAAACTTCTATGGTAGGGCAATCAGAGACCCGAATAGATCGTATTATATGATGGTTAATATAAGAATTCTGCGTAATTCTATCACATTTGTTCAAGTTACGTCGCCCCTATATCAGATAGCGTATTGTGCTAGGCGGCACCTTAAAGCGCATGAAATGACGAGTAAAATGCACTGTTAAACTTCTATGATAGGGCAATAAGAGACCCGGATAAATCGTATTATATTATGTTTAATATAAGAATTCTGCGTAATTCTACCACATTTGTTCAATTTACGTCGCCCCTATTTCAGATAGCGTATTGGGCTAGGTAGCACCTTAAAGCGCATGAAATGACGAGTAAAATGCACTGTTAAACTGCTATGATAGGGCAATAAGAGACCCGGATAAATCGTATTATATTATGTTTAATATAAGAATTCTGCGTAATTCTACCACATTTGTTCAATTTACGTCGCCCCTATTTCAGATAGCGTATTGGGCTAGGTAGCATCTTAAAGCGCATGAAATGTCGAGTAAAATGCACTATTAAACTTCTATGATAGGGCAATCAGAAACCAGAATAGATCGTATTATATTATGGTTTATATAAGAATTCTGCGTAATTCTATCACATTTGTTCAATTTACGTCGCCCCTATTTTAGATAGCGTATTGGGCTAGGCGGCATCCTAAAGCGCATGAAATGACGAGTAAAATGCACTGTTAAACTTCTAGGGTAGGGCAAACAGAGACCCGATTAGATCATTTTAGATTATGGTTAATTTAAGAATTCAACGTAATTTTATCACATTTGTTCTATTTATATCGCTCCTATTTCAGATAGCGTATTGTGCTAGGCGGCACCTTAAAGCGCATGAAATGACGAGTAAAATGCACTGTTAAACTTCTATGATAGGGCAATAAGAGACCCGGATAAATCGTATTATATTATGTTTAATATAAGAATTCTGCGTAATTCTACCACATTTGTTCAATTTACGTCGCCCCTATTTCAGATAGCGTATTGGGCTAGGTAGCATCTTAAAGCGCATGAAATGTCGAGTAAAATGCACTATTAAACTTCTATGATAGGGCAATCAGAAACCAGAATAGATCGTATTATATTATGGTTTATATAAGAATTCTGCGTAATTCTATCACATTTGTTCAATTTACGTCGCCCCTATTTCAGATAGCGTATTGGGCTAGGTGGCATCTTAAAGCGCATGAAATGTCGAGTAAAATGCGCTATTAAACTTCTAGGGTAGGGCAAACAGAGACCCGATTAGATCATTTTATATTATGGTTAATATACGAATTCAGCGATATTTGATCACATTTGTTCAATTTACATCGCCCCTATTTCAGATAGCGTATTGGGCTAAGCGGCACCGTAAAGGGCAAGAAATGACGAGTAAAATGCACTATTAAGCTTCTATGATAGGGCAATCAGTGACCCGAATAGATTGTATTATATGATGGTTAATATAAGGATCCTGCGTAATTCTATCACGTTTGTTCAATTTACGTAGCTCCAATCTCAGATAGCGTATTAGACTAGGCGGCATCTTAAATCGTATGAAATGTCGAGTAAAATGCACTACGAAACTTCTCGGATAGGGCAATCAGAGACCCGATTAGGTCATCGTATATTATGGTTAATTTAAGGATTCAGCGAAATTCTATCACATTTGTTCAATTTACGTCGCTCCTATTTCAGATAGCGTATTGGGCAAAGCGGCACCTTAGAGCGCATGAAATGACGAGTAACATGCACTATTAAACTTCTATGATAGGGCAATCAGAGACCCGAATAGATCGTATTATATTATGGTTGATATAAGAATTCTGCGTAATTCTATCACATTTGATCAATTTATGTCGCTCCTATTTCAGATAGCGTATTGCGCTAGGCGGCACCATAAAGCGCATGAAGTGACGAGTAAAATGCACTATTAAACTTCTATGGTAGGGCAATCAGAGTCCCGATTAGTTCATTTTATATTATAGTTAATATAAGAATTCACAGTAATTTTATCACATTTGTTCAATTTATATCGCTCCTATTTCAGACTGCGTATTGGGCTCGGTGGCATCTTAAAGCGCATGAAATGTCGAGTAAAATGCACTGTTAAACTTCTAGGGTAGGGCAAACAGAGACCCGATTAGACCATATTAGATTATGGTTAATTTAAGAATTCAACATAATTTTATCACATTTGTTCAATTTATATCGCTCCTATTTCAGATAGCGTATTGGGCTAAGCGGCGCCTTATAGCGCATGAAATGTCGAGTAAAATGCACTATTAAACTTCTATGGTAGGGCAATCAGAGAGCCGAATAGATCATCTTATATTATGATTAATATAAGGATTCTGCGTAATTCTATCACATTTGTTCAGTTTATGTCGCTCCTATTTCAGATAGCGTATTGGGCCAAGCGGCACCTTAAAGCGCATGAAATGGCGAGTAACATGCACTATTAAACTTCTATGATAGGGCAATCAGAGACCCGAATAGATCGTATTATATTATGGTTGATATAAGAATTCTGCGTAATTCTATCACATTTGATCAATTTATGTCGCTCCTATTTCAGATAGCGTATTGGGCTAGGCGGCACCTTAAAGCGCATGAAGTGACGAGTAAAATGCACTATTAAACTTCTATGGTAGGGCAATCAGAGTCCCGATTAGATCATTTTATATTATAGTTAATATAAGAATTCACAGTAATTTTATCACATTTGTTCAATTTATATCGCTCCTATTTCAGACTGCGTATTGGGCTAGGCGTCACCATAAAGCGCATGAAATGATGAGTAAAATGCACTATTAAACTTCTAGGGTAGGGCAAACAGAGACCCGATTAGATCATTTTATATTATGGTTAATTTAAGAATTCAGTGAAATTCTATCACATTTGTTCAATTTACGTCGCTCCTATTTCAGATAGCGTATTGGGCTAGGCGGCATCTTAAAGCGCGTGGAATGACGAGTGAAATGCACTACTAACCTTCCATGATAGGGCAATCAAAGACCCGATTAGATCATTCTATATTATGGTTAATATAAGAATTCTGCGTAATTCTATCACATTTGTTCAATTTACGTCGCTCCAATTTCAGATAGCGTATTGGGTTAGGCGGCATCTTAAAGCGCATGAAATGTCGAGTAAAATGCACTACTAAACTTCTCGGATAGGGCAATCAGAGAGCCGATTAGGTCATCTTATACTATGGTTAATATAAGAATTCAGCGAAATTTTATCACATTTGTTCAATTTACGTCGCCCCTATTTCAGATAGCGTATTGGGCAAAGCGGCATCTCAAAGCGCATGAAATGATGAGTGAAATGCACTATTAAACTTCTAGGGTAGGGCGAACAGAGACCCGATTAGATCATTTTACATTAATGTTAATATAAGAATGCAGCGAAATTCTATCACATTTGTTCAATTTATATCGCTCCTATTTCAGACTGCGTATTGGGCTAGGCGGCACCATAAAGCGCATGAAATGTCGAGTAAAATGCACTATTAAACTTCTATGGCAGGGCAATCAGAGACCCGATTAGATCATTTTATATTATAGTTAATATAAGAATTCACAGTAATTTTATCACATTTGCTCAATTTATATCGCTCCTATTTCAGACTGCGTATTGGGCTAGGCGGCACCATAAAGCGCATGAAATGATGAGTAAAATGCACCATTAAACTTCTATGATAGGGCAATCAGAGACCCGAATAGATCGTATTATATTATGGTTAATATAACAATTCTGTGTAATTCTATTACGTTTGTTCAATTAACGTAGCTCCAATTTCAGATAGCGTATTGGGCTAGGTGGCATCTTAAAGCGACTGAAATGTCGAGTAAGGTGCACTACTAAACTTCTCGGATTGGACAATCAGAGAGCCGCTTAGGTCATCTTATACTATGGTTAATATAAGAATTCAGCGAAATTTTATCACATTTGTTCAATTTACGTCGCCCCTATTTCAGATAGCGTATTGGGCCAAGCGGCACCTTAAAGCGCATGAAATGACGAGTAAAATGCACTGTTAAACTTCTAGGGTAGGGCAAACAGAGACCCGATTAGATCATTTCATATTACGGTTAATATAAGAATTCTGCGTAATTCTATCACATTTGTTCAATTTATGTCGCTCCTATTTCAGACAGCGTATTGGGCTAGGTGGCATCTTAAAGCGCATGAAATGTCGAGTGAAGTGCACTATTAAACTTCTAGGTGGGGGCAAAGAGAGACCCGATTAGATCATTTTATATTATTGTTAATATAAGAATTCTGCGTAATTCTATCACATTTGTTCAATTTACGACGCTCCTATTTCAGATAGCGTATTGGGCTTGGCAGCACCTTAAAGCGCATGAAATGACGGGTAGAATGCACTACTAAACTTCTCGGATAGGGCAATCAGAGACCCGATAAGGTCATCTTATGTT